>OZ005744.1:193690860-194144260 GCA_963930735.1 Dioctria linearis | reverse complement strand
TCCCATTTTTGAATTTAAATTAATTTTTTGCTTTTAAAAAGCCGTGTGCAAAAATTCAATTCTCTACACGCGTTCTCGAGTTATTGTGCAGACAGAGAAACGAACAGGCAAAAATCAAAATAACTTCTAATATTATGCGTGAGTGTCGAATCCATTTTTTTGTTCTAGCATTATTTCTATGCGTTACAAACGGAATGACAAACTTAGTATATACCTTATATGTAGACTTCATCTAGTGTATAAAAATAAAGGATGACTCAAAACGTCATATATTAAAAAAAATCACAGTTTTTAATTTCACATTTTTTACATTTCCAATTGAAATAAAAAACCAAATTAAAAAATCTTCCATCTGATATATTTATGTGTGTATGTATAAAATTTCACTAGATCCTTATCAAAATATGTTCTGCATATTGTTCTAAATTGCCTAAAGTATAATCAGCTAGAAACTCCTGAAATTATATTGAATCTCATGAATATTCCAGCAGCTTGAGGCAGCAGAAACCTCCTGATGAAATGAGCTTAACAGCTTTCAAACCCTCAGCAGATCCTTTCCCACAGAGCAGGTCGGTCGCCCAACAGGCAGTGAATAGGTAGTATATATAGCAAGGACATTCAACAGCAGCCGAGTTGCAACAATTCTAATTAACTACACACATGAGCTTAAGTACTCTCGAGATTTACAATATAAAGGATTTCAGTTTTCATCTCCTGTAATGTCTATTTGCTTTGTGTAAAGGGTGATGTGAAGGACTATGTACACCAACCGGGTAACGTAAAAAAAAAAAAGAAATCATTAAAATAAAATGAAAAAAAGCAATACCAGTTACCCTGCTACGAAAACTCCCTCCTATGGGAGAAACGGACGAGCATAAATGGCAACGAGAACTGGTTAAACACGCAAAGTACCCACGAGGTTAAAATACAATAAAACAACTCGAGAGTAAAATGACAGCAGCTTTTCACATTAGCAGCCTTTTGCGGTAGGACAATGAATACGTGAGGAGGAGACGGTGATGTGGGTAGGGGAGAAGGGGGGGGGGGGGGGGGGGAGTTTTCTATGACACTTTAAACATGAAAAGGACACCGATCCGGAGTGAGTTCGTGTTTCTGTATAAAAAGGGTTCCTGTTGTAACGCATGGATGGGCTGTTCAGAGCACTTGAGTCCCGGGTACTTACTGTTTCTGGACGTTTTTTATTTCATTTAATTGTGTGTCCTGAATGAAGTGCGACAACAGGCAAACCAAAATGTGAATTTAACAATTGATTTGACTGACAGGAGGGCTGGAAAAGGTTACACTTTATTTATGTCCTTATATATGAGCCTTTTTGTTTGCAATAGGATACCAGCACGGCTTATTTAGTTCGATGTATGCTCTGAGTTTCTACATACATACATAGTATAGTTTTATATGTAGCTTACCTTACCCTCTTTACAAATCCTTGATCGTTACAAAAGGATTCACGTTTGTTTGGTTTTACTTTATGTCTCAAATTATTTGCGTTGCTTTTCTGCAGTGTGAAAAAGGGGTTTCTTAGCATCTGGTTAGAAGATTGAAAAAGGAAAAACTGTCATGAAATTAATCGTATAGAAAATGAAAAGTAAGAAATTGTTCCTCCCCATATTATTGAAGAGATCTTTCGAGTATAATTTAATTGGGTTCTGTAAATATGTGTTTTTTTTTTTTTACATCAGCTGTCAGTTATCTTTGGACTTGTTTGTTGAGAAAGTTATAGCAGATGACAACAAGAGGTACCTATACACAATACGTTTACGTTCGAGGATAATGATTATCAAACCAAATTTTTTAAATAAATCTGATAGCATAGCTGTTTACATTAAATCAATTTTTTTTTGCATATAGCATAAACTGTTAAATTTGACTAAAGTAACTCTATCCATTTGTAAATATACTCCTACTTGATATTCAAATAATAAATATAACAAGTATTTATAGGTCCCCAAGCTATAATCCTATTAAATTTATAGATTTGTTGGAAGCAGTTTGAAGGCGAACGTAAATTTCGATAACTATTTGATTTTGGGTGACATACCTAATTAACATAAATATTTTAGCAAAGAGATTATCTCTCAATGTAAATGAATACATTGATACTCTACTAGAAGAATGTGGATTTAATGAATATTTAGAAGGATTAACTAGACAGAGTTCAGGGAATACGTCTTGCATTGAACATATATTCTTATAATCATCGGGTTGTAGTAGTCTTTGTTCGGCTGTATATATCAAACGAGTATTACTGACCAATGGCAAATATAATTTTACAATTTTATTCAATATGAAATTTGATCCGAGTTTACTGCCAAATCCGCAGGTCGACAATTGAGTGGCAAAAACTCTTTTAAAATTGAAAAATGTTTGAATTCAATTCAATTCTCAATCAGCTAATTTGGCTGCAAACTCGGTCAATTTCATATTGACTAAATTCGCTATGAATTTATTTCACAGCAAAACTTTCTATCAAATGCTATAGAATTCAAGTAAGTACTAAGTATTTCGCCTCTTTAATTTACACTTAAAAATTATTTTAAGTGCATATGTCAGGTCAAGTTGGCTGTGCATTTTGGCGTATACGGCAGGCAGTAACCTGCAAGCCGTACTGATGAGTATATGGTTTCTGCTAATACTAAATGCCTGCTTTTGCATATAAATTTGTTTTTTTCGAAAAGAATTTTATCCACTCAATTCTCGAGCTGGGGATTTGGCAGCAAACTCGGTCAATTTCATATTGACTAAATCGCTATGAATTTATTTCATAGCAAAACTCTCTTTGAGAATAGATGTTGTCCAAATAACAGTGTTGTCAATTCATTTGAATGACACAGCCGGGCAATCCTTATCTATGTAGTTACAATATTTATTTATTTTTTACGTCTTTATTTATTCCAAGTGCAAGAGAAAGAAGAAGATTTAATAGTGAAAAAATTTGCTATCTTCTAATAAGACAATTCAAAATGTGAAAGTAAATATTTTCTAGAAAAGTTTAAAAGTAGCAACAAATCATTACAACAACGTCGCCCACAAATTTGTGTTGAATGAGACAATAATTTTGAGCATTGTAAAATTACACGTATACTCGTAAAATTATTTGAATTAAGTAAAATTTAAAACCAACCAAAACCGTAATTCGATTTTTTTTGCCTAAGTCCTGATATTTTGTAGAAAATGGCACCTGGTATTTCGATGAATTTCTTTTAAAAGGGTCAAATATTGATGTGTGGTTTGCAGATTTTTTCCTGTAATAAGACGTCTCTCAAGGCCGCTAATAAGATTTGCAGTTTAGTATATTGGAAAATTTTCAGAAAAACCAGTTAATTAACAAATTCCTTGGTGAAATCAGGACAAAATCTCTTAAATTCAAACATTTATGTGGACTAGGGTTGGTTTGAGAGAGAGAAAGAGAGAGAGAGAGAGAGAGAGAGAGAGAGAGAGAGAGAGAGAGAGAGAGAGAGAGAGAAGAAATTCAGTTAGATGTGTGTGCTTATAAACCCTATATTAATAATTAATTAATAGTTACAGGGTTGTTATAAATGAGTTATGAAATCGAAAATTCTTGGTCACCTAAGACTGATAGCAAATTTGGGTTGCTTTTTAAGATTTTTCTCTTAAAACCACCTGAACTTGTTTTTAATCCGTTTTCTCCTGATCACAGCATCTTATAGCTGAAATCAAAAGATTTTATCAATAATTGGTATTTTTTTGTTGTATTTTAGTATGAAAAGAAGAACATTATGGTCTACATCGTCGAAAACCTTCCAAGCATCTAGATACTAAACTGATTAAAGTTTGGCAAAGTTTGGCCATACATTTACTGGTGGTAAACTTACTCTGGTACCCGCTCCATTAATAATAAGGAAATAAGTGATTAATAATTGGAAAGGTATGAACATTTGAAACAAAAAAACCGATGGCGTTTGTCCGAATGGAGTAATACACTTTTATTTATATATAGGGTCTTTCAAATTGAGTTTTCAAAAGTACGCGCCTGTGTAACACACTTCAAACATCGAACGCACCCATATTAGATGTCATTTTGACAGCTGAAGGTTTGCCATATATAAAAATGGAGTCATATACATTACAACAACGTATGGAGATTATTGAGTTATTTTATGAAAATGGTCGTTCTGTAAGAAATGTATTTCGCAAATTACACGATGTTTATGCTCGGGACAATCGTCCAACTGAGCAACAAACTGTTAATAATGTGCGGAAATTTCAAGAAACTGGTGCAATACAAGATCGAGAAAGACGTCAGTATGCTTGTGCCGGTCGTTCAGATGAAAATATGGGTGCTGTGAGTGATAATGTTGCAGCTGACCCCAACACGTCAAAATCCCTACGTTCACTTTCTGAGTCAACTGTATGGAGTATTATGCACAAAGATTTAGCGTTGAAGGCCAACAAAGATCAATTGACACAAGAATTGCTGCCCAAGATCATTCCATGCGTCGGGACTTTGCCAATTGGATACTGGAACAAAACGACGATTTTTCAAAAAAAAAAATCATATTTGCGGACGAAGCACATTTCGAGATCGGTGGCTACGTTAATAAACAAAACTGGAGAGAGGAAAACCCTCGCGTGATCCAAGAGAGGTGAACGCATCCATAAAGAGTCACTGTTTGGTGTGCATTGTGGTCTGGTGGTGTGATTGGTCCGTACTTTTTCGAAAATGATGGTAGAAGAGCCATAACCGTTAACGGTACCAGATATCGCGACATCACCACAACTTTTTTATAGCCAAAACTGAAACATATTGATACTGAAGACATGTGTTTTCAACAAGGTGGGGCTACGTGTCATACAGCCAGAGAAACTTTGCAATTACTGCATACAAAGTTTCCAGACCGTGTTATTTCCAGATTCGGTGACGTGAATTAGCCTTCAAGATCCTCTGCATTTGACACCGTTAGACTTCTTTCTCTGGGGCCATGTGAAAACACAGGTCTACAAGGATAATCCTCGAAACTTTGAAGCATTGAAAGCAGAAATTATTCGAGTTATTGGTGAGATATAGCCGGAACTATGCCAGAATGTGATTGAAAATTTTGATAAAAGAATCAGGTACTGTAGAGACCCAACAGGTGGTCACATGGAAGATATCATTTTTAGAGTATAAATGGCAAACATTGTATTTCAAAAATAAAGAAAAAACTTTTTCAGTTTCAATTCAAATTCTATATATTTTAATTATTTACTTTTGAAAATTCAATTTGAAAGACCCAGTAGATGTAATAATATAATATCATTTCTGTGTACAGTATCCAGTTCCAGTCGTACATGAAGGACAACGTAGTAATAGATAAGGCATTCACGTGCTATAGCAACAAACCGCTCAAAGTTTTGCCTGGACATATTAAACAATGTCGAAAGTCTCTCGTTGAAATCACCATCATTTCGCATTTTTGTGAGAAATTAAAGCAGTTCTTGCTTAGTAAGGAAGTTGGTTCCAGCATTGAATCGAACTGATCGCAATTACGTCTGGTACAAAAATGCATCTATTCATTAGTCACATGATTTCAACATATGAAACTCGGTGATCTTGTGTAAAGTGTTTGTCTGTTAAGTTGCGGTGTGCCACAAGGGTCCATATTGGGTCCAGTATTGTTATTGTATATTATAAATGATTTCCCGAATTCCATTAACAGTTGCAATAGTCATTTGTATGTTAATGACATGCAGCACCACATTAGCAGACCTATCGGTCTCTTAGATCGTACGAATTCAGACTTGGAAAATTTCTCGCGTTATTGCGTCTGGTCAAAAAATGCATGTGTTCATTAGTCACAGCACCTCTTGTGTTAAAATCTAGCTTAGAACCATATTGTAAAGCGTTCCTCATTATGTCACTAATATTACTAAGCTGGGCTGCTTTAAAACCATGCGTGATATTACAGAATTGCGGTAGTTCGACTCAGTTTTTACAGTCTAGGTGTTCTCGACACACTTTCGGAATGTACAGCTTGTCTTCATAACTTCTGGAATTTTTTTTTAATTAGGACAGTTGCTTCAAAATACAATGCCTGGTAGTGTTAGGTCCTGCTTCTAACCGACAACCGGAAGAAGAAGAAGGAGGAAGGAGTTCCTGTATAGCCTGTGATGCTTACTTATTCCTAATGATGCACAAAATGGAAGTGGATTATGAAATAACCAAAAAAATACGATATTTGGCTATTAATTACTAAAACTATCCAATGATGTATTACACATGGCTATTAGATGGGGATACCAAAATTTGCATCAACCTTTCGTCAAGACCCGTCATGGTTTGTCAAGTACGTAAAAGTTCGGCAAAGTTCGGCAAAGGTCGGCAAAATTTGACAAACAATCAAAAATAGTTACAAAAATTCTTGATTCTTTTTCCGAAAAGTACTTTGCTTGAGGAATTAAGAATTTTGTCTCACATGATTCCAACAGAAATAAAGAAAGGTTGATCAGAATTATAATGACCGCAGTTACCAGTACCACACCTATATTAACCCGTTTGATAATAAGATTACAGGAAACCTACAAACATATATACACATGCCAGAATCTACCAACTTGTGGTTCACTGTGAAAAAACAATCCACGAAGGAAATATAAGTAAAACATTATCAATTAGTTTATATTTTGTTCTTAATTGATGACGAACTTTTATCCAAACCCCCTTTATAATCACATTTCAGCCCCAACCTAAAAACTAAAGAAAAAAACATAAAAACCAGCTTAAACATAACTGAGAAAAAGTAAATGCTTCTCGCAGTTAACAATCCGCAAATCCACTCTCTCTTGACAGAAGATTGATGACAACGAGTTTGGATGTGTCGCTTTGTTCGTCACTTTCTTAGCATTTGTCGGACTCAAGATGAAGGCTGTTGCCTGTCAAAGTGTTCGGTCGCGCAGTATGGGGTTACTGAGAATGCTATAGAAGGGAAACGTGGTTTAAAAGCCCCCTTGAGAGAGAAAAAAAACGCAATACTAAGAAGTGCTTCCTATGCAATTTCCTCTTTTTATTTTCGTTTGTCATGAGAGCATTTTAATGGCAACGACTGCGCTGCTAAGTGCAGTAAAGTGCAACTGCTTTTAAGGGCATAATGGCGTGGAAAATTACTGCTAAAGTAACTGATTCTGCTGCATAATTGTCAACCATGAAATTATTATTATTTCTCGTACGTACCTACATAGTTGGAGCAATGGAAAACGGGGTTGTTTCATTTTCTTTTGTAAATTTTTTACTAAATTTTTGTAATGTCTCTGACGTTATTAGAAAAACGTAAAACTTGTTTTCCAATTTCTTGTTTTTTCTGAAGCAAAATTTGATGCATTGAAGTTCGTTACTTTTAGCGTTAGTTGCATTGGGTAAAAGATACCACGACAACTTTTCTAAATACGTTTTCAGGTCTATTTCTGTACGTTTAGAACAAGATCTATTACGATATTGTAAAAAATTATTCAAGTAAAGTGAGGTAAAACTAACCTTTACTTGATATAAATTGTATTTTAGTTCAACTGGACAACATTAGATGGCGCACAAATTGATAAAGGATTCTGCTTTCTTTAGAAATTTCAATTTGCCAACTTTTTTCTTCTTTTATTTTTTTTTTGTTTCCGTCGGTTCCATCGTTACGAAAAGTTACATCTAATATCAGAAAATCGCTTGACATTAACCATTTATGTGTTTTAACTTTACTCGACTTCTCTAATGCTCTCTCTCTCTATTTTATTTTAATTATTCAAATCCGTCTGTTACGTTCATTGGTAGCTTTCTATCAGGAAGTTATCAACATGTGAAACTCGGTGATCTTGTGTAAAGTGTTTGCCTGTTAAGTTGCGGTGTGCCACCAGGGTCCATATTGGGTCCAGTATTGTTATTATATATTTGTAAATGATTTCCCGAATTCCATTAACAGTTGCAATATTGATTTGTATGTTGATGACATGCAGCACCACATTAGCAGACCTATCGGTCTCTTAGAAGATTGCTTAGGTCATACGAATTCCGACTTGGAAAATTCCTCGTGTTGGGCTAGTAATAATGATTGAAAACTGAATCCACTCAAGTTCCAGTGTATTGCCTTCTATCGAAATTATATTACGCTCTCGGATCTTGTCACTGTCACTTAAATGGTTTAATTTTGCCTTCTTCTAGGCGTTAATTGTGAAAATATCTTGATTTGTTAATTGGCACAAAAATTAAATTCTGGGACAATATTGGTAATATGATAGGTAAAATCTATGGTTATCGGCTAGTACTCTGCCAATTGATGCCAGGTTACTGCTGGTCAGATCACTGCTTCTTCCTTTCTATACAAATGGCAACTTAGTATTTTCACACTTGGATTCTACTTGTTTAAGAAAGCTGAACGTAGCATTTAATGACTGCGTTAGATTTGTGTATGGACTTAGACATTATGATTAGATTTCTTCTTTCAGTAATAACTTATTGGGTTTTTCTCTGAATGGGTACCTACAGAAAAGACTATTAATTTCCCTCAAAAAAATCATATACTAGTATACAGGCAAACCAGAGTGTCTTAGCAATCAACTGGGATTCTTGAATTTTGCACGATATTATATTTTACTTATTCCTCTTTTCCATTACTCTGTTTAATGTGACACTTACTTTGTTCAAGCTGCGCGTTTATGGTATTATCTGCCGATAGATATTCAGGGCACTGATTCGATTGGTAAATTTAAGGAGCTGTAGGCCAGATGTATGTTTGTGTGCGTGAAGGGCCTTCATGGGTAAATCTGTTAATCAATTATAAATTTGGTTCTGAATTGATTTCTTTAATTTTTATTTTTATATTTAATTTTCCTTTTATTTTCTGTTCTATTCTTTGTTTTACGTGTAGGTATGCTTTTAGTTATTTAATTTATTTTTATTTGATTTTAAATATTAGCTGCCACTATTTTATGTACTAATTATAAGAAATACAATATTCTTGTGTATATTTGAATGAAATTAACTGATATAAAATAAATATTAATTTCATAGCTATATCCAAAAAATTACACTAAAACGCCGAACATTTAATAAAACAGCAAGCGTCTTAGCGGAAGACACTTTGAGGTGCATGTGGATGTCATAGGAACAAAAAGCACATGTGCAATCTAATACTGCTTTGATTATTTAATTGATTATTCTTAATATTTACTTTGCTAATAGTCTAGCCGACTTTCTTTATATACACTGCAAAAAATGTTCGGTTCCGTATATTCAGTGCAAGGAATTTGCGTAAAATAAGTCTAGTGTTCCCTTAAAATTTGGCAATATACGAGTACATACCTTTCGGCTACCTAAAGTTAATCAACATAGAAAAACATATTCTGGGTAAATTTCTTTTAAAATGGTATATTGGACCCTTTTTAAAAGGAATTTTAGGTGAAAAGTATATGTACTTTTACCTAAGCTGTGTTATTTTCCATATATTTTATTATTTTGTGACCAATAAGCTATGAAATCTTAAAACTTAATCGAATTGAAATATACTCTCATTTGGTAAATTTCCTAAGTAACATTTTTTTCAATTTTTGGTGACTGAAGGTGATGGGTAGTTTTATAAGGGGTATATAACGGTTACTCGATTATATAAGAATTTGAGTGGTTATATAAGAGTTTTATAATATTACCAATTGGTAATATAGTTATATTAGAGATTTTTAAGGTTACTAGTGGTTATCATGGAAGTAAGGTTTTCTAAGTTGGTGATGGAAATGTTTCAATCACCGGTCTATATAACTTAGAGTAACCATTAGATACTAGAAGGCTTATAAGAAAGTTTTATAATTGTTTTCATCACCACGTCATATAACTTATTGGTAATAAGTGGTTATTGCGGTATCCGTGGTTACCCTTATATAACTAGACAATATTCATTAATTTAGGTGACTTTAATAAAAATTGGGAACTTTCGGTAATACATATACCCACTATAAAATATCGTAAAATTAGTTGGTGGCCCTTTAGTAACTACGGTGATCGTTATAAAAACAACTTACTTTTAGTGTCGAATGGAGCCATTATAAAACTGTTTTTATTTACATAACATAATATAACCAAAGGGTATATAAGAACACTAACGTCTGTTTTTTGTGACTATAATTAAGATATATAACATTACCAAAGGTTACATATTATGACTAAAGGGTATATAAGGACCATGTTCGATGCATGGTAGTTCCTTTAGTTTATATAATATTTCTAGAAGATTTATAAGGGTCATTCAGTTTATATAATAGAGCCAGAGTTTATATAAAATGTTTGAAGTTTTATAATGGTAATATGTTCATTTAAGTACAAGCCGCCATTTTTTCATTGCAGATAAAAAAGAAAATGTCGGCTATGCCAATTTGTTAAATTGCAGATATATGGCTTCAGTTTTACTTGTATATAAAAAAAAAAACGCATCTTTTGAGGTATATAACATTTCTAAATTATGTAATGTTACCTTTATGAATTAATATCACCTAACTAAAAATTTAAAATTTTTAAATATTTAATTAAAATTATTAAATATTGCTTACTTTTGGAGCGGTCTGTGTTTTTTAGAAGAATCTATGATGATATTCACAGTAAAATTTTAATTGCAGCTGAATTTCACCACGTATAAGGCGAAAAATTGTTATTCTAAAATGTAAAAATATTTAACCCATACATTATAAAAATGCAATACCAAAAAATATCGAAATTCTACTATGTCGTAAATATTTGCATTGTATTGTTTTATAAAGGTAACGAATAGTAATTTCCCTAACATATCAATCACTAAAAGTAATCAGTCAGAGAAAATTTTAAGCGTTGTGGAAACGTTACCATCACCATTATAAACAAAGTTGATAAAGGTAACCGAAACGTTACTCCAACCACTGCTATGACCAAAATAAATTAATCGAGAGCACCCTAGGTTATATAAGGGTTATATAAGAAGTCATATTAAGGTAACCAGAATATTTTTATTACTCACTTTATAAAACGGTTAGTTATATAACGTTACCTAAATCAAGTCACGGTAACCATTATATAATCCTCCATTTAAGCTCTGTAAGGGGTTTATAGTGGTTACAAAGAGGTTTCGAGTACTAGTCTATATAACTCAAGTTATATAATTTGGTAATGGAAACCTTACGGTTACTACTATATAAAAAAAAATGTTTCTTGGGTTGGAAAAATAATAGCAATTCCGTAATGTTATGGAAAAACGAAACTCTTCACTTTAGTAAAAATACTCCAATGATGACCTTTGTGTGGTTAAGACGTGCGCGAATTAATAATTTTAAAAAGTGTCTCAAAATTGTTAAGAATTCAATAAATGTGAAATCTCAAAGTGATATGCGGTGCCTCCAAATAATTGTGAAGAGTAACAACAATTCCTCACTCTGTGCTAAATGTTTTGTCGTTACAATGAGTTTAGTTTTCCTAAAATTTGGAATAGCAGTTCGTCGATAAAAAAAGTTATAAAATTTGAAGCTGGAAGTTTATCAGAAATTAGTGAATTCTTTAACCATTTCAATTTATATTTTTAATTAATAGGTAAATGTTATATATAATCGTATTTATGTTTCAAAACCTTTATTGAAATTAATTTTTGTTTCGAAAATAATAATATGTTTATTTTGATTAAATAGGTGCAACCTTACTTTTAAAGCATTATGGCTATATTTTGCTTTTTCTTTGAAATAAATTTATTTAAAGATTTTTGTTTTGTACAGGGATACAATGCAATACTGAAACCCCTAAAAGATGAGGTGATTTGAAATCGAAAATGTAGTATTAATTTTTTTCGAGTTCGTGTTATTTTAGAAATTACAGCGGATTTTAGATTTTTTCGGAAATGAGGTCCTTGCAACGCTTTTTTGTCTGTAACTCAGATCGTTTTTGCTTAAGTAAGAAATTAGCGATATAACTTCAAAAATATTTTTCTCTTTGACAAATTATCTTCTTGGAGGGTCGAAAATATCCTAAAGTAATAGCTAGTTATTATAAATGAAAGCCAGTAGTAATACGAATAACGCAAGACAAAAATGGCGGTTCAGTAAGCAAAAACAGCTGGGTTACAGCCAAAAAGCGTTGCAACGACCTCATTTTCGAAAAAATCTAAAATCCGCTGTAATTTCGAAAATAACACTAATTCGAAAAAAATGAATATGACATTTTCGATTGCAAGTCAGCTCATATTTTATGGGTTTCAGTATTGCATACTTTTCCTGGAACACCCTGAAGACAAATTTTTTTCTTCCACATATTCCTTAATAAAGAAATGAATTATTTTCGGAAAACTTAATTGCAGGGAAAAGTACCACTAATGGATGTATTTGTGTCTATATTGAAGAGATATTTTTAGACAACAATTGTGCAAAATATTATATGTCCATGTTAATTTCAATCTATAAGAATGTATTATTTACAGTTGTTTAATAGTTCATCAAACATAGTGCATTGAATGTTTCCTTGATCCTTCGGAAAGATTTCCTACATTCGGCAAAAAATTACTCAATACGCATTACTTATGCCCCTTTGTCATAGGTACTTCAAGCACTTGTTTACCCTTAGTTTATTCAAAAATTACTCTACATTTTACGGATATTTCCACAAAATTTGTCGAAAAATTTACATTAATTTATTGGTGCATTTAGTTAATACATTGAATATCACCCAACTTATATGTAAACAAGTTCCGTTCTCCCGATAGAAAATGCATTAAAACCTACTGAATTCAATCTCCCTATAGATAGGTGAACCTTACCAATTTCCAAAGCCCAAAGTGTACCTTTCCTTCAAGTTAGCGAAATATGCCTAAGCTTTGTGGCACAAATTGTTGCCACCGAATTTAGGGAAATATTTTTTATAGTGTAGCCCGCATTAATGGCTCAATGAAAAATTACAAAATTCCATCCAGAAAGTTTTTTAGTGCTTTGGGTAATTCGTGCGTAATATGACACATAATCGATGGAAAAAATTGCGCAGTAGAATTTTCAGAATTTTCACTTTAGTTGGTGTTACCTTTAGCACAAAACTGAAAATGCTCACGTTCTCCAGAGCGATGCATGTGAAGACAATCATACAAAAGGTAATTGATATTACTTAATTGACGCTGGTATGAAGGAATGAGAGAATTTTGAAAAGTCTCTTGAAAAAGTAAAATACAATATTTTGGCAAAAAACAATTTTATTTTCACCATAGTCTTTGTCCAGCGGCCGTTCTACTTTTTACCCCATCTAAAGAATGTAGTTTTTCACGGTCTTCAAAAGACCCATTTATGACATCATAAAACTCCTCGTTCATTATAAATTTCTTACCTGTGAGCCATTTCTCTTAAATTTCAGACGAGGAAGCTAAGTCTGATGAATCAATCCGAAACCAAAACCATGGAATTATAACTTTAAGCATTGCGTTTGTGATGAAGCACTTTTATGCATTAGTATGCCTTTTTTCCAACAAGGCGAAATATAAACGTTACAAAAAAGTTACGTAGTAAGTTTGCTACCGAATATATTCACTCATGCCAAGACTTAAAATTGTACTAAATTCAACTGTGCATTCATCAACATCCCTTGAAGCAAAACAGACCGACCAATTAAATTCTTTAGGATACTGATTGAGACTTTCCCAATCTGCAGATTTATTTTGTTTTTATTTAACGTTTGGGCTAAGTATTCTATAAAAACCATTGCATTTTACGAAATAATAAAAAAAATTATTTCAAAATTAATCTCTTGCTTTAAAAGTTACAACAAGCATCATGACTTGTTCGCCGTTGTGTAATTTCGCTGAATTTCTCCAATTACGAGTTATAATTATTTCGTTAAATGTTTGTTTTTCCACGCCGCGCCGATAATGTTCTAAGAAGCCGTCTTTACATGGAAGACCCTCTGGCAGCTGTTTTCAATTAAAACAAACCTTCCATCGCGATACCATGAATAGGCTCTGTCTTGCTTCAAACACCCCAAGCAAAGCGACGCTCATGTACAGGTTTCCGCGCTTCCTGTTTTCTCTATAGGCTTCAACAACCATGACCGAAGACCAAGGTGCTAGCTATGGCCTGCGTGCCTAAATGTATCATATTGAACGCTTCCAGAAATTGTTACGTTTTTTACAAAAGGTGCAGTAGAATCGATGTGAATTCGTTAGAAAAAATACCGCAATTTTTTCAGTTGTCTTCATTGGAGGGGGGGGGGGGGAGGGGAGGGGTTACCCGTCCCCACCCAGCTGGATCCGCCCCTGCCCTGGGGAACATCAAAAGATACTGGATGAAAAGATAACTGAGCCGCATTGGAAAATACAGTCTTACACCTAAAATTGTAAATCAGTTTAGGTCGCTGAATCGTAAAATTAACATGTTTGAGTTTATTACAAAGAATTGCGTGATTAATAGTGCCGAATGCTTTAAAAAAATGTAGTAAAACCACAGCTGTGAATTCGACATTGTCAAAACATGCAAAATATCATTACAAACTATTACGAGTGCAGTTGAACAGCTATGGCAAAATCAGAAACTCGATTGATGGTCATGTAGAAAACGTGCCAACAAAGTCAACGACCAACAATTAGATAGGTATAGGTACCTACACACATAACCTAACCTAACCTACGTATATGCCGGATCTTATCGTAATATTTATTTTGGTAGTCATATCAGAAAGTCTCTAAACATCTGATTTTTTTAATTTACACTCAATATTTTCTGAAATCAGATTCTTTTCCCAATGGTTTTAAGTAAATAAAAAAAAAAAATAGAATTCTTTAGAGTCGATATACATTTTTGCAATAAATAATGGAAATTATCTCTTATGCATTCAATCAAAAGATAAATTCTCATCTACCCACCCATTATTAACCCGCCGTCTAAATGCATTTCTGATCTGGCTTGACCACCCACAAATCCATTCATCCTGTTTCCTTTTAACATCCATGTAATTGGGTACTCAGTCAACCCACCCGACTCAAGAAAGGCCCATATTTCTTTACTTTATATTTAATCAGAAACAACAAACGACAACGTGTCGTCGGTGTCGTCGTCGTCGTCGTCGTCGGTCGTTCATCGAGACAAATGCAACACGGCCATTTGTCGTTTTCTTTAGTCTTTTTAAGAACCCATCAAAGTGCATATATTTATCAGCGCGCTAGCTTTGACGCGATATTTTCTTTTGCGCTTCTAGCCTTAGACTCTCCTCATGAGCCTCACCTCAAAAATATTATTCATCATTTCGATATGCACCGCTGGCTGTCTACTTCCGTGCGCTGAGGTGCATTCAAAACGTGTTCCATTAATGAACTCATGTGTCACCTGGTGCGCAAAGCAAATATACAACATACCACAAGAGGCAGGCACACACAAGAGCCGTGTTCCATCAAATCCAAGAATTTCCATATGAAAAGCCTTCGAATGACAATTTTGACAGCCCCATGAAAATCAATTTGCAATGCGTCAATCGTCAAGGAGACGTGTCTCATAATTTGGCATGTCTTAAGTTGTTCAAGCGAATATGGGAAGGAAACGACAAATATGACAGCGACAATACACATATTATCCGTGGCCGGCGGCAGCGGCGGGATGATGGTGGGACGTTGTTAAGAAATTCCCTTCTTCACACATCATGCATGACTCTATCTCTACGTGGATACCTTCTTCCGTCGGAGACATCACCACAAGAATGTGTTTTCTTGGCCCCTCCAAGAATGTTGTTTTTTTTCTCCCATTTGCCCATCTCCATCTTCAATCCTCATCATATTTGGGAGCCTGAAAAGTTGTCGTCGTTGTTGTCGATCGTATTCGAATCGCATCTCCTCAAGTCAAGCCAGCCCTAGACACATATGTTTGCTTTCTGGAGTAGTTGATTAGGCTTAGAGAGATGTGTGATGACTTCTTCGAGTACAAAGTACTCTCGGTCTTCGGGCTCTTGTTGTTCAGAATAGTCCACGTATGGTTGTGGCATGTGTGATTGAGTGGTTTTTCTGGTTTCTGCGTTAATTGAAATGTGATTATAGTTTTCATATACGGCGTGGAAAGTTAATTGGATTCTTGTTCCGATCTAGTCACTTTTGATGGCTCTGATGTATGTCTGAGGTTTAGTTGATGGTTTTAAACGTCTTTAGGATATCAGCGATTTACTAGCAGTTGTGCGATAGCTAGTCTAATCACTTTCGATTTAATAAGCGAAAAACGTTGAAAACTATAGATTTGTTGTACTAATTTTCACTTAATTGTGGAGAAATTATTAATTAGGTACTGTGAGGTGGATTTAATGACCATAATAAGAGGAGGGAAAGTTCTTAGTATCCATCTATCTGCTCTGATTTATTTGAAAATGTCCCAAGAGATTACATTATTTAGCCGGTAATTGATCTGAAATATGATAACAATCAGTAAAGTGGAGAGCATAGGTGATAAAAGGGGGTCGCCTTCTTGGAGCTATTCTGTTTATGTACGTAGGTCGTATGTTGAATGAAGATAATTCAATCAATTTCAATTCAATTTCACTTAATTGATGTAGATACGTTAATATTTGTACAAAATTGGAACTAGATGGTATGATGCCAGCAGAACATACTTGCCCAGATGGAAAGTTTTTTTTTTTGTATTTTATAGAGATCCAATGGGGCTGACATAATACTAACTAAAGAAGCCAAGTCCAGTTTTACTTATTAGCTGGTTACCAGTTTCAGATTATTACTACCCGCCTGCGCACCAGAGTTACAAAACATTATTATCGTGTAATATTATAAACTTTTGGAAGTGAGGGCAAATTCTTTGATAAATGAGCTATGAGAAATGTCATATGGCAAATCTGGCCTAGAGTCCAATAGTAAAATCGCTCCACCTTCCACCTTTTGCTTTCGATTTACAGGAATAATGATTACGCTATGAGCAGCGAGCAATACACTTTCTGGGAGACTTATTTTTATCTTACGGTAATCCGGTTTATGATGACTTACAGCCCCTTTTCCTATTTGAAGGACATTCTTTTCGAAGTCTAGCCTGCAGTTGTTACGATCTAGGAAGTCTACACTTAATAAGCAGAGGGGTTCGATATAAGAAACTTGCATCAAATGCTAGGCACGAGAACTGTCTAAGTGAAGGTCGACTTTCAATCTACCTAAGACATCTATACCGTTTTCCGTCACGCTTCTAATCACAACATGCGATTTCTCAAGCTTTGGCAATGATGAGCGGCTTAGAGGAGTGGGATGCACAATAGAGACTGTCGCGCCAGTGTCTACGATGACATTGCACGGCTCCTCATTGAGTAGTCTTCGTACTGTGAGACTATCTTTAGAGATATCTAATGCTGTTTCCTCATGAGGTGGAGCCCAGCTATATATTGTCTTGAACAACCGCTTAGTATCTGCATATCGAAAGTAATTGGACGTTTGAAGAACTGCAGCACAGCCTCGATGCAGCTTGATATCCTGGTACTAGGCGATCAAGCGCAAGGTGAATAATCAAGTTAAAACATACAGTCGCCTGTATCTGAAATGAGTTTAAAACCACCTAGTTTACCTGATGAAAAACGGAGGAGTGTCCCGATCAAGTTGAGCCTATAACCTCTTGAGGTCTGGTTGAATATGTTAAAGTTCCAAATCCAAACTCTCGCTACACACTGAAAACATTTTCCCTGATGTGAGTGACAATAATTTGTGCCACAAAGCTTTAGTATTTGTGATAAAATTAGGGAATGCTCCACCTTGGAACAGGTTTTTAGCCCTAAAATGTAGGTACTTCAAAATGTAGAATAATACCTAATTTGTTGAATGTTCTCTTCCTTTTATCGGAGAAAGCTTAACATTTCGGTAATTTTACGTACCTACTATAGGTATAGGTTTTCTGGTGACAAATACCTATATCCATTGAATGTTCCATTGATTTGGGGAAATTAACCTAGGCGCCGGTGAGTTGCAGCATGGACGTAGGATGCGGGCTAACAGGTGATAGATTAGCCAAGTGGACCCTATGTCGACACGGCGGAGGCATTCACAGATTAACAGCTGTAATATTAGTTTAGGTGCAGGACTATCAAAAGTGAGCTTCGATTTTTCGAGAGGTTCTTGTTAGGTCCTGGATGTATCTAAATCACTGACTTATAACAATGGACTGAGCGTATTGTCATTTTCCTAATGGAATTAATGGTACAAGTTTTATAGTTTTCTCTTTCGCGCTATGGCAGAGTTGGAGCTACCAACACAAAATGTCGCTTAGTGAACGTTTTCTTATGCATTTTGATGTTTCTATGTTGACTTCAGATGCAATTACCGCATTAAGAATAAGATAAAGATCATGCGTTTACCATGCTCTGCGTCTCTTGCTCATACACAGGATTCAGGTAAAAATTACCTTTTGAAAATTAAAGTCCGAATGAGTTTCCTATAAGAGTGACTATAAACGATTAAAATATCACTTGGACACAAGAAAATATATTTTTTAAATTTAATTCGATTTTCGGGTGTAAAATTTCGTCTGATTGGTTGAGTTTTACATGTTTTTTTATGTAGTAAATGTCTCAAAGGGTACTCATACCCTGATATACAGAAAGACAATATTTTTTGTTCCACATAAAATAGCAAATCGCTCAGTCCATTGTTATAAGTCAGTGATCTAAATACGGGAACTAACTCTTGGTTGCACCTTGGTACAGAAGCTCTGAAAATAGGACAAATTAAAAGGCAGAAAATCTAATGTGATGTGGGGTCTTCTTTTTCTTTTAATTAGAATCGAGACTTCGTCCAACCTCTACTTTGATGATTTTTTTTTTTTTTTTTTTTTTTTTTAACAAAGAATACTGGTTGACACTTGACAGGATAATAGCTTAGAACATATAACAAAAAAGATAGGATATGAGGAAGAAAAAGTTAAGCATTTTTCTTCATGTATTAGAACCTCATACATGTATTCGATTAGTCATGGAAGTAGTAAACTACGATATTTTCAGAGCGGGCACACTTTTTCAAGTAGGATTGAAAAAATTTAATAGACGAGATACCATTATATCGCAAAATTTTTAAAAAAATTTTAAATTTATTGTTTCAAAATTTTTTTATAACTTTTTAAATTGTTAAGAATTTTTCTAGTGCCTCGTTTATTTTCTGATAATATTTTTTGGGGATGCCTTTGCATGGCTTGTAACTTAAGCGATAATGACTATTCAATTTTAAACAAATAAACTGGCATTGGAAAATGTTAAATTTTTTTGCCACGGCTGTTTATGTTTATAAAAACTTCACTGTTATTTTATTTAGAACACTATAATTTAATAGTAAAACTATTAAATTTTCTTGTAAAATGATTTTCGTGGACAATAACGCCGGTTGTTTTTGCAAGACAGCACAGTGCAATTCATCACGATAATTCAAGACTTTCGGAGTCTCGTTTATATAAAATCTCATTCACAAAACAATATTTCACTATTGTTTGTCACTTTTATTAAGTATAAACCACTTCTAATCACTTCTATAACACAAAATACTTAAAACAAAACCGAACTTGTTTGATCTGAAAAGTCAAAAATAAATGAGAAATGTCGAACTGACGACGAACAAGGCGACACCCCTCTTGATACAAGAAAAAGCTTATCACACGTGCACGCATATCCTATCCTTTTTGTTATATGATCTGAGGATACGAATTAATTTTTTTGTTTTACTTCCGAACATTTTAATCATGGTCTACTAACAATACATTTTCCAATTCCCAAAGTGACATCCGACTGGGATTTAAGAAAGTCCTTCAAATTCGTCATGGTTTCTCAAAGTCGTTTGCGACGTGCAGATGGCTCTGTCAATCTGCCACGAACTCACTCTATATGTCAATAAATCAGGTTTTCGACGTTTTCCTGAGAGCAGACTTTGTCTTGTATATGTGTGACTTAAATTCTCAGAACTCAAACAACGACATCAGCTTTGAAAACATCATTGGTTGATAAGGCATAATCTCCCAGTCATAACTGGCGACGGTGACCTCTTTATTACTTTTTGTAGTTTTCTTAAATTTACTACAACTACAGTGGAAGAAATCTCTAAAAGAAACAATAACAAATGGATGACGGAGATTATAAGAAATCTAACGCCGACGGATACCTACAAAGACACTAGACTTAGTTGCGATATCGTTAAAAATGATAAAACAACGCCATGATAAGCTTCATCGAGCAGTTCAAAATTATTCTTCCCTGGATTCCTGATCTTAGGAATATAAAAGTGAATGAACTGGAAAACGAATTGGCAAGGCAAGGCTCCACTTTAAACTGTTCCTTTGCAAAATATAAATAAATATTGGTTCTTGCTGTTAGGAGAGACATTTCTTCAGACTTGTTAGCTAAAACTGACATGGACTATTTTAAAAACCTGCGATATTTCCAGAGTGGTATCAAAAGAGATCTGATGGCACTAATTGGAGCTCCTGGGAGATTACTCGGTTTCATCATGTGAACCAAGCAAACAGGGAACTGCAGAGTATCATTAACTACACCAGCAATCCACGTTGGAGGATAGAGCTGCAAAACAATCTATAAAGATGCCATATTTCTTCGAAAATAATCGAATAAAGTTTCTTCTCTATGGCAACTCTAAATTCAAAGTTCTTCGAAAATTTTAATGTAAATACTGGAGTGCGACAACGTCGTTCTAAGCGCTATCGATTACAACTCCGGTGACATACAATATGGGCTGCTAGAAAGTCTTGTTTGATACGTTGGAAAATAATACACCGGCTTTAAGACTTAATCCGGTAAAAACTAAAGAAATAAGTCAGTTTCACCTCTCGAACCGTTATCGACAAGACCAAGCTCGAGATTGGTAGCGTAATTAACGAGACTGATGTCAGTTCTCGTATATAAATCAATCCAGAGTCTCCTTTTGCTTGGTAGTCCGAATGTAAAATGCAGCAAAATCTCAAGAAAGACTAGAACTGTCTTACTAAATGCTTGTGCAGCATGTGTAAATCATCATTTCAAGACTTTTGTAAACAGGTGTATACGTTGAATTCTAAAAATGCGTGGCACTGATAAGCAGTACATGCTCAATGAAGAAATCAAATGTAAATGTGGAAATGAATTGACCACAAAAGCCAAGAAATTTGCGATTGGAATCCTTCAAAGACCAATGCGTCGGAGGATCAAGAATTCCATGTATAAAAACAGAGACCGCAACTACTTAGAACACACAAAACTAACGCTGTGGCTACGCATTCCAAGAAATTCTTAATTAAGTTCTTTTTCAGTAAAATGGAGAAGATTTAGCTTCTTTGCAGAAGCATATTCATCATATGTAAGCCCTTTCAGCTAAAAAGTTGCAAATCACAGCAGAAGCACTTATCACTCCAAATTAGGTTCACAGACTAACCCCAAAGGCAATAACCGAGCATATAAAGTACTAGATTATTTAGCCTAACCACTCTAGGGAAAGACACAATAAATCAACTCTGGTCGTGATGGTCGCCCCCATTCTTAACCTAACCTAACTAAATTACCTGTGTTAAGGAATTATCGAGTGTCAGAAGCTTCTAAGGCAACCGTATATTGGACTAATTACAGCTTTTCAGCAAGATCACACCTATACTATTGATGACGACCCTCATGAGGAGAAAGGATTTATATTTATTTTACAATTTCCTTAGATTTCGCCATTAATTAAATTCAAATTTATCAATATGAAAAATAGTTTACGTGAGATAGAATTGACAAAAAGAAGGGGAACAATAATAGAACCCTGAGGAACTCCAGAAATCAGATGTAACAAGTTAGGTTCCCAATTTTTTCGTATTATAACGAAATCAAACTCTAGACATTTATACAAAAATATTTTAAATTAGTTTGGCTGCTCTTTGTGGCTTAAAAAAAATGTAGAACGGATGATGTTAAAAGCCTTAGAGAAATTTAGTGTTTGAAGAACTGTTAGCTTATCGGAATCGAAGATCTATCTGTCATAACATAACTGATTTTCAATAGATCTAACAATTATGGTAAAACTTTGCACAAAAACAATACTGTCATGTCTATCTTACCTTCACAAAAGTTGAAATTAGATTAAGTGAAAGTAATTTCAGTATTTTACACATGAAAAGAACTACGCTGCGATGGATCCTTTTGATGAAAGGAGACTAGTCTTTTTGCATAATATTTCAAGCCTTATTAAAATTGCAAGGAGGGGAGAGGGGGGTAAAATGATCCCTTCGGTTTGAAATGATCCCTCGATTTTTAAGTTTTCCTTTTGTGCAACATAAATGTAATATTGGCAACAGTGCACTGAACGGAGCGGTTAACCATAGACAATGTTGGGAAACACGATTCAGTTCGAATTCGACAAGTGAACTTGGGGTTTTTACATTCATGATATAAGGTAAGGTATTTGGATTGTTGTGTACTTTTTCAAACGACTTGAATGACCGATCTTTATCTTATCGCATTTTTTTTAGGAAGAGTTGATGAGTTGATTTGTGGTATTCGTTTTCAGTTAATATGTGCAACTAAATTGTCACTTTGGGGTAAATCGATCCCGCTTTGAGAAGGAGGAAGATTAAGTTTTGAAAATGTTTTATCTTGAAATTATAATGTCAGAATATCATTTTTAAGTTGTTTGTAGAAAGGATCATTTTACCCTCAACTTGCGGGTAAAATGATCCCTTTGCTCTTTTTTCTTATTCTTTAAAATTTTTAATAAATTAATAAATATTTTTTCCAAAAAAGTGGTGTAATGTCAAGAGAAATGACTCTTTTAGAAGCTTATCTTATTAAAAATAAAATTTAAAAAAATGTTTTCCCATTTTCAAGTTGTTTTTTCTTAGAGGGATCATTTTACCCCCCTCTCCCCTAGTTTAAGATTTGCTTGATATTCTCAGATAGTACAAATACAATTAAAGCAATGAAGTAGGTCGATATTCATTCCGGTCTATTTGCATTCAGTATGTGGTAATAGGAATGAAGTTTAAAAAGATCGCAATTGAAGTGATTGCGTCTGGTTAGCTTTTTTTTTATGCGATTATTGTTGGTTATTAGCTAGAATAATGCTTGTATCTGCCTGTTCGCGATGAGCCAGTAAATATTTCTAAAGAATTAAGGCTTAAGATCAGTTCGTGTATATCGCTGCCGAATAGGTACACATTTTAGTTGTCCAAAATGTTTTGAAAAAAAATTTCTAAATGAAATACTTTTTACACTATCATCAGACCTTTAGGAAATTTATATCAATGACAGATATATTAAGTATAGAGCTTATTGATCTGATATTCCCGCAAGCGATAATTGTTTAGATCATTGAGAATGATCAAATCAAACAAGAAATGCATACATGCAACAAAAACGTCAAGAGCAAGATACGCAAAAGGCCTTCCATTGCATAAAGTGATCAGTCCGACTCGAAATTAGAATCAGAGCAAGGATCTGGAATCTGTAATCTTGCCATCCCTCATCTGAAATCAATTACCCGAATATAATTGAGTAGAAAATTGACGTTACATTTTCCAAAAATGACAATGACATTTGGATAATCTAATCTTATTAATTTCAATAGATCAAGAAGATTCGCATAACAGATGACAGAGCACAGCAAATGTAACATATTTTTTTGTACTGCAAGTACACTCGACCTGTAAAGCTTCAATCAAGTTACAGGTGCATCTAGAAATAATATCTACTTGATGCAAGATAACAAGTGTAGGTTCGATTCCCGTCCGCGAGAAAAACAAATAATTTTTAGCTTATCTGACTTACGGGTATAAATCATAATCCCTGATAAAAAGATAAAGCTGAGTAGTATAATAAGGTTAAAATAACAAGAAAATTTGAATTAAGACAAATTTCCGAACTCCTTATAGACCAGTCAAAGACTCTGTATCACTTTTGTTTGCATTTATTGTCAACCCAAATTACTATCCTTATGCATAGATGAAAATTGGTGTTGTACACAATTATTCAATCAACACATAAAATCTTCAATAAATCGACTAGGTTGGCTAATTTAAATCTAAATTTTATCCACATCATGTATCGATATAATTTATAAAGTTTTATCAAGTTGGTCATTGCTTTAAGTTTAAAGAGAAAAGGATATGCCAAAGATCGAACTCTGAGGTTCTCCAAAATTCAGAGCATCAGATATAAAATCAAAGTTTAATAATCAAATTTCAAAGATTTAAAAGGCTCATCACTCCACCCGGTCACAAAAAGAGAATCATCAACATTTTGTTAGAAGCTCAATATAGTTTTTGATGGAAAAACTTCTGCGAGAATACATTATGACTGGAATGGTTAAATCAATAACAAATAGTCTCATAAATACTTGTTTGAGGTAATTTTCTAAAAGTTGGTATTGAAAGATAACCTGGATGGGAAACCAAGTGTTTCAGAAGATTCATTACAAAACATTAGACGAAAGTTGTGTCGTTCGGCTATATAAAAGGTCAGAAAAAAAAATTAGGAACAAAAAACCAGCAATTCGGCTCCAGTCAATAAAATCCAAACAATCTGAGCATTTGAAATTTCATAATCTTGAATGCATGCGGCTGCTAATTATAGAAATAACATAAAAATTATTCTATGAATAATAAAAGAACATAGCCGAACGGATTTCTCGTATATTACTTTTTCCTACATATTACTCCTGTTTGCACATACGTACATAAGCTCTATAAACTATGGAGAACGGTTAAGATTAAAATTCATGCTAAGCTACCAGTAATTTAGACCTATATCCATTCTGGAGAATAACTTTTACTTATAGCCATAAAAATTTTAAGATTCCTGCAGGAAATACTAAATTGGGTAATGCACTCATCATAAAAGGAGAAACAGCCCAGAACCACCCAGGGCGATTCTAAATTAATATTTATGGAGAAGAGAGTACCGACCGACATCGACCCAAAACAGAGGCCCCTGTTGACCTTTCCTCAATGAATACCAGAGAAGAAGGGAAATTTATTGCTCATTGTAAATGCATTGTTAATTATTTTATGATTTTATAATGCAACAATTTCCGTCCAAGGCCTTTCATTTTAGTTGGGCTGTCGGACGTTTATGATCGGATGAATAATTTCATGTCGAAATACCGCCTTAAGGGTTGGTTTGTGTGCGTGTGAATGGCGGTGGTGCCCTACTATTTAGGGTATAATTTAACGCAATGCCGTTTTTCAAGGAATAATACGACAAGCCATACAAAGTAGCACAGGCTGATAGCCTACATAGTCTACATACCTACATGCACCATAGATACCATAATATATCCATCGAATTATGATGTCTATATAATTAGCAAGATTGATTGTTTTGTGTCTATTGTGGCAATCGTGTCATGCTAATCGTCAGTTTTATTGCTTGAACAAGCCGACCTTTTGCTCCTTCCTACAGTTCAGGTGTTGTACCAATCCAGCGCACACCTTGATGGCTTATCATATGTATATAATCAGAACATGTGTAAAATTTTGAAGGAGGGCGCCTGTCGTCGCATCAATTGTTTATACATACCATAATTGGAAAGGGGAACGACTTTTGTATACTTACACTTAAATACGACGCCGACAGCTCCATCAATTACCACCGGCTGCAGACAATCTTAATAACCACCGTAATTAGAAAATAATACCGCTTTGACGCCAAAATGGAAACTCAAAACTGTAGCAATCACAATAATCGTTAAAATTTCCTTTCCCGTTGCCGCTATATCACGCTAACCGGTGAGAGTATAATGGAACCGCGGCACGAAAGAGTATTTCATTAGAGACGACGACGACGACGACTGACTGTGTTAAAGGGTTGCTTGCTATTTTGTGAATATTATTGGGGAAGTCAAGAAAGACAGACTTGATGCCGTTTAAATTTCAATTTTCTATGCAGTTTTCGAAATTCTGAATATATTATACACTACAATCCCGTGAGGATTATTATTAGACCAAATCATCACCATGTGGTTAAATCTCACACGGTCTTTCTGGGAAGGAATTTATGTAGTCTGGGCACCCTATCCATAAAATATATTTTGATTTTCTGTAGAATATGCCCCAAGAGTAAAAGTTGATTAAAGTACGAAGAATTTTTGTTTTGTTTTCAGAAATTACCTGTTTCAGTAAACATCTTCTACGTATGCAACTAACCGGCCGACACATGTAGCGACTTACATTAAATTTTTTTAAAAAGTTTGCTTAGACTTCGATGTTCGAAATTATTTTTTTTTTCGAACTCAATTTTCGAAAATATTCTATTCGAGGGCAGAAAATTTGCCCTACATACTTTTTATCTCTCTTTTATAACCTAAGTAATTCAGAGCCATTGGGAATAACAGATGTTTTCCCAGTTTTTGTGATTTTCGAATTTCGAAACATAAGATCGAATTTTTATGAATTTCTTGTAAGCCCATAATTGCTTATTGAGAACTTCTTAAAAGTGACGAGAATATCAGATTTTATCTATAAAAATAATTTAAAACCTCAAAATTGATATGGGAATATATGAGGTATGTCTTTGTAGTCCAGATAACATATACAGGGTGTTCTACAAGTAGTTAACAGGTGAGATAAGCAAAAACTTGAATAATTTGGGTGGTGCAAAATGTTAACTTTAATTTTTTATGAATCATCTTATAACTTCTGAGCGCTGCACCCTGTGATTATTGTTTATATCTTATTAGATAAAAAGTCGTTTCTGAAGTCTTACAACATGTTTTCTTATCCTTCGCCCCATTTCGATGTTAGGACTGAACAGAATCAGTTTGTTTTTCTCAAAAAATACGTCATCAAGGCATGTTTTCCACAGCTACATATATATAGCTTTGTACATATATTATTTAGAGAAATCAGATACACGAAATGAGCTGGCAATGCTATTATTATTATTACCATTATTATAGGGTTGCCAGATAGATAATTCACCTCTAATCTACTCACTTCAACTACGAAAATCTTTTGTTATATTAATGATAAAACTTGCAATATCTTTGGAGGCAAATTTTGTAATATCATCTGAAAATGATAATACCTAACCTAGATATTTTAGACATGGGATTAAAAGCTTCGCAGTCGTGCAGGATATATTCGGGTTTCATTACGGACTTTTTCCATATTTTAAGAAGAACATGAAAATGACCAATATGAGCATTATCTAGTTTTGCCCTGCATAACATGAGAAGTGTTTTCGTCTTCAGTTTAGAGTAATACTTATTTTGAATTTCTTCGCTTATCTTAGACTTCTGAATGCATCCCCATCAGTGTACCAATTTAATTATGTTCTCCTAAAGTCTAACTTGTGCCAAATAGGTGGCCTTTTGAATGAACACTGAAATTCTTAAACAAAGACTTGGCGCATATCTTTCTAAGCCGTAATATACTCCTTGCCCTTAATGCAATCATACATATTTCCAATTCTCATGGACCAAAACTGCAGCTGCAAGTGATATAAGTGCAAAAAGCGTTTGGTGTCAGCAAGAACTTAATGAAAAGTCTTCTCGATTTTTCTGTATGAATTTGTCTAGTCCCCCTTAGGGCTAAGCTGCTGAGTACAAAGTAAATACTTATAGTATTTCGCCTCATATAATTCATATGTGATATGTGAGCTTAGCTTCGTTTTTTCCAGATGTATTACGCTAAGCAAGAACCAGTCGCACTGATGAGTATTAGGTTCCTACTGACAGGAAACGCCCATTTTCTTATTGATATCACCCACTTGCTGCAAGGCTGTATGATCGTTGTGATATTCCGCAAAAGCAAGGTTGATTTACTTATGTATAATTTGGTATGCATTAGTGGAAGATTGACGCTCGCTGGATAGAATACATTGCTATCATTAATATTTGCTATAATCCCGAGTCTAGGAATGCTCTATATCAGGGTTGAAACTGGATGATTATAGTTTCTCTGTAAATTGATGGCTGTGGGTAATGATAAAATTTGATAGCACAAATTTAAACGAGTGGCCACTTTTGCACTTCAGTTTTGTTTGTGATGATACTGATAATGGATGATTTGAATTATTGCAGTATATAAAAGTGGTGAAGAAATGTTGAAATCTTCTTTACGGTTATGAATTTTTGGGCATTTGTAAAATGAAAAGTTCCTCGATCATCACTTGTTGATTAATATTTTGTTTTATAATCCAAATTATTCACAACCACATATATTAGTCTTATGAGTTAATGACTTAATGTTCGAACACCATCCATAACTGTAATCAAATCGCTGACTATAATGGTAAAGCTGCTGAAAAAGATAGCATTCCATCCGAATTACTAAAAGTGGACTCAAACATATCAGGATATATCCTCCTACCAATCCTTGATAGAGCATGGCATACTTGCACCTTCCTGGAGGATTGGATGGAACACTGAAAGAAAAAACTATTGTAAAATTTCCCAAGTTGGCTAGGGCAGACATTTTTCTATGGGAATGAAAAACTTGTGTTAAATTATACTAGTATTTTTCTAACTTATAACTGGCTTAAGGTTAGAGAATTTTATTAAACTGCCTTAAATTAATTAGGCATCGCAACAAAGCGCTTGGCAAAAATTTATCTAAATTTTAACTAAGTTGCCGAAGTAAATGCTCAAATTAAACAATATAATGAGGTTTTACTGATGTACCCTGTAGGATTAGGAAAATTTCCTAAGTTCATGGAATTTCTCAAAATATGAATTTCAGATCAAATTTCATGACAAATTGTCAACGGTTTCTTCTAAATTTTACGCAATACATCCTTTCCAAACACTCTAGCTTTGTATAAAATAACCAAAGCTTGGGTAAATTCAATTCACCGCAGCTTCGTTAGCTAAGCTAATGTAAAAAACACCCAAGCCTTAGGTGATTTATACAGGCACAATTGTACATTTTATTGCATTGATGTTAATTCTTGATAAATCTTGCTGAAATTCACATAGGTTGTTGTAAAACACCCAAAATTTAAGGCAAATTTTTTTGGGTTCGTGTTTATAACGGATTTGTATTCTGATTCTCTAAGTTGGATCGTTTTCTATTCGGAATATTTGTGCAGTTTACTTTAAAGTGTTAAACAGAGTGCAAGTGCAATCGGTCGCCAAATTAAACGCAACAGTTAATAATACAGTGAATAATAGTGAAAAAAGTTGTTGGTGTATGATTAAATACATTTATTAATTATTTGTTTTATGGTAAGTGTTTTATTAAAAAATTTAATAAAATTATTCTAGATGTGTGTAATAAATATATATTTGCTTTTTGTGCTTTTTTTGATACTTTTGCTTTCATTGTTATCATTTTGTTGTTTTAGTCATGGCTAAATGCAGCGTTTGTAAGCGCTATTTTAAAAGTGTAAAGCTTCTTATTGGTCATTTAAAATTATTTCATGGCTATAACAGAGGCAGTTCCTATCAGTGTTCCGAGGATATATGCCACCAAACGTTTCAAAATCTCTCAGCGTTAAAAAAAACATTTACATAAAGTGCACGACCGCATTTCAATAATAGGAAATAGGAATAGATAATGCAGAATTACGGGAGTTCGCGCAAACCCTGAAACATCTAAGAAGATCGGATGAAGTTTTAAAATTATGGAGAAAAACGCTTGGATATCGACGTGCCCAACTCAGTTCTGATATAAATCTTACAGAGATATTTCAGGAATGGCCGCTTCTAAAATATTCCAAAGCTCCTGAATTGGTAAGATTTTACACTATGAACAAATATAAATTTTACATTATGAACAAATAACTTACCTTATAGATTGATATTGATTTTCAATATTTATTCCCTGCCAAAAAAATGTCACTTGTTAACTGGGAGAGATTTTCACAAGTCGCCAAGAAATTACTGCAGGACAGAATTAAGGATATATCTACAAAAACTTCCCTGCAAGATTTTATAGAGAAAGAGAGCACACTGGATACAGGTAATAATTAATAATTGTAGTCAAAATTTAAGATAACTATAGTCATAAAAATCTTAATTTCAGAAACCAAAAATATAATACTATTTGAGTTATTACATGCAGTGTTAGTTCCTTCATCGAGAATCATTGAAGGGAAAAGAAAAAAGTTTACGATTTGGGACTCCCAATCTTCGTTTACGTTGGTAGCATTCCAAACTAATGAAATCAACAAGTTATTGAAAGATAAACGGGAAGGATGTGCTAAGCTGAAAACTACCCTACAGCCCCTTGTGATTGCGGTTGGAGATTCATCCAAATATGAGCATTTCTACGTCAGTCTCGATGGAGAAAAATTCCAGTTTTTGTCATACCTAGAAGCAATTGAGTACTGCTTTAAAATATTTTTCGTTTTAAACTTAAAATATCCTGCTGAATGCATAGCAGTTTGGATTTTTTTTCAAAAATTTTTGTTCGAAATTGAAGAAAAGCTGGAACGATTTCCAGTAGTCGACACATTCATAGCGGATATTAGGCATATGATTAAGCTTAACATTCCTTAAATTTTGTTAAGTCAAGCGAATAAAGTGGTTTCCTTAATTTCAAAATTTGTTATTTTTTTATTCATTCGTTCTAAGAGTTTTACAATTTTTATTTTGTTATTCACTTCTGATGACTAAAGTACTGGGTAGGATGGCGTTTTGTAAGTCTGCACTAATTTTAATGTGCGGAGCATTAAAATGCTGGTAAAACTTTGACATTTCTTTGATTGTTCACAAAGCGAGTTTATTTAGATTTGACGATTTATATTCTTTATCATATATAAAAATGCATAAAAATATTAATAATTTACACAAATCATTTAGGCAAATACCATACGTTTCACAAAATAATTTTGTATGATTGTCCCAAGTACTTTTGTATGTCAAATAATCTCAATTGGTTAAATCAACTTACACTAATGTAGTTTGAACAAGATTATTTGGCAACCTTTCTCAATATTTTGACTAAGGACTTCGACATTTGAACAAAGCACTTGGACGGTTTTGTCAAGTCACTTTTTAAAATTGCACAAAAAGTATTAAGTAAGCTGCCGTAAACTAAGATGTTTTATAAAATACATTAAGTATATCTTATACTGTATGCTTATGTAAATCACACATCGCTGTTACAAATCATCCAAAAGGCTAAGTTGAGTTTGCCAAAGTAATAACGTATGCATGTATCAAAAGTTATGTTAAATTGTCCAAGTTCTTGATGCCTATACTTTACCTTAGCAAATTTGGGTGTTGTACCCTAGAACTTGGAAGACCCAGAATTGCATTAGATTTTGTAAAATTCAAACTTGGTTTTTAAATGTTTTTACATAAGTTTTTCTTTCAGTGAAGGTATGCCATGGTTAAAGTTTCAAAGAAGAGGAATCTAGTAAGTTGCAATAACTGATGAGAAATATGTTTACTCTCCTGACTCACGTAATCCTGGAAAGAATTAAATTTGCAGTCTACCAAAAGATCAAAAAACAACAAGCTGGGCTTAGAACACGACGCTCCTGTGTAAATCATCTTAATACATTGCGAATCATCGTGGAGCATTGTGTAGAATACCCCGCTCCCCTCCCCATACTCTTCATGCTTTTCTGAATTCTGGACCTTTGACTCAGTTGATGACAATATTAGATTTCATTTCCAGTGCAATTCGTAAAGCATAGTTTTTCAAAATAGCAGACTATCACATAGCTTCAATTTAAACTCCGGACTTCAACAAGGATTTATATATTATACTTTCGCCGCTTCTATTTTCATTGTTATCAAAAAGTGGAGGTAGGGCAGATCATCTGTTCTACCGGTAGCATAATTACTGAATCTGGTGGTACAGAAGAAGTCCTCAATTTCCGTATTAGAGAGTTTTGCTATGAAATAAATTCATAACGACTTTAGTCAATATAAAATTGTCCGAATTTACTGCCAAATCCGCAGCAGGAGAATGGAGTTGAAAAATAATTCTTTTCCAAAAGAAAAACTAAAAAAAAAATGTCTATGCAAAAGCAGGCGTTTCGTATCAGCATGAACTCTATGCTCATCAGTACGCCTTGGTTCCTGCCTGTTCTGTACGCAAAGTGAACAGCCAAGCTGACCTCATATACGCACTTATAAAGGTATACGGAACTAGAACATATAGCTTATATAGCTTCTAAAAATGTACAAGTTGTATGCGTAATTTTTGATGCGGTCGGGAGGTAACAGACGGGAAGAAGTAAAGATTTGAGACTGAGAGAATATTGTTCTCTGTTCTCCGCCACTCCACATCTGTGCAAACGCCAATGTCAGCCATGCACAGTTTTATGTTTCACTATACTGCCTAGGATGAAGGTCAAGCCGGTTTTTCTATTCATTTTGTAGCCCAAGCACACGAATCAATGCAACTGACTGTGACTGTGACTGGGTCTTCAAATCGGCCCGGGCTTATAATAACAAACCAGCCCCAAATGACATTTTTATAAACGGCAAACCACCCGAATTATTAGCCTGATTTCCTACGGAATATTCTTTGAATATTGAATTCCATGCTAAATAAGAGGAAATAAAAAAGAAATTTATACAGGAAATATGTATGCACAGAATATGTGTAAGAGCAATTGGCCCTTTCATACTTATAATGGCTGTGTTCTTTTGTTACCTTGCTCTAGAACTCCCATATACTGTAGAGAGCAAATTGTTCTGTCGATTGAAGCGAACTATTTGTACTGTTCGCTTCATTTATATACATCTTCTATGAAAATGTATGAGGCGTTCTTTTGTGTATCTTTTGTTCTGCTCTGTTTTGCGCACACAAAAGAACACAGATAATTAAAATAAAACAGGGTCACTCCATGGAAACAGTATCCGAGAGACCAACAATTTTACTTAAACAGCTGTAACAAGGGTAACAAGCGAGGCCGACATTGAAGCGGAGACAAACAAAAATTATTGCGAGCAAAAAAAATAATATTAACAACATTTGCCTTTGACAAATATAAATTATTTTTGATTCTGAACTGTTAAATAAATTTTTTGTTTTCAATTTGAATTTACCAGCTTGACAAGGCTGAGGTTGGTTCGTAATCCTGACATTGAAGAAATTTTTGCTAGTGCTACAAAAGAAACAAGATAAAGGGAAGCGATTCGAACATTTTGAATCACAAAATAATGAGTGATCTCAATATTGCCACAAAACAAAAGCTTCGTACACCGATTTTTGAATTTTTATTCTAACTAACGAGGAGGTACGAAATGTTGGAACAATTGTCAAAAGATTTTCGATTCTTTTCTGACGATCTTCTTAGCAAAATGGATTTTGGATTTACATTAATCAATTCACGACTATAACCTCCAAGAATCATCTCTAAATGTTTAAATCGCGCTCCGAGTTCGTCTGATATTGCCAATGACAATAGCTTCATGTGGATGTGAACGAAGATTCAGCAAGTTGAAGTTAATAAACATCTCATCAACAATGGGGCAAGAAAGATTGTCGAATGTGGCTATTTTGACAGCCGAGAAAGAAATGACAAGCACTTAGAATTTCGCGAATATAAACTTGTTCGTGGCGAAAAAAGCTCGACAAGTCCGTGTATAAAATCTTGCAAATATTTCTATCAAACTGATTCCCCTCAATGTTTTTAAATGTACTTTGCTAGAAAAAAATTAATATCAACTAAAATTTTATGTGCAATAAATATTTTTTACTATTCTTCTCATGATCAGTTGTTGGCCAACGTTGCTCAGTCAGTTGGTAAACCACGTTAAAGAAATAAGGTTATGTTGAGAATTTTATGGATCAGGGGCGCAAATTTATACATTTGCTTCAGGCGCCAAAACGACTTGTTATGGCTCTGCGTGAAGGAACTGAGGAAGGAAGTGAACTCTTAACCCCTTCTTTGTTTTTGGAATCGTTTTGTAACCGATTAGAAATTTAATCGCTCCTTCACTTACTTATATGGCTCAATATAGTAGCAAAAACAATTCTAATGCTTCACCAAATGTAATAAAATTCAGACTGTTTCTAATATTTGGGTACTTTCTAGCATTGGACATTTGTCATTTAAGTAAAAGCTGACTGTTATATACCGTGACCATGTAAACCCTCTACTTGAAAAATGATTTTCATGAAATAAAATTACTTTTTTTTTAAGATTAGAAAATAAAAACAAAATTTAAAAACTGTTTTTATATTTGTTCTTAAATTTGGAATTTGTTTTAAAAGTACACAACCTTGTTGAACATTCATGATAAAAAAACACATTCTCCATGCATTTTTCGAATTAAAAATGATATGATCCAAAAAATTATAGGTATAAAATGCTAGCGCCTGTACTGCCAGTCCGGCTCTGCTGTGAATAGACTGCTTGTCGGCCATTAATTCCTATCCCATCCGCTCATCGTACTATTCTCTGTTCTACTCCAATGCAATGTAAATGAAAATTCTCTCAAACAAAGTATTCTTGATGAAACCAGTTTTCTAGGAAAAACATAAAAGAAACAAGGAGGACACGCAATGCAATGCATGGGCATGATACGGAGTGCAGACGCTGATCCTGGTGCTGGTGCTTTAATGACCCGCCACTCGCCATCGTTGCTAAGTTGCGGGTTATTAAAAAGCAGAGCATTTTCGTTCAATTTGTGAGAGCGGGTCGTAATATTATCACCGGTGAGTTGCGGGTCGTAATATAACCACCCGTGAGTAGCGGGTCGTCAAAACTCATAGAATTGTCATACAATTTGTGAGAGCGGGTCGTAATAATATGACCCGCAATATAAAACTTTTGAATACATGAGACGCGCATTCTTTCTGTTCGATGTTCTTTGATTAAATCGAACACAGCATTTTCCAGCTGTCTCGAATATGGATCTCTAGTGTGATCTCCGTTAAATTAAAGTTACAGCTCTTCAGCTCCAATGTGAAAACAGTACTGCTATATGGATGCGAAACATGGAAGGTTACCCAATTCATAACACGCCGATTGGAAACCTTTGCCAATAGATATCCTCACTGATTCCTAAAAAGTCGCTGGAGAGATCTAGTGTTCAACGAAGATCTTTAGAGGTGATCAGGCTTGTGTAGGATCAACAAGAGACTAATAAGACGAAGAAAATAAAATTGGATTGCCCACAAGGCACATTACGTGACTACAATAAAATCGTAATGCAGGCCCTCGACTGAGACTCACAAGGAACCCGTTATATAGGAAGACCAAGAACCACATAGAGAAGGAATATTCTGAGGGAAGCAGTATAAATAAGAAAGTCATTGAGTAAACTGAAAGCTGTCGTACGAAACAGAACCCCATGGAGAGCAATCATTTCCGCCATATGTGCCTCAAGGGATTAAAGGAAGCAGTTCGCCAATATTTCTCTTCTAAGCATCGACGCTGGATATTTCTTATTGTATAGTAGAGGAGAGCATTTGATTCTTCCCAAGTTATCCGCTAGCTTACATCTCCAAATAAGTTTAGAGTCACCAATGATCTTCTACTCATCAGTATTTAAGGAAAATCTCTGATTATAAAAACTAGAGATATTACTTCGACGATTTTTAGCTCGTGACTTAGAAGTCCAACTGAATTCATTGAGATGCTGTCATTAAAGCTACAAAATTAGGTCTACACTTAGGGCTTCATCATAACTCTTTGAGTTGTATTTTTTTCAATTTTCTTGTACCGATTTGAATCATAATCTATGTATATAACACAGAAACTCAACAAAAGTGTAAAGTTCAAATTCCACAAAATCCACAAAATTCTCATTCATTCATTTTCCTTTAACTGGTTTAAATGAAAATACCTCATCAAATATTTCAGACATGAAACGGAGAAACTTCACTCGAAAGATAAATCTCTGAAGATCTGTCTTTATTGCCAAATAAAGTGAAAATTAAAAGCAAAAGCAAAAAAATAAAAAGGAGCCCAGGAAAAAGTATTCCAAAAGAAAAATTTGCCACCATTTATCTTGCTTCCATTTCATGCATCTTACCAGTTACCAGTGGTTCTACCATTGAGCCCCTCCGCTCCTCCGGAGCTATACATACACTTTTTCGCCGCAGTAGGTTCCTCTCCTAACTCAGTTCAGTTGTTGTGTTAGGGTTTTTCTCACCCTCTGACTCTGGCAAACAACAAATTGCTTACAAAAGACTTCAAATGAACACGCCATCAATTTACCTTCCTCTCTTGTAATCTAAAAGGCATGACCTCCCATTTCCTTTGCAGCTTTTTTTGTAGTAAGAAAGTTTTGCTTCGTCGGCTTTTTTTCATGTTTCGGGACTCTTCTTCCTCTACAGAGAACAAACGGACGGAACTCCTTAAGAAAATGCGAAGATCTCTAGCTAAACTCTAAGTACCCTCGTAGCCTACCCACTTACTACCTGTAGTGGAATACTAGGTGCATGTTGTTACATCGACATCGTACGACTCACTGTTGTTTGTAATCAAAAATTATTAACATTATGTAAGTATGTGTGTATGTGTTTGTTACACAATATAATTGTATTGGTTGGTTGGCTGGTTGATGTAAAATATTGTTCTGCTTTGTGGGCGCAGTACCACTTGCCTCCCCCTTAGCCCGCTCCTTTCCGACAAGACAAGTAATGTATAGCACACGGCAGTCAAAAATTCCTGACAGACAGGTAATTAATCACTGCGCTCTCTGTGTATTATTGTGCTCGAAATGAAAAACCGGAGACGAGTTATAATTATTCATTCTTTATGGCAAATGTACAGCATCTGTCAAAGCCGATTGATATGCAAGAGTCCATTGGGAACATCCGTCATCCTGTCCGGTTGGGTGTTGGCTGCCAGAGGTAAATTGCGGAAAATTCTCGTAATGTGCGATGCTAGTGAAATGACGCGAAGCGGTGCGGCTGTAAGTAATTTGGCATCGGAATTTTTAGTCAAAATCTCGACGTAAAGGTAAGAAACAAACTTTCAAAAATTTTATTCGTTTCGGAATATTTTTTGAAGATTTTATTTATTTTTTATTTTATTTTTTTTTTTTTAAACGGATGCACGTGATTTTGAGAATTATTGAGTTTTTATGTCATTTCCACCTGTTTATTTATGCTTCAAAAAGTATTTAGATCTTCTTCTAATCTCAATCTTTAACTTCGATCTATCTTCTTTTTGTTAGTATATTATTAAGCCGAGCTCAGGGGATACCCTATGATGCAAAGGATGGCAGCATGGCAGGAAGATGAGGAAAGTGACGGATGTATTGGTGTATCTCACTTTTTAGTCCTCGAAGATTGTAAGCCCGAGGAAAAACCTAGATGGTAAATTGTTCCATATTCGCAAAGTACGGGATAAGATAGCATCACGGAATTTTACTGTAAATCCGAAAGTATTTTGAAGGGTGAAGGAATAAGCGCAGCTTGCGGCGCGAGTATTGCATGCAGGAATTAACCTACAAGGGAGCAGAATAGATAATTCATCAGAGCATTGGCCATGCATGTAGCGATAAAAGTGCGAAAATCATCGCAACATATGAGTCGATATGACAAGAAGTAATTGTCAAATAACCAATGAGCTTGAAGGCTATCTTTTGGACTATATCCATTGAAGCTAAGGCTGTGCGATCAGCTCCGGCCCAAATATAGGAAATATATTCCATTCTAGGTCTGATATAGAACTTGTAGAGGATCGCTAGATTCAATGAGCTGAAATATTTCTTACACACCTGTTCAGAAATCCAAGACATTTCGATGCTTTTTTGGCAATAAGGAAGATCTGATCTATCCATCTGTCCACTTACTGGAAATATTAATGCCAATAATGCATAATGACGATGTATCGTTAATCAGTGCACCATCAAAAGAAACGGGAGTGGAAAAAGTATGATGTAGTTTTAAAGAGATGAAACAGCTTTGGGACTTAGATGCATTGAATTCGACGCAATTCGCTTTGCCCTAAGTGAAAATATTGGCAAGGTCGGTATTCAATGGTCTAATCATGCAATCTCAGTTGACAGATGTGGCATTCCTTCTGGAGTCCACAAGAGTGTCAAAGCAGTAAGCGAAATTAAGGGTAGTCATCGACAAAACTGTGGATAGGATTGAAAGTAAGGGAAAGTAGATCATTAATTAAAAGTAGGAAGAGAGACGGAGAGATAACAGATCCCTGCGGTATACCCCCAATTATAGAGTGAGATTCTGATATAACGCAATCTAATACAATACGAATTAGCCGCCTAGATAGAAAGCTTTCAATCCACAATAGACGAGGAGGGGAAAGACCAAGTGCTTTAAGTTTGGCTAAAAGGGCAGGACGCCAGACTCTATCAAAGGCCCTTGAAATATCCAGAGCAACGATTTTTGACTCACCAAAACTGTGTAGACTATGGTTCCAACGTTCCGTAAGTAAAGTCAACAAGTCTCTAGATGAGCGAACAGTCTGGAAGCCATATTGGCGATGGTTGTTGAGTTTACTGGTTTCTAGATACTTCAGTTATTTTGAGATAATTCAAAAACTTCGGACAGAATCGAAGTGATTGCGATTGGTCGATAATTTTTTTGGGAATTGCTTGAACGTGAGGTAGTTTCCTAGCAGTTTGAAAAATCTTGTCGAATAAGACAAGTGGAATAGCTTCGGCAGAGGTTTAGCCACGGATGAGGGGAGCTATTAATTAACAGGGGCGAGAAACCATCAGGAGACCTGGCTTTGGAGACGTTGATCTCCTGAAAGACCCTGAACAGTTAATACACATTGCACGGCTTTTTAAAAATTAACTAGACCCATCTAACTTATTTGTGTATTTGGAAAATTTTGATAATTGATTTTAGCCATTACGGAGTATAATCCTTCGTTGGTGACCCTTAGTAGCCAACGTTTAATGTTGTTCAATTATTATTACTAAAGTGGGGTTTGGAGCCGGAAATCACATCTTTAAGCACTGCGACCTAAAATATATTTTGCACTATGCCCCCACCATGTTTGGTCAAGTACACGTTCATCCCTTTATAGAAAAGCTTGTGGCGACGTAAAGGCACTTTTCATTTTGTACACAAACTGTTGTAAAGAATGTTCCTAAATTACATAGTTTTCAAAACTCTACTTTGTCAGTTTTTAAAACAGCCTAAAATTGTTTCCCGCAGAGCTCACACAGCTAGGGAGTAGCCTAACAAAAACTTAAATAACTGTTCTCATCATCTGAAGATTTTCAATAAAATTTTATAACGAAAGCCGAAGAAGAGTTTTATGAAATTATTCATGGACATAAAAACTTTCTTACTTCATAATATTTACTCCTCGTAATGTATAGGGTCTAGGTGACAGAGCCTTCTGGTATGTCAAGCGCAGGAACGTATCTTGACCTTCCTACTTCAAGAGGCGTAGCACCCTGGAAGGTCCAATCAAGAAACTCCCCGGACTTCCTACTCCAAGAAGCGTAGCACCCTGGATAGTCCAATCAAGAACCCTACCGGACTACCTACTTCAAGGGGCGTAGCTCCCTGGAAGGTCCAATCAATAACATTCTCGGATCTCCTACTGCGAGAGGCTAAATTCATTGAAGAGAACCAGATCAAGGCCGCAGCGGTTGTAGATCCTTGGAAGGTCCAATCATGAAGTTTCGTTGATCTCCTACTCCCAGAGGCGTAATTTATTGAAGAGAATCAAATCAAGTCAGGAATCGGTTGTAGGCGGTTTCCATAGGGTATAACCCCTACGACTATATTCAGATTGCGAACCGCTATACATCGAAGTTAATCCTTCGTCAATCTATCATCTCTTCATCTTTCATCAACCTTTTAATTCCACAATTAGCCTTAACATTTCAGGCACTTACTCCTGCGACAGCGCAGCAGTGGGTATAGGTACCATCCATAGGGGATAGACACCTATATACAGCCTATTACCTTATTAAGCTCAGTTTTCTAGACATTGAAGTCTTGAGCATTCGCACAGTTCGTGCTCTGCAGATTATACCTTTTCATTACAAAATTGACAACTATCATCCGTGGTTTTGCCTACTTTCTTAAACATGTGCTTAATTTGGCAAAAACTTGTTGTGTATTACTCCAGTTAATAACCTAATTCATGCTAATCAAAGATTTTTTAAGTCTTCGTATGGGAAGGTGGCACAATCCAGGAAGACTTTTTCCACTGTACATGGCGAGCCTTTTCTATTTTGGACTTCATTTCTCCTGCTGGTGGCTTTTTTATAGCCGCAGACGAGTTCGGATCCGGTAAATGAAGATTCTACTCCTTTTTTAACGAGGTAAATGTTGGGCCATATATTGAGTAGGTACTCATGGTACTTAAGGTTAGGGTGGCCTGAAGGCTAGCAACTTTCTCCCAGAGAAAAACTCAAACACAGAACAGGACTGATTCAACGTTGATGCCTCCAACTTTTCGATCATGGATTCAAATTTGATTTCGGAATTCTAGAACTGTAATGATGATCGATGAAATGATTTGTTGTTCTAAGAAAATTGAGGTGAATAATACAACGGTCATAGAGAAACTAGGTAACATGATGTCGGAGAACAATTTTGTCTAGATGAAAAATTTTTCTTGCACTCTAGTAGAAATCCAACAGATCAATATAGGAATGGTGCTGGCATAATAGAAACAAAGAAGCCTGGTCCAGATTTATTAGGAGATCACTAGTTTGAGGAAAGTTTATTACTACCACCAGAATATGAAGCATGACAATGCTATAGTCTTACTGAAGAGCTTGAAGAGGATCGATTAGGTTAAGTTAGAGGGATGCCATTAAAGTGATTTTTAGTCCGTTTTAGCTAGACCATTGTCGGGTCCTTTATGCCCCATGGATTTATAGAAATCTATCTTTCTAAAGATAACGCTCAAGATCCATCCTATTTCCCTAAGAAATTTCAAGATACTCGAAGCTCTATTACTTTACAGCTCTGCCAGCTCCAAAAAAGAATGGCTACCAAGTAGCCCGCCGTATACAGTCCATATTTGCCTCGCAACACAACAGGTGTTCCGATTGACCCACAGATGATTTACCTTCTTATATCTATCCTTACGGATGTCACCTTTTAGAGTTCCGATCGGGACTTTTCACATACGATATAACGTCGAATGTATCAGAACCCTTTTTTGCCAGGTCTTCCGCTATCTCATTGCCCTCGATATTTCTGTAGTCAGCTATCCAGCATAGGGTCAGCCGTATGGAAATCTTCTCTAGGTCTATCCGGGAAGACTCACTGACAGCTGAAAAGAGATGTCTTTACGTAAACGAAATTTCTGTTAGATCTAATTGTAATGCATCTGAATAAGAATTTAAAATATTACTAAAAGTTTTCGCGATATCCTGAATAACACGCAACTGCTAGATTTTATTTAAGAGACTTTAACTCAGTTTTCTGCTATTTTCATTATTAATTTTCTATTGAATTTTTTTTAATTTATAATTTTATAGGATGACTATCTCATTTAAATTTCTCTCTACAAAAATCTTCCCTAATGATTACAGTTGTGTAGTGGTGCAACATTTCTTTTCTTGGTTTAATTTGAAATATGATTGACGTTAAAACTACCGCATATCTCAGGGAAATAACAAAATAAGAAAAATGCAAGACTTGCAGGTGATTAATATTCTAAAATTCATGCTGAGCAAGAAAAAATTGCAAAAACAGTTAATTAAATTTTACTGGCGTGTCATAGAAAATATCAGTATGCTAGTCGTGCATATTTGACACGGTAAACAGAGCAATTTAGTAATTTGTACATCGAAATGTCAGATATGATACTCTAAGTGGAAAATATTGACCACTAAAAATGAATTGAAGAGAAATTTGAAAAGTTTAGGACAGATCTGAAGTCTACGGAAGCTATTGGATAAGTCACTGACTTTGATGGGGCTCAAATCGTGATAGTAATTTTATTTTTATCAACTATGACAAAAGTTTGATTTGAATAGCTCCTGTGAACTAAATGGCTATATTAGTACAGAAAAATAATCTTAAGCTTGCTTTCATATCTTCCCACCTTGTATACTTTTCTAAAAAAAATTATTTTGACCATATGTGCATATGTGAAAGTTCCGTGATCCGATGAATTCGAAACAATCTGATGAAGATTAGGTCACTCAACTTTGAGGTAAATTAGGCGATAAAATATTCTTATATTAGGCCTTCAAAGTAATCTCTTTGTAATTAATTATTAATGAAAAATAACGTAATAATAAATTTACCTCATAGGAATGAGGAAAAATAGGGAAATAAATAAGGAAAAATTCCTAAATCTGAGGCAAATTTCCGTACTTTTTACTTAAATTTTACTTAACTTTGAGGTCAATGTTAAGAAAATATATGGACTTTGTAGTTGGATCTATTCCCAAGTTCAAGGCAAGATAACGTAAAAATTCCCTAAAAAATTCCCTATTCGATTTTGTTCTCACTCAAAGTCCGAATTCCCAAAAGAGTTAAACTGAAGGTAAATTGAACTAAATGGGACGTTTAGCGAGATCCCTCATAGTTGCTATTACGTAATAATACAACCAAAAATTAAGATCATTTACTTTTGTTCGGCTACAGTTTCACTGGCATTAATGAACTGTTGAATCGTTTCATCAAGATTACGACACATTTATATCGGAACGAGTCAGGCTCTTTTATCAAAAATGCTACACTTGATAATTTGCTTCCCAATCATGCGGAATATTTGCATACTCAACTGCGTTTGCATTCACCATTTTTAAACAAATCCTGTATCCAAATGATGGTGCTAATGACATGGTTTACTATTTTTAAGATGTAAATAAAATATAGGAATTATTAATATGGAGATATTGTTACCGTCTTCTCTGTTTGACAATCAATTCAATTCTTTCAATTGTCAAATCTCATTTACCTATTTAAGGCGAAATTCCATAATTTGAGGGCGAAATACCCTATTTTAAGTCAAAATTTCTTTATAGGAAAAAATTATCATTGCATTTTAGTCCCAAACTCGATAATTTTGGTTATTTCGCCTTGCCATCTAGGAAAGTCGTCGTATAAGGAAAAATTCAAAGTCAAACTACCTTATTGGGAGATGTAATATGCGCCATATTTATTTAACAAACATGGCTGCCATATATTAAAGGAATGAATAGAAAAAATCCATCATACTTGAATTTAATGTTGTCCACAGTTACTGCACAAAAAATTCACAAAAATGAATTTTTCTTAATTTCAGAATAGCTCAGTCGGGTTAGCATAAAATTCTCGTCAGCAATTTTATTCCTCTAACATTTACCAGTGTCCCCCGGTACTCAAAATTCAAAATGGCGACAAAATTTCGTCTGGGCGTTAGCCGCCATCTTGAATTTAAAGGGGAATTGTTTTTGCTCAATATCTCGCCCATTTTCAACTATTCAACTAAATTGGTTAAGACTTAATTTGTTGTAAATTTGATTCTCTACGACTTTTGTTGTTACAATTTTTATCGTGCGATCGACCTTTTTCGAATTAAACAGGAAAATAGTGTGTAAAGTACAGGGTGGGCCAAAAGTCACCATGGGGTTTAAAAATTTAATAACTTTTTCGTTTATATATTTTTTTTATTTTTTTTTTTTTAGATTATATAAATAACATCTGGAGAATAAATAATGGAGAGATTCACAACTGAACAAAGAACCAGAATAATAGAATTTTATTACTTAAATCAGCGATCAATTATTTTAACGCAAAGAGCATATCGTCGCCATTTTAACGTCAGAATTTCGCCCTCTGAAGCCATGATTCGTTGCTTAGTTGATCGTCACCACCAACATGGCACCGTAAGTGATTTGCCTCCAACCGGTAGACCGCGTATAATTCACACTGCGGAAAATATTGAACGTGTAGAGCAAAGTGTTAACGAAACACCAGAAACATCTACCAGAAGGCTTTCTGCTCAGCTAGGGATGTCTTGTACGTCACTACGGCGCATTTTAAAAAGAGATTTACTGTTATTCCCATATAAGGTGCAATCGGTGCAAGAATTGAAACCCGCAGATCATCGGCAACGTCTAAATTTTGCAGTTAAATTTCAACAGTTGGCCAGAAATGAAATCAACTTTATTGAAAATCTGATTATGAGTGATGAAGCTCATTTTCATCTGAATGGCTTTGTTAATAAGCAGAACTGTAGGTTCTGGGGTTCTGAAAATCCAAGAGCCATTCATCAACGCCAATTGCACCCCATTAGGTGTACAGTATGGTGTGGCATTACATCTTAAAATATCATTGGGCCTTACTTCTTCGAAAATGAAGATGGAAGTGCTGTAACCGTAAATGGAGAGCGGTATCGGTTTATGATAGAAAATTTTTTACGTCCTGCTCTTGAAAACAGACCTGAGATGTGGTTTCAGCAGGATGGAGCCACTGCCCACACTGCCCGAGACACAATGGCACTTTTAAGGCAAATTTTTGGACAGCGAATAATTTCAAGAAATTTGGAAATTAATTGGCCAGCGCGTTCGCCAGATTTGTCAGCACCCGACTATTTTCTTTGGGGTTATTTGAAGGAGCGAGTATGTGTGAACAAGCCCGAGACAATCCTTGAACTCAAGGCCAACATTGTTGCAGAAATTCGAGCGCTACAGCCACAAATGTTGAAAGATGTTATGAAAAATGCTCTAAAAAGAGCCCATCATTGCGAAGCTAATAACAGCGGTCATTTAAGTGACATTATTTTCCATACTTACCGTAAAAAAATTTCCATTTTGTATGTTTTATAATCTAAAAAAAAAAAATGAAAAAAAATATATAAACGAAAAAGTTATTAAATTTTTATACCCCATGGTGACTTTTGGCCCACCCTGTATAATAATCGAATTATCTCATTTATTATTAAATTTAGGGCATAAATGTACCGGAATCAAGTTGTATAGAATTATATTTCCTACAATTTTGATGTCTAAAATTTTTTTTTATTAGAACCAATATGTAAGGCCCGTATGCGATAAAGGCACAGAGCAACGTAAAAATTGTATTTTGCGAACTCCTTTCCACTCCACTACATGCGGAAAGAGCTCCAGGCGCGTTTTTTTGACGTAGTATCCCTAGTAGACCTAATCAACGTTTCATCACTTCCTAGTTCGTTGCAGTTTCTGCAGTATTCGTCCTTATAAGAGTTTGAAGCTGGAATTTCGATTTTTTCTTCCGTTTTTCTTATAAGCTTCAGACCGCCAAACCTTTTCTTTCAAGATGATGTTTTCGGCACTACTTGATCCTTTTTTTCCGGACGATGGTCCTGCCAAATCAACATCGTCGTCGGTTTGCTCTTCGTAGATCTTCTGAGATTCAATGGTGATATTATCGTTGTTGATTGGGCAGGATTCTCGATAATACCCTCATTTTCGTCGTCATCAAGTAGCTCCTGAAGTTCGACATCATTATCGTATGTCTCACCACTGCAGCTTTAGCATATGTATAACTGAACACTTTAGTCCTGCTTTACGACGCCCGTACATTTTGACGCAAGTTGTTTGGCATTTGCAAGAAATCGTTTTGAGCAACGATTCCAGTGCGGGTTATACAGTGGTGGTTCTGAGTTCTAATAAACGGGGAGATTTTTCCAACTCCATTCTGTGGCATCCATATCGTATTAGGTCGAGATTAAGGAAAACTTATGTTAATTCGACGTAAAATTTATGTTAAATTTACCAAATCAAGGAAATGTGTATTCTGCCCAATAGGGAAATTTTCATCAATTTGCTTAATATATACGTCGATACGACGTCCTCTCATTCTGCACTTACGTAAATCGGACGTAAATATTATGTAATCTTAATTTACACAAATAGTCGCGGCCCTAATTTACGTCGAAAAATGTAAATTCGACCTGAAAAAGAGGGGAAATGTTGGTTTGGAACAATTAGTCACGGCCCTAATTTATATTGAAAAGTGTAAATTCGACCTGAAAAAGAGAGGAAATGTTGGTTTGGAACTCCAATCCCCTGATACCTATGTGAAAGGAAATTAAAAATCAACCGAAGAACAGATAAAATAATTAAAATTGTTTAACAGCTCAATGGAAAATTCTGTAGGTGCTGACATGTCTATTGACTGTGCTAATCATAGGCTTATATCTCTTTCTTATAGAGCTAACAGAAAGGCATTCTATCGAAAAACCATAGTATTTTTTCTTCTTCAATATAACTTTCAAAAGGTGTAACCGCAAAAATTTAAAACCTATACCTAAAAAATTACTTATGAATGCAGGTTATGCCCCGAAATTATTCTACATCTGAGATAAAATATGGGGGAAAAGATAATAATAGGCACCACATTAGATACATTAGGATGGGTATATATAATACGCTATATAATTTTACCAGAGAACAATCGGCAATTCTGTTTCGCATGGCATAACCATGCAATTTTGAAGGTGTAAAGTGCAATTATTATCTGAATTTTGTTGAGTGTTTGTGTATTTATGTTCAAAATACTTCAGCCACAACAGCTTAGCACACTTTTTACCTATCTACCTACCTACCTACCTAAATTACATACCTAAATATAGGTATACACAGGTATATGTATAATGCAAAAAAAAACAAATTCGTTCCACCTCTTGGAAACAGATAAATTGGCACTCAGCCTAGAGCCATGTATATTCAGTGCAACAAACCACCATCGTCGTCGACGTAGTCATTATCATCACCCAGAAGAACTGAGTAGAGAGATCAGGTCCACAACGAACGTAACGTCACGAAACATCATGATGATAAACGTTCGAAACTAATCACATGTTGTCTCGCATAACATTAGCATTAGTAGAGTATATGCCCGGGACGGGAATAGGATGAGATCCAGGTTGGCTCATCCTCGTTTCATAGTTGATATATGTATGTATATCTAGATCTATACATATATCTCTACAGAGCATAATATAAACTCTATTCAGCTTGAAAGATATTCGAACGTAGTACCTACTACTATATCTGACCTCTGGGGAGTGATTCTCTCCTTTATTCATCATAGTTCTGCATTCATGAAGATAAATTACCACAGAATTGTGGTAGAAGTCACCAGCATCTGTTTTATATCTTTTCTCTTGGTTATAAATTTACTTCAAGCCCATGCGAGAACACAATCAAACCTTTATAGCGCAGTAGCCTAATCTGTGTGCATGGGATCAGTTAGCATCGAAATCATATAACATAACATATCTAGTTGGGTTGGGAGTTCTCTAGCCATATTCTATCCCGGTTTGCTTGCTTGCATGGATACACATCCGTAAGGTACTTTATTAAAGACTGGAACGGTAAGCTATCATATAAGGAAGGAGAATTTATTGTAATGAACGTATGTACGTATGTACGTACGTAGGTATGCCAGATATCTAGTAAGACTGGGTAAAACTTTAAGTCCAGGCAGTGTGGCGTGGCGATGGTGGCGGCCAGAGGAATAGTATAAAATGGATGAGTCTATTTGTTCAAGCGAAGGTCTATTTGTTTGTAACGGAGTCATCGTATTTGGTCCTCGAGTGTTGACTTTTATATTCATCTCTGAACGAACAATGCGGACAAAAAAAAAAAAAACTAAAAACTAGAATGGACCACGTAGACGATGATGTGTAAAACCTCATTTGGGAACAATTGTAATACCAAGTCTTGTAGATGCCAGATTTTCTAGGCGCTGAATAAGCTGTCGGATTGCCATTTGTTTTTTTGTTTGTTTTTTTTTCCTTCTACATAAGTATAGTCACTTTTGATATGCTTTTCTATGTGCTGCTCTCGCTTCACTATCTAATTGTATTCTCTGAATGAGTTTAATTGAGTCATCTATTATTCGACAAGAAAATGGAGCGGACAATCTAAATGGAGACCGCCTTGCATGGGCGGCTTCCGCTTTTATATAGCAAATAGAAAGGTTTTTGCATAGGTTGGGTGTAATTTAACATGATTTTCAATGAATAGCCAAAGCAGTTGAATTCTTATTTATTTCCTTCTAGGATATATAACCAAATGCCGCGCAATAGTAAAATGAAAACTTTTGTAAGAAAACGTTAACTGAAAGGTAGTTGGTTGGGTCGGGTCGATCGGTCTATCGTTCGTGTGTATATAGGGTAAAAGGATTGAAGAGATATTTTTAAGATAGTTATTATGGCCTTGTTTAGGTTTGTAAAAGAATGATGATATTTTGTTTAGGAAAGTCCTGTTCATTGAATTTTTGTACGTATTAGGTAGTGACTCGTTATCGTAATCACATTGGTCTGGTTTTTTTTTTTTTTTTTTCAAAGGAAAAGGAATGTTAATTTTATAAAAATTGGCTTTTTATAGTGCAATAATTTTTATGTTTTATAGTTATTATCTACATTATATGTATAATACATGTAAAAATAAAATTCCGTATGAGTAGAATGTAAAAGTTGAGATTTAATACATGGGCGATAACATTCCTGTAATTTTCAATTGAAGTACCTCAGGGCTCAATGCTTGGCATCGCATTGGTTTTAAATGAATTTTATAATATCTACAAATTAAATAACCAGATCCACCCATTTCAGTACACGATTTAAATCAGGAACATCAAAGGGTTTGACAGTATAATCGCAGATGTACTCTATAGGCTGGTTTACCTAAAACATTCTGAAATCAAATCATCAAAGCTAGTCCTTAGCCCATTCTTATCTACAGACATGTATTGTGGCAGACACGCGTTGTCGCCGCCACACATTGTAGAAAGTATTCACACTGATAGACACGCAACGTGGCAGACACGACCTCGTCAGACATGCAGTGAGAAAGATTCCGTTAGTAAGTTCCAATAACAGTATTGATCAGTACATAGATAATGAAGTGATCAGCACCTTGATCTGAAACTACAGCGGTGAAATATTTCTCGGTATGATATCCGCTCGTGATATTAAACTTGTAGAAGTTTGTATTGGATGATGTAAAGAATTGTAATGCGCCAATTTATACAAATTACAATCCATTTATTTAGAAAAAATAAATCCTTTGATTTTACAACTTACATCGATACAACTCTATATATGCGGACCACTACACTTCTTGAAATTTGAACACTGATTGCCAGCTTGGATGCTGGTACCATTTGTTGGAGATAAGAGATTACGTTGGTCTCAGGTCCATTATACAAATTTGTTTCATAAGGTGCTGTGGTTAATAATAATAATTAAAGAGAGTAAGTAAGAGAATTTATAATCAATAAATGATTACAAAGAATTGCCAAAACAACATTTTTTTTGGAGCAAGTGAAAAGTTATTATCTTTGAGGGCCCGAATAGGTGTTAAGGATCACGTTAAGATGTTCGTGTCTTCTTTTTTTTTATAATATCGGGAAAGAAATGTTTTGAAAGCTATCCCGTATTGCATTATTACTAGAAAAAAAAAACGAAACTCGGGCAGACATATACCAGCACGTATTATTATTCGAACAGCGTTTTATCCCAACAACGCAAGAACCAATTTGGTGAGAAGTCAACACGAGACAAATCCATCCAATAGTTCTGAAACCCTGTGTTTAATGCTCACCCCGCCGAAGTCAGAGGATCCCGAAAACTTATAGCTAGTCGCTATTTTTGAATAACAATCATATGCCTCTTGCCAACTATCTAAAATCACTCACCATATTAAAGCTTCCTTGGTGAATTTAATGCTCCGAATGAACGGATATTCACTTAGCCATTATTGGTCCGCTAAATAGGTACTTCAAATGGATACACATACATATTAACTATAATTGACAGGAAGTAAGGTGAGAGGGCTATGCGTTACAAAACATTTCAGCATCTGCTATTGCCCTCACCTTCTTTAGTGAATATATTTGCCGATTTGAAGTACCACTCAGCATTACTACGAATCCAGGCACAATATTCGAACCTCAACATTTTAGCGAACACACTAAACTGCTTGACGCGAACAGAATTCAAACGAAAGCCTGCCCCTACAGGATAATGGCATTGTTGAACGGTTCCACTGCCAGTTAAAAGAAGTATTGAAAAGTCATAGAGTAAAAAATAAGCTAAATATAATCCTTCTCGGTATCTGAGCCGTGTACAAAATAGGTTTGCTATGTTCGTTAGAAGAATTGTTATGCTTTTTGCTTCATTGTGTTTTTTTAACGCAGCGGGACAAGAGATCCAAAGCACGGAGGCCAAAGCGGCTCATTGTGCTATCCTGCTAGAAACCGCATCATCAAAACCTTCTAGTTCACTTAATGAAGCGCATCAGGACTTGGTGAGGAAGATTTTTCAGTTCATCTACAGATAGGAAGACAGACCCTAGACTAGAGTATCTAGGCTGCTCCGGGCGAACGATGGATAAGCACATAGAAAGTGTTCAGTTGTCTCAGGCTCTCCTTCCAGGCAGGACAGACACTCAGGGACATCAACCACTCCCATTATTGTTAGATGAGCGTAAAACGAGCTGTGGCCGGTGATTATGCCAACCACTGTTCTATATTCTTTCCTTCCAAGCCCCTTGAGAATATCAGAGATATTCCTATTGGGCCCATCAAGAAAAAGTTTTATGCACCTGCAAGTACTCAGGCTCTCCCATCTCTACTGATACTTCCAATGAACATACGCTTTGACAAGAGACCCGATGCTCGAGGTGGCAATGCCCACAGCGGGTTCCGGTGCGAAAAATGAAGAATCAGAGGCAGCCCTAGCTAAGAGGTCAGCCATTTCATTCCCCATGATTCCCATGTGATCAGGAATCCAGTGATGTTACACATTGTTGTGGATACACAGCTTATCCACAAACGACCTGCAATCCCCTAGTAACTTAGATATTTTCCGAGGGCCACTCAGAGCCATCAAGGCTGCCTGCTATTCGAAAGGATAGCAAATGTCCTTCCCCTTGATTTGCATATCAAGGGCTATCTTCGCTGCTATTGCGATGGCGAAGACTTCACTTTAGAAAACAGTGGTGTGTCTTCCAAGTGAGTACTCTATCCCAATTTTAGGTTCAGGAAAGTAAATGCCCGCCCCTGATACCTCGCTAGTGAGAGAGTCGTCGGTAGAGCGGACCGCGGAAGGCTCGATGAGGCACTTTCGTCAGTCCACGATTCCCTCACAGGAAAAATAACAGAGAAGCGACGACCGAAACGAAGCTCTAGGACCCTCGCATCCGTGGCATGCTGGCCAGAGGGTTTTTCAGGTCCACTTCACACACCAAAGAACAATGCGAAGAGCCAGTTCAGACGTCCTTCCATTAAAAGGCAATTTTTGTTTTCTTTTGATGAGTGGAATTACCTGACAAGATAGGACACATATGTCACATATGAACAATTATAGAAAAACACATCACATCACAATCCGATTCTTGTATACGTACGTATAGCGTGATTGAGAGATCATACAAGAAGGTATTATTACACGAATCTCCTGGGTTAGGTTAGGTCCTCCCAGTTGTTCCTAGTAGGTATCAGAGTACTGAGCTCACTACTAAAGGAACTTGGGTATCTTTCACAATATTGCCTTCAATGCAGTCTAATGTACGACGGAATACTAGAATAGCCACACCTTCTCTCCTTTCATCAACCCATTGCATTAGATTAGACCTCTATAATGGACGTTCTTCGGCGCGGTCACCCAGTACACCCGAACATGCCGTGCTTTGGATTTCGATAGGTCATCTAGATTATATTTCTCCTTGAATTCCGTCGGATTGGTGTACATCCATCGTTCCATTTGGAGTTTTTAGTTTCCAATTAACATCAGAAATTTTCTCAGAGGTGAAGAAAATTAATTAACTTGCGAACTTCATTCGAAGCATAAGGCCATGATAAAAAAAAAATTTATCGACGTCATTCCAATCTTTTTCTTATTTTACTCCGATTTCATCATAACATCCTAGGTACATTAGTAGCACTGCTTTTCAAAAAAACAAAAACTTTGCCCTTCATACAAATCTTAACTTTCTGCCTCTACTGAGCTATTGTCCAGACTTCTCCTAAAGTGGCGGTTTCACCTATTGGATCGAGAGAAAATATGTAGTCCTCCCTTTAGAAATGATCTTCGAAATTAATGATAGTCAATGTTGGTTATGATCCTCGCGAAATATGTGAACCCTCATCTTATATCCTTGGAGCTATTCTCGTTTCGTTTCTGGATTCTCGATCATAGCTATATATATTCCTCGTTCAGGCTACGTTCATTTCTCTATAAATTGGACTTTAAATTTCTCTGGATCTGAATCCGGTCAATTTATGTATTTGGGATGGTGTTTTGGATAGAAAAGTAGACTCTAGAAATTACACAGCTTTTGATGAATAAAATCAAGCTCTTTCCAGGGAATGGTCCCAAATATTTCCAGTATGATTAATTCAAACGATGCAATTTTCCACTTATATGTACCAATTTTGACGAAGGATAAGGATATTTCAAAAAAAAAAAAAAAGTGCCTTGGATCGGTATGAGGTTTTGTACCAAAGTAAAAAATTTACAGCCTTCAATTCTTAAAAAACAAATTCAACGCTCACGACTTTCACTTAATTACTTTCCCACCATTTATCTAGTACGCATTTACCGAAAAGGAATCGAAACCCGTATAACGAGAGTGACTAATTAAGCGGAAGTTGAAGGCTCCCACAATCTTGCAAATAAATATTGAAAATACAATTCCATTGTAGATTGAAAAGTGTCAAAAACTGTTAATTTATTGCAAAATCGAATCTAAGTTCGATATAAGTTGCAAGGATTTAAATTAAAAATTTTCTGTGCCCTAATATTTCTTCATAAAACCAATTTTTAAGATATTTTCAATGTTAATCACCGAATAAAAAAAAACACAACAACAACAACTCCTTTTCAAAACACATTAATCAGAGTTAAATCACCGTCCTCATTACTCATTTTACCAACATATTTCCAATAAACGTGTGTAATAGGAAGCTGACACCGGAATAATCTCACCATTAAAACCTTTTGACATATGACAGCTCTTCTGGACAGAGAATCCATTTAAAGATATGCCACTCGAGAATCAGTTTTTTATCTTGATGAATGCTTCAAATGAGAAATAAATCTTCATGAAATCTTCGAACGGATGGACCGCCGATATGGGTGCTCCCAAGAAGTTATTACCACAACGCAACAAGCAACACTTGACCCGTCCATGTAGTCGCTGCCGCCATCATCATCATTCGGACCCCAGGCTAGCATCACCAACACCACCATTACTATCAACTACTTGGGACTCACTAACGCCAAAGAGTGAATCTTTAAAAACTGACACGAAAGGAAAGAAACCCCAGATCAAGTGATGCTTATAAAATTGATGCTGTGACGAGGCGGCCGGCCCCTTCAACAGATTAACTGACGTGATAAAAGGAAGAAGCAAGAACATGTCTCCCTAATAAAACAGAAAATTAATTTGTCTTGTGCGTCTTAAAAATTATCTCATAAATTTCATTCTTGAGTCTCGGAATAGAAGATTTAGTTATAGATAGGCCCGATGAGAAGCTACCATTATGGGCAGATGACGTGGATGGGTGTTCTAGACATTCTAGACAGTTTAATAGTGATTCGTTAATCTTTCATATTATGATGAGGTCATCTTGGTGTGCGCCTACTTACTGGAAGTTTTTGAAAAAAAAACAAAATAATGTTTTAAGTGAAATTTGGCACTTTTTTGAAAATCGGTTTGCTAGGTTTTGTAATTTGGCAACAATGGAATTAAATACAGCAAATTATGAGAAATGATACATATGACGATATTGCAGTTTAACAGTTCCTGGTATGTCAAGCTTCAGTAATAATGCAAGATATTGGGATAAGTAGGTACTTCGTTTATTCGAACGGTTTTCGAGCTTTGGTAGTGTCAACAATATCTGTGGACATAGACACCGAATGTCAAATAGGACAGAAAGCATACAAAATTGATTTTGTGACAGCTCTCGATGCCTACCTTGATCAATATTAATCCAGGAATAACCAGCTGCCGGAGATGTTCTTTTCATAATCCTGTATCCGATACTTTGCTTACTATATGACAAAAAACACTCGGCAGGAGTTTTAGTATGACCGTCACCTCCCGTCGTCAGTTACATAGTCTCAATGGAATAAGTATACTCACTGAGTCGTCGCTAGAGTGTTCTAGGTCGACGTTTACGCCATTTTGACCCGTGCTTACGAGAATCTAAAGAGATCTTTTAGCAAGAAATCATCTTTTTATATACACCAACAAAGCTGGCGCAGAATGGACGAATACGTAAGTAAATTTATTAACGTAAAGTGAACGCGCCCTTTAAATTAAACAGATGTACCTACCCAAAGAATAACCTTTGCGTTCGTAAGGAAAGTTTCGTTAATTTTAAATGTCAAATCGCCGTAAGTAAAATGCCGTTAGGGTCGCTGTTTACATACGTACGTGTCTGTTTAAGTTCATTTTGGGCAGGCTTCTTATGTGCAACCAATTAAATCAATTTCCAATTGTTAAAATTTTCTTTTTCTTTTTGCACATTGTAAAATAGAAAACGATAATAGTTAAGATAATAACCCTTATAGAATGTGACGTTTATTTAGGACAAAAATGACAATCTCCCGTAAGTAAAACCTCAATTTTGTAATGTTCCGTAAAGTTCTTTACGTCTACAGTCAGGCAGCAATTAGCGCAATTTCATCTTCCACGGTGAAATCAAAGATTCTGTGGGAATTTCAAAGCGCCCTTGACAAACTGAGTATAGATCTACTCGAATCCCAATTGAATCTCGGGACAGACTTGAATTCCTAGCAACGAGAGAGCTATACAAAGCTCAGCTATAACTCTGATTCGACCCAAACAGCAGGTTACCACTGTGCATGAAAAAGGGTCCATTCGCAAACACGTATACGAAAGCCACAGTACGTACATAATGGATTAGCATCATGGGACAGAGCCATGTCAACCGTTTCGTGTCGATTCCGTCTATGGAAAAGGCGAGGGAGTTTTTGAGGTACAATGGGACAAATATTAAGCTCTTAACTGGTCTGGTTATCGCTTCAAGTTCATATATTAAGGACGCAATACAAACGCACCGAATGAGCCACTGAGATATCTTTGTACTTCAGTTAGTATAATTTAGAGTTAACGAATTGCTTAAGCTGAAAAAATAAATTTGAAAATTAATAAGGACTGTTCCAGAAAAAAAACGACCACCTATCCCCTCCCATTACTCATTACACCAGGTAAACAAAAGTAAAGATCGCTGGTAAGATTGCATCTATAAAAAGGTTTGCACTTATAATTGTAAACCATAAACACCTTAAATATATTCAAACCTTACTCCCTACCAAACTAAATAACAAACTCTTTCGAGAAATTCTTTTATTACAGCTGATATGGCGCAACAGCTGTAGGAAGAAGAGCCAACAGCATAACGTGAAGCGAACAACCCCCAAACCAAAGATCGGAAACAAGAAAAGAATGACATCGAATTGAACTGAGGGTCAAAGATAAACCACAACGCTCTTAGCAAGACAAATCCACAGGATTAGGAAAATCATAAATTAAATCCAATGATAGAAGAAAGCGAAGAATTTGAAAGGCGCAAACGTACTTGACTTGACTGATTGTCAACCGTTAAGTGCAAAGATCATGGTAGTTAGCCAAGAACAACGTCACAATTTAATTGTTTGCACACATATGGAAAATCCGAACTTGTCTCAAGGAAATTTAACTAAAAAGTTGCAAATCCCGAGGACGACTATCCAAAATGCTTTCAGTAAATTTGGGGAATCTTATCTTACGTCCAGAGAAAGGCAGGATGGAAATCAGGTTCGGGTACTAAAAATTGGCCACAAAAAGTGGTAGATAAGTTTAAACGAAATCCCAATATACCATTAAGAGATACGGCTAATAAGGATGGAACGTCATCTTCTATGGTCCATAAAATTAAAAGACGAGAAGGCCTACGAAGTTTCTATGTTCAGAAAACACCGGACAGAACATAAGAAAAGAACCAAGTTGCAAAATCCAGGAGTCGGATTTCGTATGAAAATTTCCTAACGAAATTCGACTGTTGCATTATGGATGATGAAACTAACTACATGAAAGGAGATTTCAACCAGCTTCCAGGGAAGGCAGTTTATGTGACAAAAATGAGCGGTGACGCATGCCAAATTTAAGAATCGTCGGTGCATCAAATTTTCGGATAAATACTTAATTTGGCAAGCAGCGTACGTGTGACCAGATATCATTATTTTTTGTGACAACATGCATAATGAAATCAACACGGATATGTACATTAAGGAGTGTCATCATAGAATCGTCTTATTACGTTCTTTAAGTCCCAAACACAATTTTGCCGTTTCGATTCAATTCGATTCGATTCAATTCAATTCGATTCGATTCAATCCGATCCATTTCACGAAATGAGCACAATTGTTCCGTTCGATTTCGATATATCAGGTGAAAAAAATGCGTGAAGTATCCGAACTCTTTGAAATGTTACTACACATTTATTTATTGTGACAGTTTGCAGCAACATATAAAAAACTGATAGTGTTAGATCCCAAAGAGCTGTTTTATACCTCAGAATGTCAAGGCCTGTATATGGTTTATTTCTAAATCTTATGAAGGATGACCTAACAAAAAATTCGAGGCGACCCTCAATTGATTTTGAATGCAGACTGCACTCACATTGTAGTAATTATACCGTGATATTAATTATAATTAAGCAAAAGTGACACAATTATGGCATTTTAGGTTCCTAGCATAAGGTGTAAGCCCTACTTTCTTTGCATGAAGGTTTAAAATGGAGAAATCTACTTTCTTTGCATATTATCTTGGATACCTGCAATACTATTTGGCGAGTTCTATCGCCCAGTCTATGTGTGTAGAGCACCAGAGGTTGAATATAAAAGAGTCGCTATTGACTTTGAAAACAGATGGAACACGCCACATTGTCTTGGTGCTATTGACGGCAAACATCTGGAAATGCAAGCTCCTCCAAATTCTGACTCACGGAAGTCAGAGTGACGTAGGTATGAAATTGAAAATATTAATTTAATTACTTAATCATTAAATATATGTACAAATGGATATTCTTAAGGAAACAACATTTGGATGAGAATAATTTCAAGAAGTACTCCCCACTCCGAAAGAATATAGATTACCAAACAGCACAAACATTTTTCCATACTACTTTGTCGGAGAGGCCGCCTTCCCTTTGAAGATAAACTTATTTCAGCCATACCCAGGGAGAAATTTAGCGGAAGACAAAACCATATTTAAATATAAGTTGTCCAGAGCAATCCGAGTTATTGAGAATTGTTTTCGTATAGGTAGTAGTTACCCGTTAGAAGATTTTAAAGCATTACTTGAGTTGATTGCCGCAAAATGGTGAAAAAATTGTATTATCAGCCGTACCCCTGCATAATTACATTAAGCTTACTGACAAAGGGAAGATATATGTCCCATCGAATTTCATGGACTAAAGATAATGATCGCATAATGGTGAATTGGAGGCAAGAAAACACCAATTTACACTCAGCACGATTAGGTAGGTACGAACAACGCAACTCGTTCGGCCTTCAATTTGAGGGAGAGATGAGCTGAAAGAATGCAGTCGTTGGAAAGGCCATGAAGTTCTGCATACAATGAAGTCTTAACTGTGCCCGTAAGGCCTGTACTTTATAAGATACAGGGTGTTTTGTGAAAAACCAGCTTTTTTCATAATCACTCTGTAACTCCTAAATGGTTGATATTGCCCCCCCACCCCCACCGCATGCCTTACATTTTTTTGTTAAGTTAGGTGAGTACTATTACCTCCTGCTCTATTGACCTTCTAAGTGGAAACACCCTGTATACTTCATTTTACATTGCTGTACCTAAAATTTGCTTTTATTGCACAGACACCTTTTTCGCTAAATACTTTTTGCTTAAAATTTGTACTAATTACTATCATAATTGAAAAAGAGGAACTAATTGTTCTATTCACACTAATCAATTACAAATAGGAAAAACGTATTCAACTAAAATCAATTCACACCAGTTAAAAATTAAACCTAGGGGCACTACATTTAATTAATCACAAGTTTCTCTTGACGCCTCCACACAACTTCATCTGCCTTTCGAATAATGATCTTATCTTGAACACATTTTTTTGCATCTTTGTCGTTAGTGGACGAATGCTCCAACTTATTGGAAAACATCTGAAGGATGTATTTCCACAAACAGCTTTTGAACCTCAAAATTATCTGATGCGTGGTGATCTCTGTTGGTTGGAAATTGATGGCACCGAGATGTGTGTATATAGGAATTTTCTTGAAATGCACGGGCTTAACAATATTTACCAAATATTAGATCCTAAAAAATCATACCTCCTCGAGTTTATGAAATTGTCAAAAAAAGTTAAAATTAGGAATACCTACCAACTGGTGTTATGGATGGCGGCTGATCCCAATGGGAGAGCATTCCCGCTTTTTTTCCTTAAGTAGCTCCCCCGAAATGCAGTCCATTTATTTTTTTCTACATTCAATAGAAATCATCACTATAAACTTCACTTGTAAATTCAAACTTACTATCAAATTTCACATTTCTCATTGAAATTTCTCCAGATACTTTCCTTCATTTTTACATCAATTACAATTACAATTTGTTATCTTATTACAAAGCTCTTCATGTTTTTTTAATTTCCTCAATAAAAAGTTCTTCATCCCTCTTGAGAGTAGATATACTTTGTCTAGTTTATGGCATCCGTAAAAGTTGAAATTTTCCTTCTTCTCTGTTTCGATTCGATATATTTTATTCATTTTGGTGTAATATGCCCAATTACATGTGATGCTCATATAAGAAAATTTGACATTTTTATGGATCGGATCGAAACGGTGGAATTGTGTTGGGTACTTTAGAAAGCAAGATGCATCAGCTTTCTTTTGGCCAGATTTAGCGACTTACCACTATCTACGGCAAAAAAGCGAGAGATTTCTACAATGCCCAATGCATACTCGTAGTACCCAAGTAAGCGAATCCTGGAAATTTTTCGGAACTAAGGCCAATCAAAAAATAATTAATTAAATACGGCAGGATATATATCTCCTCCCGTGGACAGTTTCTTTTTTCATTCTTCAGTCAATCTTGATTAGAACACCGCATAAATTTCATAAAAATTTCTGTGCATATCATCTTTGCATTCACACCGTAAAGCAAAATGATCTAATCAAGCTCTGAATGTAGTGGCCATACCTCCCCCGTGCATCTAGCTGCGCCCGTACAAAGATATGTTCGATATTGTCTCTGTACAAAAGGGAATGCCCATTTTAGACCCGACACCTCCAGACATGAGCGATTGTGTTAAACGATGGACTATAAAACTCCGAACATTTTTTATTAACAATTTTTATTTCTCTCTAGCGAGCGAGGAAAAGCTGTGGGGAGGGGGCTGAAAATTTGGTCTAGTACATTTTGTTAAATCTAGTACAGAATCGAATTCCTCAGGTCCTGAGAAGAAGTTTGAGTACCCACACTCCTATACTTGGAGGCTTAACTAGCTGTTTATAGACATCCCAATACTCACTTTTTTTGTATTCCCTCTATTTTATTCGAACTAAGGTACTAGATTTTTTGCACCTTAAATTGGCTCTAACTCGGTGCGGTTACGTCCGATCGAAAAACGGGTTTCACTCTTCGCCTCAGCTTATTACCAGCTACAATTCGTAAAAGAAAAAATTTCTCTGCATTCTTTTAGGTTAGGGGTTGGAAACCCCGGGGGTGGGGGAAGGGGGTAGTTCCGATATGGCATGTAGCATATCGAATTAAGGGTCTCGCCGAGAGGTATCGGGTGGTGTATATTTTTCCCAATTCAGAAAACTATCTCGAGACATTTTTGCCGTGGGAAAACCCATTTTCATGCATTTGAGTTACTTACACCCCAGCTACTACATTTCGCAGATGATTTTGCAGCTTTTTCTTCTCATAGGAAGTCATTTTCAACGACTCACCAGTTCCAAATAATCACGGGAAGTAGAAGAGTTTACTTTATCACCCAAGCTACATTGCATCACCAAAGCTTTCCCCCGCTTAATTGAAATAAACATTGTTAATGAGGTATGTTCGGAGTATCATTATGCTTCGTTTAAAACAACATCTCTCATGTCTGAAGGTGTCCGGCCCAAAGTTGTATGAAAAGTGGGCACTCCCCTTTAATGAAGAACGTAAAGCAAAATGATCACCAATTTTATAACACGTAGCAATTATATCATGTCTGTTGTGTATAAGGCAGGTGACTTAATTAAAATTATTTGATAACAAACAAAGGTTTTTCCTATTGATTTCATCATTCATAGGTGGTCGGTGATTTTTTGAAACAGTCCTTGACTGTTATCTAGAATTTAGAATGGAGATCTATTAATTCTATTAAATATGAATGGAGAGCAGTTAATGAATAACCGTCAGTGACAAAATATGTGTTTTATCATTACAAACGACCTGTAACATCATCCGTCTTCTACCTAAACTCAAAAATCTCTTTACAAGCGCAGATCCTGAATAAAGCTTGTTTTATTTTTGCTAACAAAACCAAAACACATTGTTAAAGAACCTCCCAAGGCTACATCACAAGGACATCCTAAATTTATAATGAAAATATTCCATGTAAGTAGGTATATCTAATATATACGAAATTTTCGAACCTAACAATTTGGCGTGCAATTAATTTCCCTACCAAAGTATATAGCAAATCCAAAGCAACCAATAATCCTGTCAAGGCATTAATCCATTTCCTTGCAGAATAAACTAACCAAAAAGTGGTAATCCGCACTTCGTGATGAAAGACAATCGAATGCCGGCGCTTGTGTCGTATATCGGTCTAGTTCTAGATCCAGGGGGCAGGGGTCGGGCGGAACTTGGGATATCGGGAGTGATTTATGCGGTGCAATCAACGTGACATGTGTGTGCTTAACTTAACGATCGAGTCAACTCTATTTGTTCGTATACAAGAGCGAAATTTACGAGCTCTCGTGTATTAAGTCGAAACGTCAATGAAATTTATTGCACATTTTCACAAGATGGAACCAAAACGAAGAGTACTGGGTGCCTTGGGTGTGTGTGTACTGTATGTAGTACGGAGTATATACGGATGTACGTAGAGCAGCTAGAGGGCTCCTCAGTCTTCCTCCATGCAATGAGGTTACCATTTACCAAAGCTAAATCAACCATCTGCAGGAAGGAGTGTGGGGGAGCTATTAGTTATTATACGCCATTCGCACGTACTCGTTGAAGGAACTCACTAGCGAGTGAGTGCAAGAATTATATGGGCCATCTCTGACTATGAAGTTGAAATTTATTGATGCCCAGCGGAACACGGCTACAACACACTCATCGGAAACTACTTACAAGACACTAATACACAACATCCACACATAGTTTTGATGGACTGTGCTAGTCAATCTGCGCAACTCTGCAAGGCTATCCGGCTCTGTTTAGCTTGTTCGGGATATTAACATATCCAGGCCTGCGTTCGTCATGTTGCTGTAATAAATGTTTGATAATAATTGCAATAATCATAAATTTCGAAGATATATGCGACCCGCTCAAAGATCACGACGGGGTTTGATGTCGGTCGTTGGTTTTTACAGCGAGTTTGTTGCCGCTCATTGTTAGTTGGCGATTTCATTTCATTATTATTTGCCGTTCCTCTGTGCAGTGTTGTATAGATAATGTAGTTTGTTCTGTGTACATATATACGGAGTATATGTAAATATATAAATGTACTTATAGGTAGATATAGGTGCAATGCAGTGTTCTGCATTCTCCTTCAGACGGGGCTACACAATAATAATAATAACAACAACAACAACAATCAGAGCTCGTTTCGAATTCGAAAATGATTTACGACGTTTTTATGTGTTCACCCCGACGACTTTCGAAAGAAAAATGAAACCATTTGGAAAGATTGAAAAATCTTGAACGGGGAAAGGGAGGGGGGGAAGAAAAATGAATTTCGGTTCAGAAATCTTTATGAATGGAGGACGTGTTCTTAATTAAAATTTGTGGTTCCATTTTAAGAGTTGCGAACGGTTGAGAGACCTCTCTAGATTAGCATATGACAACCGGTGATGTATTACCTGCAATAATGGAAACAATAATTCCCTCTGGTTTGGCCATTTCTTTTAATTTATTACCCATTCCGGTTCGTTTGTTCTGGTAGGAAGGGCGGGGGGGGGGGGGTTTGTAAGGTCACATATTTTAAGTTTTGTGGTCTTGAAAGGAAGTTGTTATATGAGTAAAGATAATTTTTGTTTTTTTTTAATTTTTTTCTTAAGGCATTCAAGAAGTATGAACGTGAGATGGTTATATATTTGGGTCAATTTTAAAAGGTTTTATGTTTCTACATAATTGAGATTTTCAATAATTATCGGGATGAAAAGACATCGACATCCAAATTGGCAAGGTTGTCATATATACCTAGATATCGAAGTCAAGTCAAGTCAAATCAAGTGAACTTTGCGTCATTTTCTCTTTGGATTGCCGGTATTTCCCTAAATACTCTTGTAATCATTCATGTTCCTCTTTGATCCTTGGGGCTCATCTTTAGTCCTCGGTTCTATTGCATAGCATTCTTTTTTCATCTTGTTTTTTTGTTTTTCGTTATATTGATACGCCAAATTCAGGAAATACTCTATGATGCAAAGCACAACATGGCAGGCAAGGGCAAAGGAATTAGAGAACATAAGGAGAGTGGCGAAGATGCTGATGTATTTCACTCTTAAACACCTTCGCAGATAGTATGCCGGAAGAAAGACAGAAAATGGTAGGTTGTTTCACATTCGCATAGTTCAGGAAAAACCATCACAGAATTTTACTAAACGGTCGCAAAAATAATTTGAAGGGTAACAGGATGTGCGCGGTTTGCAGTGCGAGTATCGTCTGCAGAAATCATTCTACAAGGAATTAGACTAGATATTTCATCAGAACATTGCCACTCGACTTTCTCGTCTCGAATCTCGATTTATTTTCGAATCGCAATTTAACTTAACTTTTATTTTTTTTATTTTTTAACTTTTTTAACTTTTTTTAACTTTTTTTTAATATTTTTACTTTTTTTCAAGTAGCGATAAAGGAGTGACAGACATCCAACCTTGCGAGGTGCTCGAGTGAGTCGATATAACAAGTTATTTCCACCACGCCAATGAGCTTGAAGGCTCTCTTTTGGACAATATCCAATTAAGCTAAGGCCATGGGATCAGCTCCGGCCCCGATATGGGAATTGTATTCTTGTAGAGGAGATGGGCTGAAATAGTTTTTACACCTCTTCAGAAATTCAAGACATTTCGATGCTTCTTTACCAATAGGGAAAATGTGATCTGTCCAGCTTAAATTACTGGAAAGAGTAATGCCAAGAATGAATAATGACCATGTATCATAAATCAGTACTCCATCAAAAGAAACGGGAGCGGAAAAACTATGATCTTGATTTAAAAAGATGAGACAGATTTGGGTCGGTCTTAGACGGATTGAATTCGACGCAATTCGCTTTGCCCAAAGCGACGATACTGTCAAGGTAGTTAAGCAATCATCTAATCATGTAACCTTGGTTGACAGATGTGGTATTCGCTCTGGAGTCCGCAAGAGTGTCAAAGGAGTAAGTGAAATTCGGGGTGCTGTCATCGGCAAAACTATGGATTGGATTGAAAGTAACGAAAGCAGATTATTAATGAAAATTAAGAAGAGAGATGGAGGGATAACAGAGCCCTGCGGAACACCGGCATTTGTTGGGTGAGGTTATGATGGAACGACATCTGGGTTGTGTTTGCAAACCGGATAAAAACCTTTTCAATCCATAATAAAAAAAAGAGGGGAGATACCAAGTGTACTAAGTTTCGCTAAAAGGGCAGAATGCCAAACACTATTAAAAGCATTTGAATTAAACAAGGCAATAATTTTGGACTCACCTAAATTATGGAGCTTACGATTCCAACGTTTCGTATGAAAAGTTATCAAGTCTCCAGATGAGCGTTCAGTCCTGAAGCCGTACTGGCGATCGTTGATGTGTTAATTAGTTTCTATATACTTCACTACTTTCGAGTTAGTGATAGATTCCAAAAGCTTTGGGGGCATCGAAGTAATTACAATTGGTCGTTAAGATCACTACCGTCTCTTTTCTTGGGAATAGGCTGAACGTAAGCTAGTTTTCAAGCAGTTGCAAGTTTTCCTGTCGAATAAGACAAGAAGAATAGTTTGCGCAGAGGCTTAGTCAAGCTTTTAATTAAGAGGAGCGAAAAACCATCAGCACCTGAGGTTTTGGACACGTTGATCTCTTTAAGCAGTTTAAACACATCTCTCATACGGATGTGTATTGGGTCTTGTACATATCCACCGGGTGATGGGAAATTGGTATCTTTAAAGTGGGAGGAAGACGAGATAATTGTCATTTGGTCTTCCGTGGAACTTTGCGTTTTGCTGTCATCTTTTCCAATACGGACGAAGCACCATATCAGCCGTACTGGATGTCATTCTCCTTTTGGAGTTAGTTGTAAGTGGCAGGGTAAAGAAAGACGATAGCGGAGGATCGAATGTGGATTGTTGTTAGAGTTTAGGAATCGATGACTCTTAAAAAAAATTGGTTTCCTTCAGAAACACTCTCTGAGTAAAAGTGGCTAAAGTGTGATTACCTGGAGTAGTAACCACCTTTGAGATCGTAGAGACTTATTCTATCGCCATGTAGATGATAGATGTCTGTAGCCGCTGGCTGACACCAAAGGAAAATATACAAAGCTCAACACTTAAACCATATTCATTCACTTGGCCAATGTCTTTCTTTTTCAGATTTGCACTTTCTTCAAAATTAACAAATATCCCAAAAACTCCCAAATTACTTTTTGAAGGTCAAGGCATATTCCCGATAAGTGTATTTTTCATTATGCATGCAAGTTTTTCAACAGACCCTGTATCGTGCAACAAAGTTTACTTCACATAACCTTCTAGCTCATGCTTCTTCTTTAAAATTATTTTATTCCTACTGATGCTAGACCTCGCTGTATAGTTTTATTTTGTTTCCACGTCGATTATATCTTGTCCTAGAATACTACAAATGTTGAGGGGTCTTATTATCATTATGGCCTCACTAAAAGTGACAGGTAATGTTTTAATGTACACATTTGCATTTTGACGTTTCCTAATTTAACAAATGCTTTTGACATAGAGAATTATGATTTGGTTATTTTCTAGGTTCTACTGGATTTCCACAACGCTCAATATCAGGTCCTATACTTTTTTCAAAATTCATCAATAATAGGTATTGAAAATATGGTTGAGCATTGCTTAATTAATATACAAAGTGTCCCGTAAATAGAGAGTCGTATTTAAGGCGATGATAGCCTGTATCAAGACAAATCAGAATATTAAAACAGATGTACTAAGCACGAAGTATATTGAAATGCATCTCATTTATGCGAAACTAGACGTAGCGCCAGAGTAGATGCAGCGCTATATTTGAAGCGGGTTCCAAATCTGTCACAAACAAGTTATGTGCGGTGTTGATTAAAAAGTTGGGTTGCACTTCAATAATAACTTCGACAGCCGTGCATAGCTTTCGCGCTGCAGTCGCAGGCATTTCAGAAGTTTTATCTGGCTACACTTCCTTTTTTAACGACCTACGCGTTTATTCTAGTCTCTTCGAACTTTTCTGATCCTTCCGAATGCAACACGTGAGCTCTAGCCAATTAAAGGTGATACCTGGTGTGCAAGCAACTGATTTGTTTCTACATATTTTATACGCCCAATAGCAGCGCAATGGCGCGCGGCATCGCCTTCATGTGTGCAAACAGCCTGGCTGAAAAAAGAACCGTAAACCGAGCATGGAAGGTGAAAAGCATGGTGTAAATAACGGGCGACATGCAGCCGAATCACAGACTCTGCACGGTAGGCAGATAAATAAAGTGTCATAATTTTTGAACTGAGAACTCGGAGAGGTCTTAAATGAAAGGGAACGAAGCATAGAAGTTTTTAAACCAACTTCGAGTCTTTCGACTCTTACACTAGGGTCATCCGCCCGTAGTTTTTCCAAAGAAAAATCCCGTTATATCACTTTGACTGTGGTTTCTTAATATTTTAGGGTTCCGTACCCAAAGGCTTAAAACAGAAACCCTATTACTAAGCCTCCGATGTCCGTCCGTCTGTCTGTCACTCGGCTTTATCTCGTAAACCGTTATAGGTATACCGTTGAAATTTTCATAAACTGTGTATTTCTATTGACGATATAACAACAAATAATAAAAGTAAAATTAAATTAAAAATTAAAGGGGGCTCCATACAAGGAACTTGATTTTTTCTGTGTTTTTTTCCTCGTTTTACTATCATTCATTATTATTTTCATAAGTAGGCATATTTTTTTCAAATAACAGCATTATTATTATTTTTTCAAATGACAGCATTTTATTTTCACATTACGCCTACTCTCATTTGAAAAAATAAATAAGAAGTGCATAGTGTTCAATTTTGTATGATGGTACGGAATTCGTGCGCGAGTTCGACTCGCATTTGGCCGATTTTTTTATATTTAAAGTAAAAATTCCTACGTTTTCAAAACATATTAACAAAAACAAAAAACAAAATCCAAAATTATAATAATTTGGTAAAATCCTTACTGTTTGCTAAAGGCAATTATTTCCCCTTAAATATAGGTTTTTTTTTTACTGAAGTGAGGTGTCACTCTTTATTAGAACATTTAACCATAGGAAAACAAGATCAGAGCTGGTAAATTTATGTTAAACATTTTTTTCGAAAAAAAACCGCTGATCTAGTTCTAATTGCACATGAAAGACATAAAAATAAAGTGTGAAAAAATTGAAAAAATGAAAAAATTTGTGAAAATATGAAAAAATTGAAAAAATGAAAAAATTGAAGAAATGAAAAAATGAAAAAATGAAAAAATTGAAGAAATGAAAAAATTGAAAAAATGAAAAAATTGAAGAAATGAAAAAATGAAAAATGAAAAAATGAAAAAATTGAAGAAACAAAAAAATGAAAAAATTGAAAAAATTGAGAAAATTGAAAAAAATGAGAAAATTAAAAAAATTATTAGTGCTTGATGTCTTGCCAGTTGCCCCTCACCACATACATTCGTAGATGTATCTAAGACCCTACATATGGCCGGTACCGTTGGTTGGCGAAGCGTTGTGTGATAAGGTGGTGCACTATTCTCCACCATCACCTGATTGAGTTTATCCACCAGTGAACCCCTGCACGTTACTAAAGGGTTTCTTTACCGTGAGCTTTGTGCGGGAAATGAATCTACTTAATTTTTTGGTATCCCATGGTAACGTTATACCCGCACAGAGCTCTATCATTTGATTTACAGATCTATTTTGGAGGTCTTTAATAATTTAGGTGTGTTCTGCTATTTTTGGTGTTGTATGTTGTTTATATTTTGTGTGTTTTATGTTGTGTTATTAACTAAGTGTTTGTGGATTAGTGAGTTATATTGTGTTCTTCTTTTATTAAGTTTCATTGTGTTACTAATAAAGTGTTTTCATGCAGTGTACTGTGCTATGTTTTTATTTTTATTTTGTGTACTATTGTGTTATTAGCTAACTGTTCTCAGGTAAGTATTTATTTGCGTATATTTTTTTTTTTCAATTTTATATGTAGATTCCTGTAATTTATTTGAATAAATTATTTTTTTCATTTATTTATTTATACGAATGCTCTTTATTGGATATAAAATTATTTTAAACTTGTGAACAACTGCAAATCTAAGTCAACCAAAAATGGTCCATTATATGTGTGTATTTTTATTGACCGTTATTCATACTTTAATTAGGTTTTCATGGCTAATGTGGGTGGTTGACTTATCATGCTAAATTGTTGTAAATACAAGATATGCTTCACTTATATATGTGTGCGTTCGTGACTGCTCCTCAATAACGCCGAATTAACTATTTTCATTTATTTGTGGCGTTGGTGTCACCCTCGTTACGTCCCGATAAATGTAACGATGGTGGCCACCAACTTGAGTAGGCTTTTGGCATATTAGTCGGATATGTCTCCGCCGAATATATCCTATTTTTGCAATACATTATATTGCATATTCTACCATGTAGGCGCTTTATTGGCAATACCATAACGTTTTCTACTCCTGCCACAGAGCGTCATCAGTGGTTTTTAACTAATTTTTTGGGTGAATGGTTTGTGTTTTACGCACGAAATTTTTTTTTATATATGTATATGTAGAATATGTATTATTCTTACATATATATATAGATATATATCATTCCAGTCATTATTCCAGTTCTTATGCCTGGCTGATATTAAATATTAAATTGATAGTGAGGATATTATATGAACCTGTTTAATTATTCATATTGCGTACTAAGGTCCGTAAATCTTGGATGTATTTTCTGATATCTGCAGATCCTACATCTAAGTCATTCTTGCTTGTGATAATTCTATTTTTTCTTTTTCTTAAGTAAAAAAGATTAAGAATAGGTTAATTCTTAATCTTTTTTACTTAATTTTGTTTTATCTATATCTCCTCCTAAATTCTATCGTGTATTTTTTATATATATTTTGTCATGCTGCAATGTCTAAGCATGCGTTCAGCATCATTTTTTGCATCCACTAATGTCCTTGTTATTTCATGTATTATTGCCTTCAGTGATTCTATATTATTCAGCTTGGCTTATAACTTTTTCCAATTTTTTATACATTCTTTTTTTATATTTATTTTTATTTTATGTTTTATTCCAGCTTATTTTATAATTTTACTTGCATTTATTTCAGTGTGAATTCCGCGTTCTGTGTTGTCATGTCTAACCATGCAGTTCGAAGAATTTTCATGAACCTTTGCGTTTGTCATTTATTCAGGTTGTTTTTTTTTTGTCATTTTTTCATTTTTTCAAAAGCTCTTTTAACGAAACTTTTAAGAACGAGATATGGCGAAACTCTTGTTGATATCAGATTAATTTTGGGTTCATCAAATTTTAAACCTGCCAATAGTTTTACCGTCCGAACAAAAATCCTATCATTTACAACAATACAAAATATTACCTCACCATTCCATTCAAGAATTTCTCATTTAATGAGAGTGAAAATATAAAATCTTCGTGATGACGAGGAAAACTGTGAATCTAATTTACACCCATAATTAGACTCTGTAAATTTTATATATATTCTACTCAGAAATTCTCATTTTATAATGTGGTAAATTTATGCTAAAAGTTTTACAGCCTCTCTATTAATTTACAGCACAACGAAACGAGACGTTAAAACGTCCAACTCGAGCTCATCAGCCTTTAGTCAATGCATGATCATTAGCAGAAGTCTATAATTCACTTTTAATTGGCACCTTGTCAGGAAGTGAACACGTTGAGACGCTAATTAAAAATCGATTCATGAGCGATGCATCCCCTTTCAAGTTGTAATTTTGGATGAAAACAAAAATGAAAGGTAAAAGCAGCCAGAGCAAAGCGGATACGATAAATTGAAGCAAAAAAAAATATATATATAAAAACAAAAAAACAGAAAACGGGGTGTATTCAACAAAGAAGTAGATCCAGGAATAAACCTGAAAAAGACAGCATTTTTCGAGACAAGTTCAGTGCATAAGAGGATTTCGTAATTATCCGATTACCAAAGGATAATTAGTTCTGCTTCCGATGGCTGTCCGATGCCAGTAAGTTTATTGACAGCCCACAGAACATAACTTACCACCTCCAGTGACAAAAGTAGTTTTCTATGTCAGCAAGATTAAAGGTGTCGTCGGTCGACGTTGACTGACCCTTTGAGCTAATTCAGGTTACCCTTTTTCTGTATATATTTTGCTCTGTTGTTAAAAGAAGATTACCAGCTGACGGGTATAGGGATTAAATGAATCTTAAGCCCCTTACCTTAGTAACTTTATGGATTTGCTTAACGATTATAGCTATGGTTTCAGGGTAATTTTAAGTTGCGTCTAAATATATTTTTGTTTCACATTAACTTCTTCTTCGTTGGCCTGATCTTATTGAGGATAAAACTAAATATACAATCTCGGCGGTGATGGTAGGTAGGAGTAGTTAGTAGTATGGGATGGGTTGCAATAAAATAGATGTTGCTGCCTCTTAGCTAGTACAGGATTTAAACCGGAGATAGATTTATAAATTATTTTCGGTATATATGGAATTATTTTCCAGGATTTTCATAGAAGGTTTTACTAATAAAAGGATGAAAGCAATTTCTTTTGCTATATAGGTAGGGTATACTACCTCTCTCGAGGAAAGTATTTATGATAATCTTTTGTATGTAAGTGTGAAGTGGATCAGATGAATTCTAGAAATTTGACTTTTATTAGGAATTAGTTGTAGATTGAACATGAAAATTATATGGGGATTTATGCTTAAGCTGGTAACATTTAGAGGAGGTGTGAGTATTAGGTCTGAAATACAATTAGAGGTTTTCAGCCAGCTTGAGCTTTGTTGTCAATGCAAATCAGTGTAGTAGAACACAATTGGAGCTTTAGCTTTTTTGCCAGCTCAAAGCTGGCTTGAGATTTGATCAAATTGAAAATTTCAAGTCAAGGGCGGATCCATACATTTGTTTAGGGGGGAGGGGGAAGACTTTGACTAGCAGATTCCATCAAGCGGGTGCCGGCCGGGCTTCCAAAACAACAATTTTATATATGAGGGAACATTTCTTACGGAGATTTCAAGAATTCTGAAATAGCATAGCGAGGTTAGATTTTGTTAGATAGCCACTCAGTGTTGATGTAGCAGAATTGCATTTCTCTCTCTTTACTAATGACATTGGTACTTTTGATATGCATTTGATGGATTCAAAAAACAAAGAAGTAGGTATAAAGTTCGAAATTTGAACGCTTTAATGCTGATCTGGAAAAATTAGTAGAAAAAAAACAAATGTGATCTCAGTTCACATAAAAAGTGGTGTACTTGGAAAGACCTGGAGAAGTTACACATTATAATTTTCAATACCTGGAAGAGTATTCCTGACTGTTACGATCAGTTAATAATACTAGGATTTGTTATTCTTTCACTCTTTGGCTCTAAGTATTAATGCGAACAATCATTTTCAAGGATGACCTCTCCAAAAGTAAATTGAAAAATCATCTTACTGATGAGAATCTGGAATCTTGCTTGAAACTTCAAACAACAACACACAAATCAAACTAATAAAAATTTTCCAAGGAATTGTAAGGTTATAGTTCACATTAAATGCGTGCTTCGCATATTTTTACAGCAAATAAGATTATTATTAATATTATTATACTTGGTTGTATTTAATATTTAGTAGGTAGTTTAAACTGGCTCCGAAAAACATGGTTCATGACAAGTTCTTGACAAGAAAATTTGGCTCGCAAAAAAATGTTAAGCGTCATCCTACTGGTTTTTGTCCCTTTAGACTAATGAGTTTACCGACCACTGGTATAGCTGAATGGTTCTGGGTTCAAGTTAGTTTTCAATGCGATCACTTGGACTTGAGGATCGGTGATAAGAATCAACCAAGTGTTCTCGTCTAGAAGAAAAAATATAGATGTATAGTGTTTAACTAGTAACTTATGCTGTACCTTAGAATTTGTTTACACTTTACTAGAATTGATATGATATAGCCAACAGTGCAGACTCTACTGTAGAGATAAATAATGTATTCACGTAATCTCGCTATTCCTTCATGTTAGTGTTGTATTAAATTTCCAGACTAAACTGACAAGCCAGCATTACTCTCAAGAAAAGACCTATCACAGAAACATTTTCGATTTTTTGTTTTTTTTTTTTTTTTAAGAGCAAAGAAGCACTCATTAAGTATCAAACATAAATATCGCATAACACGACAGAAAAATTTGAAGGACTCAATAAAGGAAACAGATAGATGATCCAAAATTAGATCGGGAGAGTTATCCAAGTATTCAGGCAAGCTTCCAAGTGTATTTAGGAGTGAACAGGGAAAACATTCCAATCTTAGTCAGCAACCGGTACGGAAATATACCAGCACAATTCTGATGAATTAATCTGGCTGAAACCGATGTGAACTAGGTAAAGAGGCAGACAAATTTGATTATCTATAGCATGAGTCAGAATTTTAACACTGTTGTCTAGAAGAACTCGCTAATGCCTCCAATCAGATATTCACCTTAAGTCGAATAATTCAAAAATACAACAATGGGCTGCACTACCTTTTCTTCTAATGCACAAGAGAATGCAACTACATGATATCTTTGCCCATTCTAACTGTGGAGAAAATATATTAAGAAATGTTAATGACCAAAGAAGAGGAACCCCAACTGACTAAGGAGACAATGGCAGAGTCGTTAGTTTACAGCTACCAACAGAACAGTGTTGGTGGAGCAATGTCCAACAACTTAGCAAGATTCACGTGAAAAAAAAAATGTCGATGTGATTGATCTACAGAAAAGTATTGCTTAGACGAAGGCAGACTTCTTAGGAAGATCAATGGCTGTAAACTGGTGGTGATGACCTCTACCATCACGCTTATAGCATTACTACGTTCGTAAAATACAGTATCCCTACTAGAAACCACAGATAATACCAACAAGGTAGCTCCCATCTTTATAACGGTCACCAAACTCACAATAACCAATCGAAATTTTCATCGCATATTAGCAGGCGACTATCATAGGTGTCACAGCTATGGAAGAATCATGAAAATGATAACAGCGATATCTGCTTCTCATTCTGGGCTGATTTTGCATTCATGTTATTGATTTTCGACAATACATAAAAAGCAGCTCTCCACTCTATGTGAAGGCCAATGTATTTGAACCATGAAACAAATTGAACTTCAAAATCAGCAACAACACCGACCGACCCCAGCAGGTATCTAAACGATTCCTAATAGACTATCCAGTGACCCAATGACCAGTCCTACAAATAGGAACAACGATTTCGCTGATGAACTGTGCTCGTCGTCCTAAGTGATTTTTAGAAACTCATCCAAGCGAGATATTTCTATTTTATTGTTCGCAACATACCCCTCCAGATGCCGAAAACTGCAGAAGTTCTTGAGGGTTTAACATGGGGACCTGCCAAGTATGACTTAATCCCACACTCGGTTAGATGTTGTGACGTCAATCATCTCCCTACAGAAACAGTTCTGTTTCTGAAGTATCAGTAGTCAACGTTAGCATCTTCACTGATGAGATCGAGACCCGTCTAACATTTCTACCGTTCTATGGGTTTCAGCACCCGACTGAATAAGCGCCACTCCATGCCGAGCTCCTACCCAAGCTCAGTGAAACATTTTCTGCGATCATTCAGTTACACGAATTATCTTTGAATCTTCCCACACTCTACTTGGGTTTGTCACTTTGTCCGCATTTGGGCGTCAACCATAGAAATTCATAAGTCGAAATTCAAAATGCGAAATTAAAAGTCGAAATTCAAAAGGGAGGCGAAAGGCGAAAGGCGAAAGGCGAAAGGGCGAAAGGCGTAAGCCGAAAGACCAACGACGAAAGGCGAAAGGCGCAAACCAAGTTACTTCCCGAAGGGCCTCACCAATGTCGGAATGGAAGAGAGTTCTATGGGCAATTGATCCCGTGGTACCGAAAAAAGATCCGGTCAGGTTTTCGTAGTCCAGGCTATTTCAATTCGGCTTCATGCAACCCTCCAGTCTTTATGCTTCGTCGAAACTTTGTACACTCAGGCTATGCCAGGCACATCCTGCCTAGCAAATCCCCTCCTTCTTCATTTGAACACTTCCTTTGCATTGATGCTTTCTTCTGCTACTTCTACTACATTAGGGAATGGTAATGGTACCTCTTTGAGAACAATACCAAAACCTGCGAGTGTTTTTGTCACTCGGTTCTCGCCTGAAACGCTATGTGATGACATACTGACGTACCTAAAATCCAAAAACATTGCAACAGAGAGTATTTCCTGTCGTAAAATTAGTAAATCCTCGAAACCGGTTGCATCCTTTGTCTTAACTGTTTCAGCAGATGTGCAGGATAAGTTATTAGATCCCTTATTCTGGCCCTCCGGCGCTTTTACTAAACTATTTGTACCTTCTGGGCGCTAACCTAGGAATACAGTTAAATTAAGCAACGTTACTCCAAAAAACTGAAGTCGCTTTCCCTTTACTATCCAAATGTAAGGGGGATTCGGACAAAAACTGCACATATCTTCAAATCCTCTGTTGCAACTTGTTTTGATATCGTTGCTTTCACTGAAACTTGGTTGCATCATGGCTTTCGTGACGCCAAAATCTTAGACAATTCTTACCAGATTTCTAGAAAAGATAGACATACAGATTCTGAAGCTCGTGGTGGTGGCGTACTCCTCGCATGAAAAAACCATTATAATTGCAGCCAAATTGACGTTCCCAGTTTTTCCAACACTCTTCACATTGAACTTATTGATCTTAAGTTGTCTCTCTCAAAACACGACTTATACATATTATGTTGCTATATTCCTCCAGACTCCATAAACTTTGTTGATGACAAAGGTCAAAATATTTACGACCTACTCACTTCAACATCTAATTTTATTCACGGCAAGATGCAACCTCTTGACGAACTACTACTTATTGGTGATTTTAACTTACCCAATATACAATGGGTACTTAATGAAGATGACGATGACTATCTTCCTCTTAATAACTTGTCTACAAAGGAATCACTATTCCTGGACACTATGTCATCTCTTGGTCTCAGTCAAATCAGTAATGTAAAGAATGACATGGGTAGGCAGCTAGACCTGGTTTTCTCTACTGACGCGGGTAACTCTTTAGTCGAACTTAGCCCAGTTATAATGTCTACTCTTGACAAATATCACCCCCCTCTACTAATTTCATATTGTTTTGAAACTGAAAACATTACTATTTGTGACGAAACACAATACTCAATTTTAGAAAGGCTAACTTTTCGGAACTTTCCAGTAGACTTATGTCTATTGATTTCAACACATTACTATCCAGCAGCAGTGTTGACGAAGACGTTTCTAAATTTTACATAATTATTTTCGATTTATTTTCCTATCACGATCCTCGCGAGCGACAGCGGTCCTCTAAAACATCTCCGCCATGGTTCAATAAAGAACTTAAACATCTCAAAAATAAAAAGAATAAATTGTGGAAAAGTTACATGAGGGACAAAGACTTTATAAGTCACAACAATTTCCTCACATCCTATAATGAGTTCAAAGAACTTTCCTCTACACTTTATGATGAGTATATTCAAAGCATGCACGCGAAATTATTTCGTGACCCACGTATCTTTTTCAAGTTTATTAATATGAAGAAAAAAACAGACCACTACCCCAATACCATGAGGTACAAAGATTCTGCTAGTGATGATTCATCCGTAATCTGCAATATGTTTGCTTCATTTTTTGACAACGCATTTTCTTCGTCAAATTTCCTTCCTCGAAATGACAACTTTAGTCATATGAACGATTCTCATAATGTTTCATTCACTCTCCCTACAATTGCGCAAGAGGATATACTCGATCATATTAACGGCCTTCCAAATGACTTCACAACGGGCCCTGATGGCATCCCTCCAGCTTTCTATAAGTCCTGTTGCCATGCCCTTGCAGCTCCGCTGAGAATTATTTTCCGAAAATCACTTAATAGTGGTTGTTTTCCTCAGCTATGGAAAAATTCTTTTATCATACCTATCCACAAAAAAGGTAGTAAAAGTGAAATTTCTAACTATAGGCCTATCGCAAAATTGTCTTGTATGCCTAAATTATTCGAATCTATCATTTACTCTCAGCTATCAATTTCCTACAAGAATTTGCTTTCTTCAAACCAGCATGGGTTTATTTCGGGCAGGTCTACAACCACTAACCTGTTGGAATTTGTCTCGGATACCATTGGCGGGTTTGCAAAAGGTTATCAGACAGATTGTATTTATACTGACTTTAGTAAAGCGTTCGACAACTTATCTCACTCCGTGATACTCTTTAAAATGGAAAAGTATGGGTTTCCTCCAACCTTTTCTTAAATGGACCAAGTCTTACCTTAATAAAAGAACTTATCAAGTCTTATTTCGACATTCCATCTCTAGAGTCTTGAAGGCTTCATCCGGCGTACCTCAAGGAAGTCACCTGGGGCCGCTGTTTTTTATTCTGTCTATTGACGACATTGTATCTATTATGAGAAACTGCAAAGTCTTGATTTATGCTGACGACATTAAACTTTTCGCTCAGATTAAATCTTTTAGTGATTGTGAACGGGTACAAGGTGACCTTCACAAATTTTCCGTTTGGTGCAAAAACAATGATTTGGCGCTCAATATTGACAAATGTGAGGTTATGACTTTCCACAGGAATCAGAAACCAATCACCTTTGATTATGTGTTCTCGGATTGCACGATTGACCGCCGCGAGGGTGCTGTTTGTGACTGGGGTGCCAAATGTGACCATAGATTGAATTTTATCTCCCACATAAACTACATGGTATCTAAGAGTAGTTCTATGCTGGGCTTTATTAAACGTTGGTCTCGAGTGCTCTCGAATCCCACCATAACACTGCGTTTGTACACTTGCTTTGTGAGACCTCTCCTTGAATACGCTAGCCAGGTCTGGTCTCCATTTTACGGTACACACATCGACCGCATCGAGTCTCTTCAGCGGAACTTCCTGCGCTTCGCTCTCAGGCACCTACCCTGGAACAATTCATTGATTCTTCCACCTTATGAGGATCGCTTGAAGGTTTTGAATATGCACTCCCTCGAAAAACGTCGCATGGTCGCCGATGTAACTTTTGTGCATCAACTCTTAAACGCGAATATTGCTTCTCCCCTTCTACTTAGCAAAATCTCTTTCCGTGACAGTGCGCACAATTTGAGAAGGTTACCTCTGTTGCATGTTAACTCCGCAAGATCCAACTTTAGTATGTATGAACCCATCAATCGCATGTGCATTGTTGTTAATATTAAGGCTGAGCATTTTGTCGTTGACATTTCCAAGCATGTTTTAAAAAAACGTCTATATAATACTTGATTTTTTGTTTCCATGTCGCATTGCATGTCATCTCATTCGGTGTTTGGTCTATGTTTAGTTTAACATACTAATACTAACACCGACTAAGTGATGAATCGCATGTATTGTTGAGACGTTTATTTATTAAACGTGTCCATGCAGCGAGCTTGTGTTAAGCTGGTTCTGATAGTCATATACTTATAGTATATTACTGAAATCAACCTTCTCCCAACTCTTTCTACGCTCATACTATTTAGGTCCTTGACTACCTCATACATAGGACATTGACACAATACGTGTACCTAGTCCTTGCAACAGTCTTCCTACATACAGTCCTCGCTTCCAGACAGACCCCTCTTGTAGAAAACTACAGTAGATTTGTAGACGGCTGAATTTTGATAAAAACACATCCGATAGGAATATCATAAGAAGTACACCCCTGGGTGGATTGTTGAGATTAAATATCCACAAAGGAAAAAGGTGGAAGGCTATAGAACGTATAGATTTCACTAGGTCGTCATTCGAAAGCTTGGTGGCGTCACCCCCATCTTATAACATAAGGCAAACATTTGATATAGATGGCTGAGTGAGCTCAACACGAACTAAAAACGGTAAAATATATACAGTAATCGTACTTAAGCTAGAAATAGCAATCACTACCATAAACTCGGTGCAAGGTGCACTATTCGTTGAAAGTTATCCGTTATTTTTGTGTTTTTGTTGGAAAAATAGCAGATCTTGGATTTATATCTATATTTTACAGTAGCACCATATCAACCAATCAAATACCAAAAGAATTCAATGGATCCTATATTGTCGCTAAATAGTAATTAAAAGCTACTGTCCGTCGCCTCCAAGTATTAACTATAAGTTTCTTGAAGAAATTCTCTATAACGAAGAGGTATATGCTATCGATCTATTCTGGTAGAAAAATCTAAATTTCACTCAGGATGTAACTGCTCCCAGTATAAAAAAAAACACGACACAGATACCAAGATGTCTAAATTTAGAAAAAAAATTACATGGAAATTGGCAATAAGTTCTTAAACTTTTGGAAATTTTCATTTCTTCGTCGATCTCTGTAATTGATGAATAGATTTTAATCCTACGAACATACATAATGGACAACATTTCTAGTAACCAATATTTTCAATTCTTCAGTTAAATAAGGGAATACCACAAGGTTCAGCCCTAGTCTAACTACTTTTCAATCTCTGTGTACACCATATGACATATGACTTCCATTTACAAGCGACTCAAATCACGGAAACAATTCCTTAGGCAGGCACTTTTTCCTAGAAATACCTCCATAACCAGCTTCGACATAGTTTGAACATGAGTCTGCACTACGCTTGATAACAGAGCGTTTGCTTTAATTGGGTTCCTATTTAGACTGCTCCTTTTTTGACGAGGTCTCTAAATCGATCGCACCTTTTTCAACCAGTGCAGTCGACACATATAATTATATTACGTGGTAGGACACATAATTTCGGAATTGTTTCTACAGAGGAAATAAAACATAGAATGAGAAAGGAGCTCAGAGGGTCTTACAAAATGATAGATTCAGGAGTAAATTTCGTATAATTTTATCATACCGAAGTAACCAGAAAATGACGAAACTATAAAATAAGATGACTGTATATGTCGGGATGGACCTCCGACTGAGAGACGATGCGAAGGAAGTGACAACACAAGACTCTTGTTGTACTTGATGAGTTTCGAATTCAATATTTAGACCTCTTTTGAAATTTTCGTTGAAAATTCTGAATAAAACACCAGTAAGCTTGAAAATATTAAGGAAAGCCCTGCGATACACTAGCCTTAAAGACTTAATGGGAGTTGATTAGATATCATGTAATATTTCCTTCTTCCGAAGTAACATTTCAAACCTCCCGCAGCCCTTCTTAGGTAATTACTAACTCTGAAAATTATATTAAGCTTCGAAAGCCTGAAATAACGTATCTGAACGAGAAGTGATGTATATATGGACGGACGGTCAAGATGGGCTTATTATTAATTAATTCTCCAAATAAAATTTGTTCTAAAATGTTATTAAACATTTCAAGTCTATCAATTGACCATTAGCTATACGCATAACAACCGCAAAAGTCAAAAGCCGCATAAAGATGGACAGTTGATTACTGATATATGTAGTCATTTGTGGCAACATATTTCCACCTGAAAACGTGTTCAAAACATTTCATTGAGTTGGCAGTTGATTGCTCTACTCCGGTCCGCTTTACCGCCTAATTAAATTCCCATTCCCTTCCTCGTTAGCGTTGAAGTGTATACGCAAAATCGACATGACCTAAAAACAACTTGAACAAGGTGGAGGCATCACGGATTGCGCGGATCAAAAGTGCAACTGACGGCGGTAAAATTAACAAAAACATAAGAACCGCCTGCCTTAGCTGTCATAGGTTTTGATGGATTGAACTTGTCGACAGTAAACGAGACGTGAATGTTACCCATGCAGCTTTGACTGGCTGTCACGAGAGGTCTCTTTCTCAACAACAAACTACAAATGCTCTGCAACTATGCAACAATTAACCACGAAACTAAAAATGGGAGGGGGGGGGGCGCTGGATTAGAGTTGAGTCAAGTCGAGTCGAATCGAGTCTATAATCGCCATAAAGCAGCAAATAATACTGAAAAGGTTAAACTCGGGTAAAGGAAGGCAGGGAAGCCTGTCGTGGGTGACTATGTTGCCCCCCTTCGCCCTGGTCCCAAGAGCACTAAACGAGAAAATGAAACGCGGGTGGTTGGATGAAAATTAATGACGTGCAATCAATTTTGTTAGTCGACATTATTTGTTATGTTGATGGCTCCCCCTCGATCATTTGTCAAAACCAACGACGGGCCCCAGAGAACTAGAACGGGGGAATCGTGGAGGCGGTCTGAGCAGAGATGCGATACTACATAAAGTGCTGGAGCATAATAAAAGAATTGCCAGTAGAAAAGATGTAGAAGAGCTGTTGTGGGTGAACAGGAAAATTAGTGAGAATGTCAGTCTGGAGAGATGAAGAGAAAAAGCTGGATGAAAACATTTTTCCTATTCTTCCATGTTGTACTATATATATACATAGATTCATACATACCTCCAGCATCATCTTCTCAAGTCAAGATTCTTTATAAGATGGTGTGGCTTGCCGGATACGAAGAGGGGTAATATTCTATTTTCAGGCGCGCTATACCAACTCATTGTGTCCCTATTGTTGAGGGAAATTGCTCAAGTGCTCCTCATGGATGGAACAGGGCAAAGATTGATTGATATCAGAAGATCAGCCATTAAGGAGATAGGCACAACTTGGCGGTGATTGAGTGTTGCCTTAGTTTTTTTCTGTTTTTCTTTTCCTTTTATTATTGGAAACAATAAGGAGAAAAACTTGTGCGCTTTGCTTTAGTTATATTTTGGACGATGATCAATTTTCCATCGAATGACAGGGCATCCTGTGAAAGTTTAGGACGAATGCAAGGGGAAAAAAATGATGACTTCCAGTTAGTGAAGGAGTGTGATGCGAAGAAATTATTTCGCGAATCTGTTTTCGAAGTCTGGTGAAAAGAACATGAGAACAGAAGTTCAGTTCTTTTGTCGGATTCGATTTGGATGGAGTTTGCTCAAGATAAATCGATTGAAATGGTTTTATGCTACCAACTGACTTTTGTGATTGATGATGACCACATGATGTTAGAAAATTTATGTATAGAAATTGTTCGGTTTAGTGGGACTATGGGTTTTGAAAAAAAAATTAAAAGAAATAAAAATTTGGACAAGAAAAAAAAAATTATGATGAACTGTCTAAACAATCAGCTAAAATCAATAGGAATTTTAGTGTTGTTAGGACGACAGGAAGATCATGAAGAAAATCATGGAATCAAATGCATGTATGGTAGCACAAAGCTTTTCTGTGCTGATGTAAAACATATCTCTTTTGACATAACGAACAAAAGAGACAAATTTTATGACATAGCTGGACATGCTCTGTAAGCGAATGTAAGCGAAAGGCAAGGATAGAAAAAAGAGCAAAAACCAGAATAGTCCCCATTCCAAAATTTATTCAGAATTTTTCCTAAAATTCTGCTGAAATTGACGATAGAGCTCTATGCAGCATCCATGGCCCTGCTTGTACGTGGGTGACTTCAGCAGGCATTACCCTATATAGGAATTGTTGTAAAATCACCCACAAGAGGTGAAATCATAGATCAATATCTAAATGTTTTTGAAAGTTTTGCTATGAAATAAATTCATAGCGAATTTAGTTAATATGAAACTGACCAAGTTTGTTTCCAAATCTACAGCTCGAGAATTAAATAGAAAAAACTCTTTCACAAACTAAAAATCTTTAAAAAAAAAAAAATCTATGCAAAAGCAGGCGTTTCGTATCAACAGGATCCCTATACTCATCAGTACGCTTGGTTCCTGCCTGCCGTATACGTCAAAGTGAACAAAAAAATATATTTTTTTTTCAAGATTTTTCGTTTGTAATATCATTTTTTCCACTCAATTCTCGAGCTACGGATTTGGCAACAAACTCGGTCAATTTCATGTTGACTAAATTCACCTTGACTTTATTTCATATCAAAACTTTCCATGAAATGCTTATCCTGCATAGGGCTAATCTTGTTAGGCATTCAAGTAAATATTTAGTATTTCACCTCGAATATAATTCACACTTAAAAATTATTTTAAGTGCACATATGACGACGGGCAGGAACAGGAACCAACGGGCAGGAACAGCATTGCCAGAAATCAGAAATCTCTATATAAACTAATTGAAAAAGAGATAACCATGCCCGCATGCCCCTCGCAAATAAATCGATCTCGTTTTTCCATATTACATGAAAGTTCCTCGAAAAACTGCTAGCCAACAATCTTGTGGCTACTGATGCTATAGAGCTAGGGAAATTATAAATGTATACTCAAGGTTATTTCCAGGACCTGGATCTTAAAATATGCACTCTTTAGTCTTCAGTATAATGTTGTTTTGTGAATCGACCTGAGAAAAGCTTACCAAAGCTTTGGCGTGAAATTGTAGTCAGTCAAATGGAGCGTTGCCTGCTCTTTATGCGATAGAAGATGCAAGAACGAAAAAACGTCCATGGATTCTGACCCTCGGAGGGTTGACTATTTTTTGTCTACCAGCATCTATTTAGTTGTATCCAACTTTTGGCATCTCGCGGTATCGATAACTAATGTTTGTTCTGTGTTCCGAGAATGTGGATTTGTCAGCCAATAGTCGACTAATCGGCAAACAAAAGAGTGTTCAGCGGATTCTGTCTAAATATGTACATCCACTATCCTTTAAAGCAGCGTGATGATATGAAATCTTAATAGTGACTATGGATCTAATTCTATTGGACCTGATAATTTGCGACCCAAGTCCGTCATGTTACTCGCGATTTCCTTGTTATGTCTTTTAACGCATATTTATAATTTGTGTCTTACCACTTTGCAATTCCCATCTCAATAGAAGCGGGCAATGTTTTTTTCTTATTCCAAAGAAATCTAGTCCTTCCCTACCTAGTAATTTCCGCCCCATGAGGGTATTTAATTTTCTTCGAAAAAGTTAGACAAAGCATGGAGTATTTGGGCGCAGAGAATATATTGTCAGTTTGGCAATCAGGATTTCGCCCAGGGCACAGCTGTGAGACTGTATTCTTAAAGGTCACATCTGATATCCACGAGGCTTTTCACAATTATCATTTAGCAGTTCTTCTCGATTTCAGTAAGGCTTGTGATTTGGTGAGTCAAGTTAATCTGCAAACTTTGTACACAATTTGGCTTCTCCTCATCGGCCGTTAAGTTAATTTCTGCTTTCCTTTCGAATCGTGGACAAGTTGTAAAAGTGCAGAATTCGATCTCCATTGTCCTTTTTCGATGGTGTTCCTCGAGGTTCGGTCATAGATCCTATTCTCTTTTCACTCTTTATAAATGACCTCCCATCTGTCGTGAATATCTCTCCTGTGCACTTGTAAGCCGATGACGGTAAGTTGTAATTTAGCAGACCTGTAGGCCTGGTCGAGACTGTATTGCTCGAATCAATGAAAACCTACAGCACGTACACGAATGGGTAATGGATAATGAGCTTGCAATTAATCCAAACAAGTCCTACTGTCGGCATTTTTCCAATATCTGATTTGCTATCAATTCGGTTGAATATGTTGAGTGAGTTAAGAATTCAGGAATTCAACTAATTCTAAATTTAATTGTGGCGACTACATCAGCGTTTTGATGGGAAAAGTTTATGGTAGTCTTGGTCAACTATCTATTTCCTCCAGTTGCATGTCTGTTAATTTTCGCAGGAAATTGGTGTTGACTCCTATTGTCCCCCATTTTAACTATGGTATATTTTCAGCAGACTAGACTCAATTTGTTAAAGAAGACTTACTGTAGCCTTTAACGACGTCATACGTTATATTTAAAGACTTCTTCGAAGCGCTCATGTATCTGCTTTTGCTAAGTCCCTACTCGGAAGCTCTGTAGAGGCTTATTTGAATTGTCGTAGGCTTATCTCCTTTCATAGCTTAATTTATTTATATAAATCTCCTGCATATCTCTCCAAAATCCTACAGTACTTACACTCCAATACAGGCTCTTCAACTTCTCGTCCCGAGATGTACATCTAGGTACGGTGAGCGCTCTTACTTCGTTCAAGTTGCCCAAATATGGAACGCTCTTCCAAATTTGATTCAGCGTACAGGTTCCGGCCTGAGCTTTGCCAAACTAATCAAACTTTATCTTAATTAGTATTAAATTGTGTTTGGTATTTGTTTTTGTTTTTGTCCATTCACCTCCAATGTGGAAACAGTGCTGCTATATGATTGCATCAGGATCGAGGTACATAGATATGATTGTGTATTTAGAAAGGAGGAAAGAGAATTGAGTCTATATGATTTTTTCAACATCCCAAAATAATCCTTAGTCTATAACCCGCAAAAAGAATTTTAAACAAGGAGATCTAGACAAACTTATAGAAGAACCATTTTAACATAACCCACTTCATCAGACCATCAGGATGTTGCACAGCTAGAAACAAAGTCCATTATAGTGCTACCACTTTCGTCCTATCCACCTGGAGAGATTAAAGGAGACTATAACTACTACAAAAGCCAACATGCATAGAAAACAAAAGCTAAAATTTCCATTAAATTCAATTCCATTTGTGAACTATGAACAAATCTCAATTTAACTATGTTAGAAATATACTCCCAGCGGGACATATAAAATCGCAGAAACACACCCCAAAAATTACTTCTTCTAACTAGTCTAAAGCAGTCCAAGCCAGGAAGACATAAATAAAACAAAATTACATCGTCCAGCAAATTGAAATATTACAACAGTGTGGTCCCCGGCAGCAGCAATAAACGCTGAAAATAACTTTTGTGTCGAAGACAAACTCCAGAAAGTCACCCATTCCCGTTCCCAGTTGTGAACTAGTAGTGCAATAACTATATAGAAACAAACATACATATACGGCACGAAAGACACACTTCCAGAAGACTCGCAATCCTACCAAGCGCGCAATCTTAAATAGTAACAAACACTTCGTTGTACCCTCCCGCTTGGAGGAGCAAAACGAAAATCATTATTGTCGAGAAGGAGACGAGGGGGCTAGCAAGCCAGAACAGAACCTCGGCTCGGAAACGAACGATCCCATTCATTTCAACTAAAGCGAACCATAAATTTCCCACAGAATTGTCTTGGATCATAATATAACGCCATTTAACTGCATGGGGTTCACAATTACCTAATTTATCTTTTTTATTTCCTCCGCTCCCGGCGGCGATATATTGCTTTTCTCTGGCTGTCCTGGCGGCTATTGCACTCGCAGGATGTTATTCCTCCTCAGTTCTAAGGGTGTTATTCAGGATCTGCTGTTCTAGAGATGCTATCCTGTCCACATTGCGCGCGGCTATGGTCATTAACATTTATCCCTGGTGTGAGTTCGATTTGGGTGCGAGGAGACTATTAACGTACAATAAAAATTTTATTGGAGCAGGGCATCAGGACAGGACGTCAAGATGATGCTGCTGGCCCTGTGCGTCGTTATCCGATGTTTTGGACTGTGATATCATACTACATAGTGGCAGCTGTCATCGGGGCCAACACTTAAAGCCTAAAATGCCATAGAGAATTATACAAATGAAGCTGACAACGATGACGGGGCGGAGCCCTGTTCGTATAGTGCGAGTGCCCCATGAGAAGTTGTAAATGAGATGAAAATGAGAAACTTCAAAGAAACCCGCCGACACATCTTAGTGCTGCTGCCGCCGCCGCCGCTGCCACCACTGTCGTTGTCCGTCGTCGCCACTATAATCTCCGTCAATCCATGGATTCCAGCAATAGCAACAAAACCAACAGCAACAACAACAACTCACGCAGAACAAGATGAGTTCAACCATTTAGCCCTCGTCACTCAAGAATTAAGGCAAAGTGGCAAATGGTTTGATTGCTGCTCGAAGAAAAACACGTTTTCGGGATGTTTTGCTTCGGGATCGGATGGTTTGTTTTAGGGGAGTCCGGGCAAAAAAAAAACAAAAAAAAACAAAAATTCTGTTCCGAAGGGCCTCTGGAGGATATCATGCATGAATAACTTGTTGAGTTCTTGGTAAATACTTGGGACGTCGTTTTCACTTTGGACTGTCAGGCACCTCGCCGCTTTTGATCTCCTGACTAATTTGAGTTGACTCCTTAAGAGAGAAAACTAAGGAAGATGCTGCAGAGTTAGGTGATAACGTACATATAATGAAGTATGTGTGTAGATGTAGTAGGTGCACTTGGTTTCTGTCAGACGCAAATATTGCTTTTCATAGCATGGCGAAATATCCTTAATGAGTTCGCTTTAATTAAGAGATTTTTTTGGATAGAAATGCAAATGTTTTGAAGGAATGAGTATTCGAAAGTGTGAGACATTTTTGACATGCGATTTTGTCTTTTTTTTCAAACTAAATGTGCTTATGGGAAGTTTTTGAATTTGAATTTTTAAATGAAAATTTAGGTATGTCATAACAGTAATTAATAAAAATTGCATTAAACTTTTTTGGAAAAAAAAAACAAAAAAATGAATTTGCTCTCCAAATAATAACAAGTTGGGAATAAAATCAATAGAGCGACATTTTAAGCTTCCACCTTTGAAGATGATAAGTAAATCCGGCAAATCGATTGTAGCGAAGAGGATGATAAAACCTCATGCATGTTATTATGTGCGTGCCCAGTGCTTTCAAGTCTAAGGGTGCAAGTCACTAGAGGAATACTAATCTGTCCAAATAAGATTTGCAATCTAACCCCAACCAAGAGCAATTCTTGAGCTCGTTAATAGACTCGATTTTGCCTAACTACCTTAGGGGAAGGCACAAGACAACAACTATGTATAGAGTTGCTGCTACTATGATTGTTTTACCAAAATTGCTTGATAGTTTTACCGCTACTTAAATTACATTTTTATGCAAAGAAATTATCTGCTCTGAGCAGCATATGGATTTTAAAAAGGAAAATGAACAGTCACAAATTGTGCTTTATTCACAAATTATTGCATCGATTACATTGAGGAAGGAGCTCAAGTTGACTGTATTTACACAGATTTCTGTAAATTTCTCTAATTTCTCTATTTTAATAAATAAATTTAGATCGGATCACGTCTTATCTTACAAATCACAGACATATTGTCACGCATCTTTAAAGCTAATTCTGGAGTTCCTCAGGGTAGATACTGCGGTCCTATCTTATTCAATATTTTCATTAATGATATTAGAGCAAAATAAATTCAAGTTCTCACTCTGTTTAATTTATGTTGATGATTTAAAGTTGTTCCTAAAAATTACCTCCTTAAATTCATGCCTTCAGTTACAAAATAATCTTGTTAGTTTATCTAACTGGTGTCGTAGAAATAGTCTCAATTTAAATACTTGAAAATGTCATGCTCTATCTTTTTCATAATAAACTATCATTTGCAAGACACATAGAATAGATATGTTTAAAATGTTATAAACTTGTTAGTTTCATAAAAGTAAACTCTAAGGAATTTAAAGACGTTGGTACTTTTAGGACTTTGTTTACCACTATTGTTCGTTCCATATTAGAATACGCTTCAATCATTTGGTCTCCCCATTACCATGTGCATATCGAATCTATTCAAAGAACATTTACACGTTTTATATGTTACAGGCTTAATATATGGTGGTATCACTTACCCTCGTAAGAGTCAAGACGCTTACTAAAAAAATTTGCAACGTCTTGCTCGAATATAAAATCGACGATGCCTCGATCTGATGTAGGAAGGCTTCAATTGTTTCTTAGAAATTTACTGGAAATTTGTTCTTTACAGTTTTATGCATTATTGGAGGCTGACCACTGACTTATAACAATGGACTGAGCGATTAGCTATTTCATGTGGCACAAAAAATATTGTGTTTCTGTATATCACCGTTAGAGCGCATTTTAAAACGATTACATAAAAAATATGTAAAACTCAACCAATCAGATGAAATTTTACACCCGTAAATCGAATTTAATTAAAAAAATATATTTTCTTGTGCCCAAGTGATATTTTAATCGCTTATAAGGAATTAAAATCATTCCGACTTTAATTTTCAAAAGTTATTCTTAACTGAATCCTGCTTATGGGCAAGAGAGACGGAGCATGGTAAACACTATCTTTAACTTATTCCTTCTGCGGTGATTGCATCTGTAGCCAACATAAAAACATCACGTGGCATAAGCAAACGTTCTAGAATGCAATAAGAGAGAACTATAAAACTTGTGCCATGCCTTCCTATAGGAAAATCACAATACGCTCAGTCCATTGTTATAAGTCAGTGAGGCTGACACAATGGCAAAATACATGAATGCTTATTGGCAATTGACGGCCGACAAAGACACAAATGAAAGTATTGTATCTGAAAATAACTCCAATCGGTCACCAAAGTGAATAAAAATTCTACGGAAACATTTTCTATAAATGTAAAAAAAAATCTCATTACATATTTAATACCAAAAATGCGTATACCTTAATTTGAAGAAAAAATTTCCAGTAAATTTCTAAGAAAAAATTGAGGGCTTCCCTACATTAGGTCGAGGCATCGTTGATTTTATATTGGAGAGAGGCATTGCATTGCTCTGGTAAAAGATAGAAATTTGGGTGTGTGCCTGAACATTAGAAACATTTTCTATTACTATCAACATTTCTTCGCTACAATTTTCGGCATAGCTATGTAACTATCTTGGTTACCAGAAATGTTGATCAGGTTTTTATTTTGCTTCTTGGTATTGCCATATAAAAATTTAGGTTTTTTACGGATACTGTGAAAATGATCAGTCCTAGATATTTTCAATGTACTAAAAACTTCTCTTCAGAATACAAAATCATATAAAATTGGTTCATAATCATTTTTCTGTCCGGACGAACCCTTCTAGAAATATATGCGAAAAACCACTTCAACAACCAAACTTGCACAGATGGGTGACCATACAAAATTTCGTACGGGCATTCATCTAGCTCGACTATCATAAGAATTGGTCTTGGATGAATTCTATCTTTTTTACTTGTTAGTTTCAATTTGAAGCATGCAGCATGCATCATTGTTTGGGTTGTTGGATTGTTGTGAAGTCTGAAACCTACACAGAGAAAAATAATTTTCTAAAATCGAGAGAACGGTAGTCTTGTTCGCAGTTATCTTAAACTAAGAAATGTTTTCTTAGAATAACTCAAACTTGTTTTCAAATAAGAAGATTTTGCTTCTTACATATAAAACTGTATTGCAATCTTTTGAGAGTAGCTCGCTTAATACTGTTAATAGTTAAGCATTGATAACACTGTTGATTTTTCTAGAAATAAAACCAATCACTCTAATTTCAAGAAAACTTCCTTCTTTCAAGAAATATGTTCTTGAATAATAAAAGGGATTAATAAAAGGGTCGTCTTATTAGGTGTTAGTGGTTGGGATTTAGTTTCATTTGAACATTTGCTGAGTGCACAATGCGTAGTGTTAGTATAATTTGTTGTGATTTATTCTGTGGTAATATTAATATTATTTAAACAATGACTAGCGTGGATATGTATCTGGCATTGTTGATAGAAGACCCAAATAATGTCACATATTTCAATGAGATTGAGAGTTTACTTTGTAGTTGGAATATGTTGCATTTGTCGGAAAAAATGCAACGAAAATATATATTGTTTTTTTTTTTGGTTTTGTTTTGTTTGTTTGGTTCCGATTCAATAAAGAATTTTATTCAAAATTGAGTACTTTTATTACATCGGTATAAGTAAATACCCGTACACGTCAGAATTGTTTACTACTTACCTCATGAATTGATTTGATTGCTTATTAAAAGGATATGTTGCATATTATCAAAGGTTTAAATTTTTGTACGAATACGGTTTCAGCTGTTTCTAGAAATGTGATTTATTCAGGAACTCAAGAAAAGTTTGATTTCCATTTCTTGTATAACCTATTCAAAAAATAAATAACTCATATTTGTTTATTAAGCTAAATTATGAGATAGGATGTATGAATCCCCTTAATTCCCTTAATGTAGTCATTCCAATTCTATTTTCTCCCATTAATCTCATTGTTAATCCTAAATTTTCCTTTAAAAGGTGCACATCTCACCTTCTTTGTTCCAATTCGTATCGTTGTACGAAAAGCAAAGGTCGTGCTATTAAATAAATCCGTAATCAAGGTAAAGTTGTGGTGTTGGTAACAGTTAATAGTTACATCATCGATAAAAGACCAATTAATAGTGGCCAATGGGAGAAAGAGGTATGGTAAGAACTTGATGAGGTCGCCAAGTGGTGTGGTATTTGTGGGATTTTTTCAGTGATCATTTTCTACTATCATAAATTAGTCGTGGAGGAAATTTAGAATTTTCGATTGAAATTTTTTAAAAATGATACCTACTATTTTATTGAAACCTTCAAACTAATTTTACTTGTAGGAATTGATCCTTGATGAAATTCGATACTATATTAATTCGAATAGACCGGTAGAGCTGATTAATTTATAAGAGCAATCACTCTTACTTCAAGAAAATTATTGCTAAAATTATGAAATGAATTCAATTGTATTGAGAAAATATATGTGTGAATCAAGATGTACTTGTTTCTTTTTTTAAGAGGATTGATGTCAAAATATGGTTTTTGGGATACTTTTAAGAGAGAAATCATTCTTAGTTCAAGAATCTTATTACTTAAGTTAAGAGCATAAAGCAATTGTTTTAAGCAGGTGTGTCTGTCATTCAAGATATAGTCGTTTCTCGGATTGAGACAAGTTATCTAATAATGTGATATTTGGTAAATGCAATGTTAGAAGAATCTTTTATTCAAAGTAAGAAAAAAAAATCCTTGGCTGTTTTTCATTGCAAATAGCTAGTTTTTTCGTTCAGTGTAGTCAAAGTTACCTGTCCGAAATTTGGCGAACCAATTTGGTACTGTCTAGCTGCGTTGTAACACTGGACCTAAATACACTATTAATGTTTCGCGCGGTCTGTGATGCGTAAGAACTCATATTTCATAATAGTGCGAATATCCGACAGTTCCATTCAAAGTTGGCAATATTCTTAATCTTAACTACAAATTTATACCCCATCAGCGTATACTTAGATTCCTTTTAAGAGCCAATTCCCTCATAAACTATCATATTCAACAACAAATATTGACTGAATCTATTTCATCAGATGAAGAATGAATATTTAAAATTATTTCATCATAAATCCTTTGAAATGAATTTACAGTTTTAAGTTTGCATAAAAAGTTATGTTAACAACTATGTGTCTGCTGTAGGTATATGGAAATGTGACCAAATTTCCTTTAACATTCGATTTATGTCTTTCGATTAACGTCATCTTTTTATGGAACGTTTCTCTACATAAATCGGATGATCTCTATAGCCAGAACTATCTCTATAATGCTCACTATCGTTTTTCTATTAGGCATATCTATACCGTGGATGAAAAGCATGTCATTCCCTCGAATATCATAAAGCTCACTATACCGCTCGCTGCCTTCCATTCGGTGACATTATTTAGTGAAATATTATTCTTGTGCTTTATTGATATTACCAAAGGATAATTAAATTCATATATACTATACTTACGCAGTTCGTCAGAAAAGTTGTGCTTTATTATACTTGCCGTAAAAAGAAATATTGCTCTACTAAAATCCAAATCAATTTCATGATCACATTTAAGTTGTTGACTAACTAAACAGAGAACGCTATTTTCGCCATTCCCATATAAAAACTCGCAACACAAGTGCTGGCAAAAGTAGATAAACTCTCTCGGCGATAGAATTACTGCCATAAACTAAGGCCAAATAAAATGAGACTTTGAGAACGTATGCCGCCAGTAATAAAAATAAATAAAAAAATAGAGCAGAGGCGCAATAAAAGTTATGAGAACTGCAACAAGAGTGTTCGCTTGTATTCAGCGCTTTTTATGATATTTATTCAACAACAACAGGGTTATACGACATGGAAGTCGTTGTGGGGATTCTCTATCTCTTTCTCTCTCTATCTCTATCCCCTTGTCAAGTCGAATATTGGGCTCGACGACACAACACCACCAACAAGGAACCACTGTAGAAAAAAATTATTTTATATATTGAGGCTTGTAATAAAGTTTCAGTTCCGCCATCGTAAATTTGATGACTGTTTTGTGATTTTTGTTTTTTTTTTCTGCCTCCCCTAAAATAGTTTCGAAGAACCTTGAAGAAGGCTAAAATAATGCTCTATTTCAAATATGCTAGCATGAAACTTAGGAAAGAAGCGGTAAAATTGTGGAGAACAAAGGATATAGGAAATGTCGCCAACAACAATGATTCATCGACAGAAACAGATTGTGCTCGTTTGCATAACACTTCCTTTTCTATAATAATAGTCGACAATTAGAAACAGTTTTACGACAGTAGAGCTAAGAGAAATTAAAGTTTCCTATTTAAATATAGTTTTCGGCACCTCTGAAATTGTATTTTAACAAACGGAAATCCAGGTTAATTGCTGAACATCGTTTATGTGGCTATCATAAAAACTGAGCAGTTATAATATATCCATTTATTTAGAAGTTGAAATTTAAAGGTTTTTCAAAATTATAAACGGAGTGAAGACCATAAATTTGGCAACTGTGTATTATTAAGATAATCAGAAGTGCCATATATGTAAGTTGGGTATGTATCGAATCAGATTTTAATTTTGCCCGATTTATTTTTAGCTTATGCAGATACTTCAGTCATTAATATTACTATTTTTATATGGTATTTACAGTATTTGTGATCTTACACACTTTGGGCGCTGATAGGAAGCATCGAGACTATAACAACGGCTTTCGCGATTAGGAAACTTTTAACAGTTTTGGATATGAGTGGAAAAAAAATATTTTTCCAATCGAAAAATCTTTGAAAAAGAAATTTCTATGTAAAACAGGGCGTTTCGTATCGGCAGAAACCGTATACTCATCAGTACAGCTTAGTTCCTGCCTTGCATGTACGCCAAAGTAAACAGCCAAGCTGACCACATATATGCACTTAAAATAACTTTTAAGTCTGAATTATATACGAGACTAAATACTAAGTATTTACTTGAATGTCCAGCAAGATTAGTCCTATGTGGGAGTAGCATTTCATAGAGGATTTTGCCATGAAATAAATTCATAGCGAATTTAGTCAATATGAAATTGACCGAGTTTTCTGCCAAATCCGCAGTTCGAGAGTTGAGTGGAAAAAACTATTTTACAAGCAAAAATCTTTTGAAGAAAACATTTTTTTTTTTCTGTTCACTTTGGTGTATACGACAGGCAGAAACCAAGCCGTTCTGATGAATATACGGTTCCTGCTGATAAGAAACGCCTACTTTTACATATAAAATGGTTTTTTAAAAAGATTTTTCGTTTGTGAAAGAGATTTGGCAGCAAACTGGGTCAATTTCATATTGACTAATGAATTTATATCATAGCAAAACTCTCAATTTTTGGATATATTTTTATAATCATGCTGTAACTTCTGAACTATATATTTTGTGACGATGATTTCAAATTTATTAAATAACTAATCATTAATTTCCAGAGGTCACTCTTGATAAAAAAGATTTACCTGGAATACGCATCTGTTCAGAGTGAGAGCTCTCTACAAGTGTAGTCGCATGGGGCCTGTAGTCACGAATGATGTATTGAACGGTTGTTAGATCCATTGTTTCATATGCGGACCTCACATGATGGCTAAAAATTAATCAAAATAGGCTCCGAGGCTACTTAAAAAAAGAAAAAAAAAACAATAGCTTCCTTCTCTTGGAATATCTGCTGCCAGAAGTACCTGTCCTACAAAAGCAATGGCAGCCTCATTGAATCCTTCACCTCTACATTTGCAGGTGGAAAAGTAATCGATCTCCAGTGCTATCAGATTACAAAAGGTAATTCGGTGGTCATTTAAGTATCTTAAAAAAGATATGCTTCGAGCAATTAACGACAATATCTGATATAATTACACCCATGGTGGATTTTGTAGATCTTTGGTGTACAGACGATTCAGAAACGAAAAGTGGAGTCGGACTGCACGTATAAGGCCCCAGATTACATATTTCATTAGTTCTGAGTGAGCTCTACCCCTACCGCATGCCAAGCTGGCGTATTAGCAAAAGAAGAATGCGCCAATGCCTATATTAAAAAAGCCATAAATGGCTTAACCTCGGATAGATAAGCCGCTCTCGAGGCATCAAAGTCCTTCGCTATTAAGTCAAGGATAGTCTGGTAGCATCTGCAGCAAACCCCCAGAAATTTATCGATAGAAAAAAAGTTATCCTCATATGGATCCTGGGACATGAGGGCCATGAAGCCAATGAAATTGCTGACGGCCTAGCCAAAAGAGGAGTGCAAAATAACTTTGCCCATCAGAGCCATTTTGTGTCACTTTTAAATATTACCACAGAGTTACCCTAAATAGCTGGGAGAGAAACCTCCCTTTATTACGAAAGGCTACACAGATTTCGCTAGGCAAGGACTCTTCCTACTCCACAGGGGAAAAGAGCTTAAAATAATTACGGCGCTCTTCTCAGGTCACTGTTCCTTGCATGCTGTATAGTGCAGTATATCTAAAAGGTTGGGCTTGTCTGAGACTTCATCCTGCTACTTCTGCCAGGATCCTTATGAAACTTCAGCGCACTTACTCTCTAATTAGCCATCCGGCGATTACTCCACCTTGAACATGACTTTCCTCCATCAAACTGCGTGTAGAATCTCATTCCCAAAAAGATTCTAGACTTTTTTGACAGTCTTAACCTAGAAAGGGAATAATTTAGAACGGGTATTTACAATAGATATTTCAGGTCGTAGGAATGCGAGGCTAAGGCCTGTGCAATCCTATGCGAATTTAATCTAATCCCTTGAACTTTCCCCCTCCTCTCCATTTCCAAAAGTTATGCTACAATAAAGACAGAATTTCGGAATTTCAATTAAATTTTTCGTATCAGATTTAAGAAGCCTAAGCTATTTTTTGACGAAGGTGGGTAAATCTGACAAAGCACTGTGTCGACTGTGTGAAGAGTTAGAAGAAACCTTGAAGAATAAGTATTATACTTGAAAATTCTGCGCTTGCAGCATTAAGGTTGCAAATCATTGGAGAAGCATATATCTCTCCAAATAATCGAGCTCGTTAAAAGAGTAGATTTTGAGGGGATGGCAAAATAGATCAAGGTCACGGTGTCCACATGGTCCTATTGGCCTAGTCGCCCCTACTCTCAACTCAACCTAATCTAATCTTATAAGTCCAATTCTTCGCTTGGTAGCCCAACCTGCATACAATCTTTTTATTAGTCCGAGAAGAGGTTCTGCAATAAACACAAGTTAACTCAAATATCTCCACCCATAGCTTGAGTCCTGCTGAAGCTGAGAATCGTTTTGGAAGCTGGCTGGCTTCTTTCTCCGTACAGAAATTATATCTTATTGATATTTTCCAGCATTTAGTCATAACCTCATTCTCATAAAAAAAACTTATTTCTCCATATCTGACCCATTTAATCAGCATAGTGGGGCACGGTATACACGAGGCAAAGTTTGTGACGCAATTTACATAATTTTTTTTTTATGTAGACCAAAAACAATTTGGCATAATCGCTTCAACTGCCAACGTAAGCAACCCTATCAGCAAAAATCATATATCTTTGAAAAGTTGTATGATTTATGTTACAAGTCTTTGGCTTAACATGGTGAAATTGTGTCATTTGATGATTGACGGATATGACACAAAAATGGTAGGTCAGGTCTCTGAAGTCATTGAACTAATTTCTTCAAAATGTCTTAATTGAACACAACTTCTAAGAATTTTCAGCATCCATTACAAACAATATTTTATAATCACTCATGCTTTCGTATAATAAATATCGATTGAACCGAGTTGAATTCGATTTAATTAAAATGTTACCCACAAAATGCGCACGAGAATGACTATACCAGGTCAAGGCTAATATAGAAATCTCTTTTTTTAAAAAAGATATATAGAAAGATGAAAAATATATCCAGTAATCAGACACCATATAGAAAAGATGCCACCCACCCACATGCACAGATTATATCAACAGAATAAATCAAAAAGGTTTTTTATAGCAAATTGTAAAATCACCTTGGAACATCATCAAAATCATCAAACGAATTACTACTGGTAATAAATCTTTTTCGCTAGCTTTGGCGTGGAAATTAATCCATTAATATGCGAACAAACCAATGAAAAACAAGCAATCAGCACGCAGAAAAACCATGGAAAGATCAGAGATATAAAAACGATAAATCAAAAATCATAAAAAACAATTGCCGTATAAGAAGTTCAATGATGTTCTAAGCCACCTGTATTAGGCTGAGGTTGGATTAAATCTCTTACATCTATGGACATGGCATTCAGTTAAGTAATATGCAAAATTGGACCTTTCATAGACTCAGAGCCGATGAGAAGACAATTTTACAATGTTGCCATGTTTATGCGACTATACAGGATTTTTTTTTTGATTTTGTTTATATTAAGCCAAGCTAAGGGGATACCCTATGATGCAAAACACAGCAAGGCCGGAAGGAGACAGGGAAAGGATTCGGGACATGATGAAAGTAGCGGAGATCCCGATGTATGTTATACTATTGAACCTTCGCAGATTGTTAGCCCGAGGAAAACCAAAAAACCAGAACAAGAACTAATCTTGCAAAAATAAACTTAAGAAGTTAAATAAGAGGGAACAACATAAAAGCAACTAAACAACCGAGCCATATTTGATAAAAGTAACAACAGAGCCGAACATTAACAAAGACCTGGAAAATTGCGCATGTTACCCCTATCTCCAAGAAAGCGACAGCAGATATACTCCCGTCGTCTTCAGGCCTATCAGTTTACTTCGTTTCCTCTCAAAGTGCTCGAGAAGCTGTTGTATCTCCTTAGTCAATGGTGGTGACCTAAAGGTGCGAAGGTATACTCGTGAAGGTTGCAACGGAAATCCGCTCATTCATGATAGGCGGGAAGTGCATTTGATAGTGTCTGCCATAGTAACCAGTTGGCAAAAATGTCCTGCAATTTCGATTTTACGAACCGAGCCACCCTCTTAATAAACGAATTTCTTCACGCTCGGTCGTACAGGGTTACTTGTGGGTAAAATAATTCATCCACCTTGCTCCCCTTATTTTGTGGGATACCACAGGGCTCCATCTAGGCCCTTTACTGTTTGGCCTTTTGACCGAGCACATTCGCGCCATTAATATTCATATATACGCCGATTATGTGCAAATATATCTAAGTCGTCCTATAGGTTTCATCGAGGATTGTGTTGCTCATCTGAATAGTAACTTGCAAAACATTTTCATCTGGTCCTTGTAAAAAAAAGCTATTGGTTCTACAACACTTTCTACTATTCCATTGGGCGATTATCCCTTATGTGATGAGGATCGAGTTCGTAATCTTGGAGTGATTTTAAATTCTTGGTTGCAATATTTTGACCTCGTCAACTTAAACATAACAAAAATAGATGGCAGTCCATTTTGGCTGTCTGATAGTTTACCATCGCCTAATCTATGTTACCATCTTGCCTCTCTTGTCTTTCCCAAGCTCGAATCGCACTGCTCAAGGAAATTGAATGTCGCTTTTAACGAATGTACTAGATTTATTTTTGACTGACCGGGTTCGATCATGTATCTCACATTAATTTCACCCTGCTGGGCTACCCGCTTCATGTATATCTATTTCAAGCGTAGAGCTTTAATTGTCCTGTTTAACTTCCTTCGCACTTCTCAACCGGTCTATATAAATATACGGTATCACCTAATATTCTCTCGTACGACATTTGCTCGTATCAATTTCCTCGTGAAGCCATGCTCCTATCAATTTGCTCGTATACAATTATCTCGTATGCAACCTTGATAACATTTTACTAAGAGTATTTAATTGCAAACAACAAATACTAAAGCAAGGTCTTGTATTACGTTAACAGTAAATTGAATTAAAGTATAAGAAGTATTTCCTTTATTAAAGAATTCTTATATGTAAATAAAATTATTTGTTTCTGTTTTAAATTAAATAATCATCGAATAAGCCAAAACTCGTGTGAACTTATCTTTTGAACTAATTGGTTCGCGCGCGCGAGTTTTCTCGTATTCCAATTTGCTCGTGTAAAACTATGTTTTGAATTAAATAGTTCGCGTGTGCGAACTATTTAATTCAAAACATAGTTTTACACGAGCAAATTGGAATACGAGAAAATTGACACGAGGAAATTGACTTACGAGAAAATTGATACGAGAAAATGGCTTTACGAGAAAGTTGATACGAGAAAATGGCTTTACGAGAAAATTGATACGAGTAAATTGACTTACGAGCAAATGTTCCACGAGGAAATTGATACGAGAATATTGGGGGAGCCGAATATACTTTCTTTTAACCATCAAATCAACCAGAGGGCAAAACTGCTACTACAGGAGCAAAAGCCTTGCGGGAAGAACCTTCACTCCTAACAAGGTTAGATGGGCCATTGGCACATTTAAGCCCTTTAAATCTGCTGGAGAAGACGGCATTTTTTCCCGCCTTACTACAGCAAGGTGTTGAAGAAATACTCTTTCGAGCCAGTTACGCTCTAGGGTACGTTCCCCAATGTTGGAGAGACGTCAGGGTGGTATTTATACCTAAAGCAGGAAAAAGAGCTAGTTCTCTAGCTAAATCGTTCCGACCCATCAGCCTCTCTTCATTCTTGCTTAAGTCTATGGAAAAAATCCTAGACCTACACATTCGAAGTGAAACTATGATTAAATCAGCACTTCATTCTAGGCAGTTCGCTTATAAAGCTGGCAAGTCTATTGAGACTGCCATTCACATACTAGTCAAAGACCTCGAAAAAGCGCTCGAAGCAAAAGAGGTGGCTTTCTGTGCATTTGCGGACATAGAAGGAACCTTCGATAATACCTCCTTCGAAGCAATTAAATCAGCAGCCGAGGATAAAGGCTTTGAGCCCTCCACGGTCACCGCAGCAAAAGGCTGCCCACAAGGAGGAGTTCTCTCTCCACTCTTATGGTCGATCGTGATTGATGATCTGCTAGAGAAGTTGACCAGCTCGGGTTTTAATGTTCAAGGCTACGCGGATGACCTAGTAGTTACAATACGGGGCAAGTATGATCAAGTTATATCCGACCTCATGCAAATAGCCCTCTCCAAAGTCCGCACGTGATGTTTAAACAAAGGCCTTAGCATAAACTCCAACAAAACGGTTATTGTTACGTTCACAAGAAGATCGAAGCTTTCACTAACGGCTCCTCTTCTTGATAATACGGAATTGATATTTTTAGACGAAGTCAAAAATCTGGGGATAACCCTAGATAAGAAACTTACTTGGAATTCGCATCTGTCCAGAGTGATGGATAGAGCGATGCGATCTCTCTACACGTGTCGTCGCTTCATTGGCAAAACATGGGGTCTGAAGCCAAAAATGATGTACTGGACGTACACCACGGTTGTTAGACCCATGGTCACCTATGCGGCCCTCGCATGGTGGCCAAAACCTAATCAAAAGATGGCTGAGGCTCTGCTTAAAAAAACCCAGCGGCTTGCCTGTCAAGGAATAACTGGTGCCATGAGAACCTGTCCTACAGCAGCCTTGGAAGCCTTATTAAACCTCGCACCCCTGCATTTGCAGGCGAAAAAGGAAGCGATCTCCAGTGCTATTAGAGAACAAACGGAGAAACAGTTAAAGCCAGGCGATCTGGTTGGTCATTTAAGTATCTTAAAACAGATATACCTCGAGCAAGTGACGACAATATCTGATATAATCACACACAGAGTAGATTTTGTGAGACCATTCCAAGTGGTTCTTGGAGACCGACAACAATGGCGCTCCACTAAACCGTCCTTCCAACAAGGATCGATGGTGTGGTATACAGACGGCTCAAAAACAAACAGTGGGGTCGGATTTGGTGTATACGGCCCCAGATGCCATATATCAAAGGCTCTATGCTCTACCCCTACCGTATTCCAAGCCGAGGTATTGGCCATAGAAGAGTGTGCCAATACCTGCATTAAAAGAGCCATAAATGGCTCAACCATTAATATCCTCTCGGACAGTCAAGCTGCCATGAAGGCCTTAAAGTCCCACACTGTCAAGTCAGGGAAAGCCTCGGAATGTCTACAAACTCTCAAAAATCTATCAAGGAGAAACAAAGTTATCCTTACGTGGGTACTTGGACATGAGGGTCACAAAGGCAATGAAATTGCGGATGGCCTAGCCAAAAGAGGAGCTGAAACTCAGTCTGTCTAACCAGAGCCATTTTGTGGCATTTCAATGTGTTACCTCAGAGCTACCCTAAATAACTGGGAGAATAAACAAAAATCCCTGTATTGGCAAAAACATTTATCGACACCTCTGGCGGAAAAACTAAAGAACTCCTACTCCTTAGAAGAACACAGCTCAAAATGACCACTGAGCTCTTCACAGGCCATTGCACCTTGAGGTATCACCTAAACAAGCTGCGTTTGGCTGAGACTTCATCCTGCCGCTTTTGTCACGATGCTCACGAAACCTCGGAGCACTTGCTCTGCAACTGTGAAGCATTGGCCAGGCGGAGATTACTCCACCTTGAACATGCTTCTCCTCCACCAAGTTACGTATGGAGCCTCAAGGCCAGAATGGTTCTAGACTTTATTAACAGTCTAAACCTATAAATAGAGCAAATTCAACGGGGACTCACAATAGATCTTTCAGGTCGCAGTGATTGCGAGGCTGACACCTATAGACCCATTCACAAATCTAATCTAATCTAATGTTAGGTTAATTTAAGTTAGGCATATTTTCTTACTTATTATTTAAATGGATTGAATTGAACTAACAAAATAAATAAAGTTAAATTGATAGACAAACTGTATCAACTTACTTTATCAAGTTACTGACACTATTAACCCAACTGACACATGTAGAATTATCGGAAATATTCCGATCTGTTCGATTATCCAGACTGGCCAACTACGCAGTTGTTCCACAACAACAAGAAAATCATCCGATGCGCAAACCAGATCTAAGATTTTCGGCCAGAAGTAGAAGAGGTCCAGACCGCTAAGCTTAGAGAAACTTTTCTCCGCGACGAAAATGGTATTAGATATCCACAATACTAAACTTCTTACATCAATCCAAAGTAAGCAATAAATTTATACTAACAATCACGCACTGGTGAAATTGATAAGATGAAGCTAGACAATACCAGTGCAACATCAATTGATTTCATGTTCCATATAATTCGAAAAATCGAAGTAAATCGGTTTCAAAGTTTCATGTGAAATTCTTGTTGTAGAGAATGAAGTGCCTCAAGGTAGACATCTGGACCCTTTACTATTTATTAAATTTGTTACTGTTAACTTAGTTTCGTCTTTACTATTTAAAATTGTTCTTAAACAAATATGATAGAAAAAAGCACCCCCAAACACGATTAAAAACTTCGAAAAAAGCATAGGTATATCCATTCATACATATACCCTCACACTCTCACCATAATCATATGTCACCAGAAATTGTGAAAATTATGTGGGAAAATGTTTCATCTAGCAGTACAAAATGTCACAGTGAATAAGTTTTCATTCTCCCTATCCGACTGGCAGAAAACAAACGAATATGTCAGAGGGAAATATTAAAATGTCAGAAATTTTATTATTCCACACATATTTCAAGTTTAGGGCGTGCAGTAGTCACATCCTATATGAAAATACAAATCGTGTATCCAAGTATGTATATTCATTTATATCATATTCATACACCTTAGGGCTGCAAGCATTCATTCATACGTTACATATATGTATATGTATATGATATACTGTCAGTCTTATGCTGTATGCTGTTACACATGGCAAACTAACAAGTCAAAAGAAAGAGTAGTCATGGCGCGTTGAGCGGGCGGGGGGGGGGGGATAAACTTGGTGACATATTCAAGCTTTCACATCAACTACGACACAGTATATATCTTCCAACGTTATTCCGGGGTACTTCTATACGCCCCATAAGTCAGGGGGTACCTACCTACCTACCCCCACCAACCATATATTCAGTGTCTAAAATATTGCGATGCAATATCCAAAGTGGAAAGTATAGTGGAAAATGGTGGCAATGTATATAAGAATGCAGACATGAAAAACGAATTGAATTAGAAGCGACAACTTGTCATAAACAAGTTTTCTCATTTCCAAGAGTTGTAAGGAAGGGGGCAGAGAAAAGCTTCCTTCTATCGTGGCATTTGACATTAAACATGAACATTTCAACAACCTGGAAAAGTTGTCTGCCAGATGAGAGAAAAAAAAGCCAGGAACTGGCGTGAAAATGTCAAGTAAATGGCTAAGAATAAGTGACACGATATCCGAGGTATTCTTTCTATGATTAAGGCATCAAAGGATCTTGGATTTGTTAAGGATTTTGTAAAATAGAAAAAAAAACAATAGGTATGTAGAACACAGGACAGGAAACACTTTCGACTATACACAATCAAATGGAATGCAGTTCAGTTTTCCTGATTCAAGTGCGCATTCCTAACTCTCCACATTTAGTTAATCTTCCAAATCGAAAATATTTTACCAATCCTGTGCTATGCTCTAAATGAGCGAGCAGTGCATAATTCAGGAGCGATAACTGTCAGGCGTTTTTGTAAATTATTGTAATGTTCGAAGAAAACCTGTCATGTCTCCTTACGTGACAGTGAAAGGCAGAAAAATCGTCCAACACCACACACACACACAGAGACACACCAATTCCCATGGGCATAATTTATGAGCTACACTCCAATGCAAGTTTTGTTTTCAACATCGGCTTTTTATGCTGTTATGACTTATGGTTGAGGGCATTACTGCACAATAGCCGGGCCATTAAATGCAAAAAGCGTATGTGTGGCAGTAAATCTCCTGTCGCTGCCGCCACCAATCCATATAGAAAGGACCCATAGAGACTTTATGGCTCAGCAGAAGGACGGCACTTTTATATGAAATTTTTGCTCGTACCTACCTATGATTGTGTATGCGCTTATGAAAGGACAAAGAGCACCTTTCTGTAACACCTTTTGAGCAATGTCATCCTTTTAATGTTTCACCTTTTGTGAAATTCTGCAAATTCACTGTCAATGCCGGCAGCAGGAGAGTTGCTCGTAAATTTTACTTGCGCCAACTAGATATGCACACACACACAAACATATACCTACATATATACATATATTCAAAGGACATAACAGGAAGAAGTGGAAAAATAAAAATCCGAAAAAAAAGAAAATTGCGAATCATGTTTTGACTGTAACAAATGAGAGGACGACACTAGTGGCAATAAATTCTTAAAATATATTTTTTTGAATTCATAGTTCAAATGAAATGCCGCTCCGACCCTTTTCTAATGCGACTTTTTGTGGCGCAAGTAATTTTCCATGAATTGCTTGCTATAGATGACAAATGAATTTTTCGCTTCTGTGATTGGCAGAGAAATGTGTGTATTATGGTGATAATTCTTTAAGTAAACATGAAATATTGTTCGAAGAAAAGATCAATTATCGATTGTACATCCGGAGGGAATTTATGCATACAATGAAGGATGTCGACATTTGTTATTCCCTCACTATAGGTAAATGGTAAGTGACTTTGAAAGGATCGAGGGTCTTTTTATTTTTTTTTTTCTTCAAAAAATTCACAAAGGTTTCCGTGCGAATGGATTTTTTTTTTAAAAACTGTTTTTATGTTGAATTTTAATTGATCAATGAGAATTTGAGCACTCAAGAACAGCTTTCTCTCTTAATGAGGAATTAAATGGAGTATGAAATATGATTTGACTTGCCTTTGACATACTCGTATATATGGAAGCAAAAAAATGGGTCAAAATGTAAAAATCGTTGACTTTTGAATAATAACATCGGTGTTAACCTCAACAGTAATCAACATCAAGTGAGTTAAGCCACATTCAGCTTTCGTAAAGAAAGCACCAATATGGGTCAAGCATTTCTGATTGAGAATACAAGGTCAGGCATTTTACACTTTTATCGAAATATGAATTGTAAGTTAAATTTAGATAACAATTATAGATATTAAATAGTTGTCACATTTAAGGAAATTCAATTAAATGGTTATTGATAAGGCAGATGTTGGTGTTGTTACTGGGTGTTTTTATCGATCTGAAGAAAGAGCTCTAATAGATGCTCCAAGTATAAGCCTTTTGGCTACTCTAGGATTCAAATAACCAAAAAACTACTCAATGGATTTTTATAAAATTTTATTTGTATTTACTTTATATCCTACTAATTGTGACGTATAAAAGCAAATCCAGCCTACTCCACTCTTAATGTTTCAAGAAGTTATATTTTTGTATTTGCTTTTGTTTTATGTGAAAATACCGTTATAACTGGAAAATTTATTGGGAGTTTGCTAATACAGCAAGAATACTCATTTCTTTGGAAACTTTAGTAGAGTTAAGTTGAATTTTACCAGTGGTATTTTAATAAAAGACGTAAATTTGCAAGCGATTGGTCAAACAATGGAAAGTATACTTGTGAGTGAAAATTTCGAAAAACCAAGGAAGAAAATTCTAATAAAGCTAATTGGAAACGGGAAAAAGAAAAAGAGATAGGTACTTTTCTAAAAATTACAGTGGTGGAAAGATAAAATATACTTTTTTCTATGTTTACTGCTTTTATTGTAAGCCCCTAGAGGTTTTCCTGTGCTAATAAATTTATTTTCTTTTTCTGTAATGCTTATAGGTTAAATACGGAAACAAAAAATACAATTACAAGCACATAGAAAATTACATCGGCTTACACGTTTCGACACATTCTCCTTTGTGCTGTTTAGATATACAAATTAAAGGACTTACCTTTTTTGTCATCTTGAATTTTAGGTATAGATTTCGTCAAGAGTAATGTTGAAATTGGCTTTTTTTTTCAGACATCGTCAAAAACTCCTTCCCAAGAAAGAGTTTTGCCGACATGGACCTAAAACGTTTCAGTGTCACAAATTGCACTCACGAGAACTTTTTAATTTTTCAAAAAAACTTTTACAAATCATCTCGCGAAGTAGAACAACATACATTTATTTTGGCTTACACCAATCCCACAAAACCTGAAAGGACAAATAGAGGAAAGGTAGGTCCATCTAAAAACTATTCCTCTTCTTATTTTATTAAAAGAGATAATGGATCCTTAGTGCGAGTTTGCTTTCAGACTTTCCTGAATACTTTACGAATTGCCAAGTCTAGATTAAAAGGTGTAATAAGCAGAATCTTTAAAAGTGGATCAATGCCACAAGAGAATCGTGGAGGTGATCACGTAACGGAAAAGTTTGCCAATAAAAAGAGTGCCATTGTAGATTTCGTAAAAAGTTTCAAGGTTGTAGAAGTACATTACTGCAGATCGATAGTTAAAGCAAGGCAGTACCTTCAATCTAAGCTTTCCATTAATAAAATGTACAAAATATTCTGTGAAAACCACCCTGATCTAGGGGTTAAGAATGGATACTTTCGTAAAATTTTTAACTTACGTTTAACATTGGCTTCAAGACTCCTTCTCAAGACGTTTGTTCGAAGTGCTTATTGCATCGTGAGCAGATTAAATTCCACAGAAAGACACACAATTTAAAGAAAGCGAACGAACTACAAATTATGCAACTGGTCCATAAGAAACATAGGGGGAGAGGAAAAGGAAGACATTCAAATTATGTCATTTAATTATCAAAAAAATATGATACTCCTAAAAGTTCAGGATCAGGCGGCATACTATAGCCGACAACTACATATATCTATTTAACTTCGGTGTTGTACAAGGTTCGTCCAAATCGTCTTTAATAAAAGATAATGTATTCTTATATGTCCGGATTGAAAATCAATACGCTAAGAGCTCTAATCAGATTGCCTCAGCAGTACATCATCGCCATGCGTCTACCAGAACTCTGAGATTAATTTGCGATGGGTGTGCAGCCCAGAATAAGAATACCACGATGATCGGTATGTGCAGTTATTGGCTATGTTTTGAAACATCTAAAAACATTTCAAAGATGGAATTAGTTTTCCCGGTATACCACCCTATTTGCACAGATTGAAAAGAAGGTTAAAAAGAAGGAGGATATAACGGCACCCGAAGAATATTTAAGCATTTTCGAGGAACATGGTAAGGTAATTCAACTTGGAGATCAAGATTGTTATGTTCTAGATTCGAAAAAGGAATCGAGTCATATATTGAAACGTCCAGACCAGTGGCACTTTAAGTTTAGTAAAAGCCAATGATTTGTTTTAACCCGAAGAAGGAACAGAGGCATTTTAGTTAGGGGAGAGATATCATATAAGTCAGATTGTGGTGTTGGGAAGCAAGTGACAAAACCGAAAATAAAAATAGCGCAGTTTTGCCCAGAAAAAATTCGATGGGCGTTCGATTTAAGCAAGAAAAGCTGAAAGATGTTGAGTCTCTTTTAATTAAACATTACGGAGCAAATTGGAGAAATTTTCAAGAATTTAAACTCTACGCCGTTATCAATCAAAATGAAGAGTCTCTCGCGGAGCCTTTACAGGAATTGATTTGTGAAGCCCAGGAGACCTATGATGATATTTTGCAAATTTAAAATACCTTTATTTTTTAAAGTTAATTTGTGACTAAAATTCTTCATAGAAATAATACTGTTTTTTTTTAATCCTATCTTTTTTTCATTCTCCCGGTCTCTGTCCCTCTTTTGTTCTCTTTTTTTCGCTGGCTGTATACTCAACTTTTCAATACCCGATACTATTCAGAAATCTGACTTGAATAAATGGATGGAAGTATCCATCTTCTTGTCAGACACAATCTGAATAGCATCGAGTTGTCTGAAAGTGCAGTTTATTGAGCTTTAACGACTCTTCTTCACGGCGTCTCTTTCTTGGTCACTCCTTTCAGACTACAATAATTAAACTGTTCATCATAAAAAACGTTCTTTTCAAGGATAATTTAGGTGAAAATAAAATCGACAGAGCTTCTCGCATTCTGTCGGAATAATTACAAATATTGGTGTGAAATACAATTATCTGGAGATAATGAAAAAATCTGTTCATAAACAGCCTTTTCTTGACAGCTTGTTGCAAATTCGGCCTTTTCTACCTTTTCCTTGCAAAGTCAGCATACTCCATAATATAGTTCGTATTTTTCAATGATTGGGCTATGTGGGCTCTAATATTTATTTGTTTTCCGGGTTCAAATCGGGTTCTTAATATAAAACCCAGTTTGGTTCAGATTAGACAGGCATTTCTATATTAATATTATTTCTTCAATTTACTCAAAACGCAGCAAAACGGAGTAGGCTGAATTTGCTATTATACGTCACAATTATAAATTCCTAATACCGAACTTGTTTAATATTTTTTCTGGTGAATTCAATGATCCTTCTTCTCATGTTTTTCATCAAGCGCTGCAGAAACTTTTTTGTGGCTGCTTTCGATGCTAATGCCCAACTTCTTTTGAATTCATCAATGGTTTTTACACTTTCTCATTTTTTTTTTTAATTTTCCCTTCATAATTGTCCAATATTTTTCGATTGGACGAAGTGTCGACATATTCGGATTATTATCTGCTCTTTGTACCTACATTTGCAATGCCTTCGAAATTTAACCAGTAGTTAACTGTTTCTAAAGCATAGTGACTAGTTGTCAAGTCGGGCCAAAACAAAACTGGAGTTTTGTGCCTTTTAAAATCATGGGCAATAATCTCTTCTGCAAGCATTATTTGCGGTAGATTTCAGCGTTTATGGTTCCTATTGTAAAAAACGGTGTAGACTTCATCCCACATTCACAAAAATGTTGCCAAACCATAATTTTTTTTTCAAATTTTTCAACGCAAACTATCCGATTCACTAATATTTCTTCTGTCATTTGCAGTAAAAAACTGGGGAGAAAAAAAGTCCATTTTGCAATATGTTTCGTCGTCGCACATTTTTTCGTCAACAGTTTTCGGTAGAGATTTCTTCAGCGCCCAATTGCTCCTTTTTCCTGATGAGAACTTCTTTTTGGTGCTTTTTGAAAGTCTTTAAACCATTCCGCTGTTTTGCTCTTTGCACCATTTGGTGGCTGCTTCTAGGATCTTTAGCCAAAATCCCTTGTAGACATCGACGAATTGCTCTTTAAAGCGTTAAGGATCCTTTTTTCGAGAACAGGATTTACAGGATCTTTTGGTCGACTTGACCTTGCTTTCTCCGATACTCTCAACTCTTCCTTGATATACCTTTGTAAAGTCCTTTATGTAATTTTATACTTTTTTCGTAATGTTGAAAGCGATACTTGTTTATTTTATTTGCCATTCATGCGCAGATTGTTTATGAACCGAACCACAAGAACTCTGCAATTTCACTAAATTGATCAGTCAAGCAGATTAAAACCTTTATAAATGAGTAAGAAAATTCTGAGAATCACGCAAACAAATTGTTGTCTTTCTTGGTGAAGAAAGAACCATTTTATCTACACACAAATAGATGCGACAGAACTTTTCTTTACAGGCTTTACATAAAAAAATATATAGTAGCTCCGAACGAAAATAATATTTTGATATTAATAATATTTTTTGAAAAAAAAAACAGTAGGTATCATCATAGATGGCACAAGAGCTAGATGTCGCATGCAGTACCAAAAAAAAGTATAGAAATTTTATATGGCTGAGTGGTCCATTCCCGAATGGACCACAACATTTCAAATGATGTAAACGGTCGACATTTTTTCATCTCTGCCGTATTAAGGACGTCGATCAAATGTATTCAAAGCAGAGATTTATTTAGTTGATCGCTTTATACCTATATTACACCAGTTTTGATGCATATCTTTAGCACGTGCCTGATTGCATCTGAATTTGCTGTTTATTATTCCAATTCTAAATAAATCAAATGCTTTTGATATCAATGACTTCCGACCGAACAGTATTTTATCTTTTTTTTTTGGATTTTGAAAAATTCATCTTCTTGCAAGCCAACGAATTTATAGGCAAGAATCGGTTATTATCTCCTTGGCATTCTGATGCACTTTTAGATTTTAGTAAAGCCTTCGATATTATGGACCATATTCGCCTTCTTAATAAGTTAAAGAGAAGTTTCGATTTCCCTTGCTCAGCTGTGAAGCTGTTCACAAAACTTCCAATCTTCCAGACATCAACCAGTAAAAGTAGTTGATTCATTGTTCACTTTTCGCCTTATCTGCTGTGGTGTATCCCACGGCTCCATCCTTGGGCTATTTCTTTTTATAAATGATCTACCAAATGTTATTAAGGATTCCTCCACTCATCTATATGCTGATGATCTCCAATTATATCGGAGCCGCCCAATTGAACTCTACATTTGTCGGCTAAATGATGACTTGCAACGAATCTACGAATGGTATTTTGAAAAGAATTTGATATTGAATCCAAGCAAATCTAATTCCATTCCATTATATAAAAGATACATTGATGAGTCTGGATTACCTCCCATCCACTCTGCCATATCGTGACTCAGTTAGGAATTCTACCTTAAGCTGCTGCAAGTTGGATGTTGGATGACTTTCGCTCCTTTATCGCTACATGCATGGCCAATTTTCTGATGAAAAATCTACCCTGCAAGCCGCGCTCATCCTTTCAGCCTTCAAAATACTTTCGGTGGTACAGAAGAATTCCGTGATCTTTCTTAACACAAACTGTGCGAATGTGGAACAGTTAACCATCTATTGTTTTTTCTCGGGGTAACAATCTGCGAAGGTTCAAAAGTGACATACATCAGCACATCTGCCACTTTCCTCATGTCCCATACAGACCTGCAAAATTCCAAGTACAAGTACCTGTACAGTACCAGTACCGGGACTTGAAATATTTTAGATACAAGTACAAGTCCCGGTACTGGTACTTAAAAAAATTTCAAGTACAAGTCCCGGTACTGGTACTATAAAATTTTTCAAGTCCAGCTACTGGTACTGTTACTAGTACTTAAGTACCAATGTGCTTAAGTACTTTACAGGTCTGGTTCCATAAGCATTTCTCTATCCCTATATCATTCCTGACATGCTGTGCTTTGCATCATATGATATCCCCAGCACTTGGCTTACTAATATAAGAAAAAAAAAGTATGTTAATAATATTATCGGAAAGGAGTATGGCTCAATTCGTCAATTATTGGTAATTGCATATCATCGATCTACCGAAATGCGTCTCTGCGTCTCTGCGTCTCTGATAATTCCACATTTCCTAAATGGCTCGATATTATGGTTGAGGCTTGATTCAGTCTGTCACAGACGGCTCATGGTTACTTTCAACTAGGAATGGGTATAAACTCCTCCTTATCTACCATATCTTCCCATAATGCACAAGCTAATGAATTTCGAAATTCCTGAGATCTCTGCAACAAGCTGCAGCTTCTACGATCACATCGAGGTATACATATTTGTTTGCCGCGCGGCAGATCACAATTTCTTATTTTGTTCAAGTTTTTCTGAAATTGTTAAAATCAACTAGTTCTACCTAATCGAACATTCTTCCTTCTACTTGAGGAATGTGAACACGAACTTACTCAAATGTTACAATCTAATTGTGCAAGTAACTTACATAGTCTGAATCGGCCTTAAGCTAAGAACTTAAGCCTACTCGGTTTTACAGTACTCAGTAAGCAGAGGCTTAGTTAAGCAGCAGATGAAAAATTTCAAGTTGTCAGCATTGCGGTTATTGTGAATATTTAAAGGAAAATTGCCATTGTGAATTCCGATGAAGAACAAGACATCAAAATAAAATATTGTTATCATTTACGAGTAAGAAACTAAGAAGAGGCCAAACCGTGTATGTATATGCAATTTTTGCGTGCCGAACGTGATGATTTTTCTCACTTTCTAACATATGGTTGCATCGCTGTCTACATGTACCCTAGATGTCACTTTTGTTTGCATTGTGTAAGGAAATGTACCTTAGCATAAAAGCCGTAGATAAGGTTAAAATTGGAAGGGAATTGATCAGAAAAATATTTACATTCTTTAATGTGGAAATTTAGTAATATTGTACTTTTATATTTTTTAATAATAAACTGAGAATTAAAATATTGGTAAATGTTTGTAATTTTGATAAAACCATGATTAATTTTTGATAATTTTCATGATTTACCAAAAATGAAATTTTAAGATAAGTAATTGGGAACCCGAAAATGGAAATAGGTGAACTGAGGAACCAGATACTTCAAAAGGTTGCTTTATATTATACTAGAGCTCATTATGCTGGTATACAATTTTGTCTCATACTTTCAAAAATCGCGACAAAATCCCTTGCATAAACTTTTTGTTCCATCGCAATGCGAATTTTTATATAGTTTGCGTATAAACTTACACACTTTGAGATTGACACGAAATTTATTGCTGTTGGGCCTCTCCTTTAATCTCTTACTAATAGGTTATCACTAAACTGTGCGCAGTTTTTTACCAGTCAGTCGAGTTTTTATCTGCGAGTGTATTAGATTCAAAATCATCATAGCCGAATGTTTCGACAGTTGGAACCGAGAATCAAAACTAACGTCATCCCATTTCTCGAAACGTTGCGGGCGCCTTCTTATAATTTTTTTACGGGTCACACTTTACGGTATTATATTATATATTTCTTCGTCGCTTGTATCTTCTGCATAAGATAAATAATTAATTTTTGTCTTCAACTGTTTGATTTCTTCCGAAAACGACAAATGAAATGCTGACACTAGCTGCCAGACAGTACTCAAAACTGCTAACTAGATAACTATTTTTCGCTTGGAAAATTTCAACTTAGTTTTGAAGTAAAACTTTTGAAATATGTATTATATGTATTAATAACAAAAATTATAATATTTATGCAAAATATGCATATATTTAGCAATAATTTCCTATGGGTCTCACAGCAACATCTGAGGCTTGAGCCTTTGAGATGACGGGCTTAACTAAAGCTTGCCTTAAGCCACTTAAGTCACTTACATAAGTCTTGACTGTAAACCGAAATATTTATTAAGCCATCGCTATGGTTTAAGCCTTGGGTGTGAATTCGGCCATTAGACTCTTTACCCAAAACGTACTCTTTCTGCAGTTTTTGCGTTTTTTCTTGCACATATCAGCTTTCAGCCTTACTGGGTAATGCCAGTTGAAAGCAATTGAGGCTTAATTGGCTAGTTGAAGTTACGACATACAAGAAGAAAAATCATCTGTCTCGTTAGCTGAGAGATAACAGCAGTAGCCTGGAGGGCGGAAAGTTCCGACTTCAAAACTCGGACGAGGCGATGCTTTTTTCTCTTGTAAGTATTTATTAATTTAATTTAGAATTCTAAAAATAAATTTTTTTTCTAAAATTCTTCCATTCCATTTAAAAAGTTTCGTTGCTAGTATTGAAATCGAGAGAGCTAGAATCCTTTGATATAAATTCTAGATCATAACAGAATCGCTTGTACTCTCTATGAGTTCGAACGTAGCTATAGTCAAAGAGTTATATCAAAGAACATATAACTTAACTTAGATGTTCTTTGGTTATATATGAGAAAAAGAAACTGATATCCAAAGATAACCAAACCGGTGAGAAATTACTGATCTCTGAGACATTGTTTTTCCTAAAGCCGCTTCAACCGTAATACATATATTGGCCTTTTGTATGAGCCGATATTAAAGTGTGTTTTTTTTTTTTTAATACACCTATGACCTTTATCAATCACTACCTCTATCCAATAGAACATAAAAAATTATGACTTCAATGAAAATTCCATCTTTTTTTATTACCACTAACTAGCTTAGCACAATTTGTGCCAAAATATCGATTATTTTTCTCTTCTTTCAAACTCACTTAGTTTTGAGTATTCATTTCTTTTATCGGCAGCTTCCTTATTGGACACAGTTAGCATTGCTAACTTTTATCCAGTATGGGCTATCTAAAGGTTCAATACTAGGTCCGTTGCTCTTTAGTTTATAATATTAATAGAAACTAACAAAAACTTAGATTTGGAGTCTAATCATATATGTATATGGACAATGTGCAGCTACACTGCTTAGCTCAATTATGACTTGACCGGAATCCAAACATGCGCTCAATACAATAAAGCGCTATAAAATCCTTACAAATTGTATAAGCTTCTATGGCACTAATTTTGGGGTAACCGACATCATGAATTCAACACTAGATAGTTTCAAATTTTTAATAAATTTAGGTAGCAATCTTAGAAACATATTAAGTTGTGACAAGTGACTACATCTACTTATTTTGGATTGTGACTGACAACTATGGATTTCAGCATATATAGTCGGCTCCAAATTTGATACTGCAAGGTTATAACTCTGTTGTTTTTTTTTTTTTTATTTTGTTTTTTTTTTTTATTTTCCCTTTTGTATAATTTAGCATAATTTAGTTAATGTCAAACAGAATCACCGATAACCTTCTTTCCAATGACAATTCTTTATATAAATTTTTGCAGTCCATATGAAATTTCCTTTGTGCAAAGCCGTGTGCATATCATTACGAAATCGCATATAAGATTTAATTGAATCATCATTCAACGCAATTCTTCCGTAGGGCTATAATCCAATAACTAGTTGGCCTTGACCTGTCTCTCTTTTATTTGACATGACTTAAAAAACTCTACCTAGTTCAACTCTATTTACCAACGAGGAAAAACATGGTATTTCATGATTATCTACTACACGTTGATTTATGAATTGTACCATCACTCTCCCCTCCCAGCATTTGTTTTTCACTTTGTAAATATTTCTATTTTTCATTTCCGAATTTTTTCACACAAAAATAACTAAAGGTTTTTCATCTTGATTTCACAAGAGATATTGAAACTTCCCCACACCTAAAGTCCAGAGTCCATCCAAAACTTCAAACAACCACACAAACCTACATAAATCCATCTATCCAAACTTAACAACTATGCAAACACCGAAGGCCGCAGCTAAGTGAAATTGCATTTTTCACATCCGTAAGCAATCCAACAACGTTGGCTGGCGTTAATCCCTTAATCACATCCCGACGTTTAATTTTGTTGGAAAAGCGCCCATTAAATTTGTTTGTGGTATCCTGAGTCGACACTTTTTCTAGGGATTAACTGGGAAAAATGTGCTGTCGTTGCTGTGAAATGTCACCAAGTAGAAAGCGAACACCACCAAGAAGAAAAGAAGGTGTCAGCTCCGGAAGTCTGGAAAGCCTTTTAAAGAAAGGAGAAAAAGAGAGAGAGAGAGAGAGATAGAGAATAAGAGACAGAGATAAAAAATGGGAACAGGGAACTACACTACTAAATTACGTCATTTGCCTACTATTCGGTCCCAGTACCACAAAATTCCTGGCAATTTAGAAGAGCGGAGGTTTAATTTCATCTACCCTGTCACTTTTATGGTTATGTCACCCCACATTGGGGGGTATCTCTTCCAAATCCTCATTGCTTTGGTGATTTTCTGGAATTCCTTCAGTTTTTCTCTGACATTTAAAAAGTTCTTTCGACAGTTTCTGTGATTATGCGGACCTTTTAACAACATCATCATCATCATCAGGAGCAGCAGCAGCAGCAACAGAAAAGGTGACTGCTATACCTTCCAAGTTGTCAGATCAGGAAAGTTTCTTGTACATGATTGTCAGTTTGTACTTGGACGAAGCGCGGCGTGCAAAAGCGGAAAAACTCAAAATGTCGTTATACCGGGAAAATTCTTGTTTATGACAGTTGTCAGGACAAATTGAAATCGTAACTTCTCCCGGCTCGGGTGAATCATCCTTTTTACGTTCCTTGTGTGTCGTCTATCTTTCATTTTAATTTTGTTTCTGGTTTTGATACTTGGATTAGAAGTTTTCCTTTTTTTTTCTTTTTTTTGTGCGGAGCAGCAGACAAGGGTAAGGATTGTGTATCCATGATAGATTTTATAGATAACGGGCAGAGGATAATTGTCTTACTTTAATTGGTCAGGTTGTATGTATGTGTGGCGAAATATTTCCTTTTTTTCTTCTGCAGTTTGGAGATCTCGGATAGATATTTGTGACAGAAAAAGAAATAGTGCCTTAGGGTGTGGGAATTTCCAAATTCCTATTGACTTAAAAATAACATTATTGATGGTCATAATAATGCCAGGATATTCCCTAAAACTATACCAGCTAATGAGTATACTGCCTATTCCAAAAATTTAAGTTTCATACTTCAGTGCAATTGATGAGCAAACGCAATATTCTCGACCAAACTGTTTCGCCTTCATAGGTTTTTTTGTAGAATTATATTAGTATGATGGTTGGGGAAGGTAGGGGGTGGTGATTGCTGATTGCGATGGTGCAGTAGTTGAATGGATGGTTTTGAGGAGGTTGAAATGCTTAAGGGTCACTTAAATGCCCATGAGTGGCCCTCAAGTTTTACGAGACGTTACATGTAAATCCCAAACAAATGTTCTAATAAAACTTGATGCCCTTACGAGCCCCAACCCTCCCTTCCAGCATCTTTCAGTTGATTCGGGCACGAAAAATAAATCTGTATTGACTACCACAAAGACCCGGACAGTGACAGAGAAAATGAGGCACCGTTTCGGTCTATTCCCTGCATCCTCTATATACACGGTTACCAACAATTCTTACCCTGTGTAGGTCACCTCATGAGATAGGGGTTCCCAATGGGAATGGACCCAAAGATTCTCAGGGTGACTTATTTATTCCCAATCACTTTTTGACTGAACTTGGATTGGGTTTTATCCACAGTTATCTTGATGTACTACCAATGGCTTCATCTAACTAAAGACAATTGTCTTGACAGTCGGCCCTAGCCATAATATTTTGGTGTATTTCCGATTGTGAATAGAGAACACTGCTTCAAGATAAGCCAGTTCGGCTGCCTTCTCATTAGTGCTTACACCCATACAATGGGTATCTTATTAAACTAAAAAAAGGGTGGTTTTACACCGCAGTAAAAATTTAGGTGGTGTGAAATGCTTTATCAAGGCTTTGGCTACAGCTCGGCAGATGGCAATACCATTGTTCTCTGTTTCAGTGATGCGGAGATACCCGCTACCAAGATGACCTTGATTTCCACCGTAGGACGATTTATGTCTATTTTCAAACTAGGGTACGCACAGAAAACATCCGTTCCGATATTTTGCTCTAATTTGAAGGTATCTGGGCAAAAAAGGGTGTGGCAATGGTTCAAGGACAGAGTGCGACTCCTATTCTATCCGTGATGGAGTTCTCGCATTAAAGGTAGCTTTTAGTATAGTATAGAGAAGATGATCGCTCTCCGTGATGATGTTAGACATAATTAACTGCACGATTTTATAGCTACGATATCGTTCACTAGAAATTTCAGAAACCCTAACGTCGCGCTCAGAAGTTACAGCGTGATTTATGAAAACTTACCGAAATATTTTAAAGTCCCGTTATCTCGGAAACCATTAGGATTTCTCCCTGCCCCCCAATACTTTTTTTTTGCTCGTCTAACCATAACCATGACACCACTTTATATAACAAGCAAGTGAAGTGAAATTTGACGAATGTGGGCAGTAGTGCTGTTTTCCCACCATTCCCTCTGACGATTATTTTCTTGATTTAGTTTCAGTAGTGCTATATTCTTATAAAGAAGCACGGATAGGAAGGCACAGATGCAAGGGGTCCCAAGACGACTTGAAATAAACAAAATTAATTGAAACTCGCGCGCGGTTGACATTTCGCGTATAAAATTCACGTCAAACTCCATACTTTCGCGGCGTTTAAAATGTCACCCCCGGGGTAAAAAGAGACGAAGAATAAAATAGATGAGTTCGCGTCGGGATGTTTTTCACGGATTACGGAAATATCGCGAATTTTCGAAATTAATGTTAAACCAATGAGTAAAAAAGAGACACAAATGTGTGAAAGAGACATTAATAAAGATGAACGAAAATGAATTCTGAGAGGAATTCTTTAAATTGAAATCAAATATGGTGAAACGATAAGTTATGGCAAAAAAACTTTGTCAAAATTCCTCGAAATTAAAACTGATTTTTATGGGAAAGTTGTCAAAAAATACAATCTCTAATTTGACATCAATTGAGAACAACAAAATCATAAATTGTAGTCAAATTTGGTCTGAAAATTAAAGAATTAATTTTTATAGATATGAAATTGGTTCAAATTTCTCTATAAAAATGGGTTTCATTCGCTAAATCTTTCTTCTAATTTTTCAAATTATCAAGGTGCGAGCATATTATTTTGTTTTAGTAGCATTTCTCCCACTCATTTGCAATTTTTCTTCAGCCACATCAGCAATACATTAAAGTTTTAGCAGCCAAGGAACTTAGCGTGACAGGAAACATTTATTTGATTTGTGATTTATTCAACATTCATCCTAAGGATTTTTAAGGAAAATTTTCATTAACTACATGCAGAGTGTCAAAAATAAAGGGTAAATTTTTAATTCAGTTAACTCCCACATGTATGAAGTTAACAAGAACAATTATGGTTTACTAACTATTTTTCTTTATTTTCAGTAATTCGATTTTTTTCCATTTAATTAACTTAATCAAATCGAACTTTCAAACATTTATATATCGTGTGAAAATTATGCCATTAGGTCATTTTTACACAACATTGGTCATTTTTACACAATTGGAAATTAGATCTGCATTGAGTTCTAATCGTCTTTAAATTTTCAGCCATTAGTGTAAATCAAAAATTGTAATTGTACTGTAATTTATCAAATGTAAAGTTAGCTTAATTTGTTGTTGTTATTGAAAGGAAATGCGAGTAAAATAGTATTTTGGTAATTAATTGTTGTAAAATACATAAAGTTAACATATTCTTAAATTTTTACATAATTGAAATTGAAATTCTGGAAATTTACCAGTGTAATTCATTTGAAGTAAACTTACAACTTGAACGAATTAATTGAATTTTGATGTAACGTAATTTTAGTTTGCAAAAGATATTAGCATTTGTTCATTAATAGTTTTTTTCTTGTTTTTGCAATAAAATTGAGTGAACAATTGAGCGACAAATTCCATCTTTTTATTTAAACGCTACACTCCATTGAGATATTTTTATTTCAGCATACATTAAATTCTCATTTGTAACCACAGTTAATTCGAATGTCAATTATTAGATTTGACAATTTTCATTGAACCGTGCTTTGCGAACGCAGTTTTTTTTATAGATGCTCCGCAAGGGCAGTTCTTATGTAAACTAATACTAATTTGACTGAAAGCATCAATGTGTTTGCAATTCATGAAGCAAAATATACAAAATTAAGTCCCGATGAGCCTTCTGATGAGCATGCATTAAATATCATCCAAGGGCTCATTGAATATCATGAAACTGCTCCCTATATACTAAACAAGCAATAAATAAACATTCCCTAGTAGAAATTCCTCACAGTTTTACTTTGTCTCGTGCCCCGCAAGGGGCAGTTATTATGTAAACCAATACTAATTTGACTGAAAAGTATCAAGATGTTTACAATTCAAAAAGAAACATATAGAAAATTAAGTCCCGATGAGCCTCCTGATGAGCATTCATTAAATCTCATCGAAGGGCTCATTGGATAGCGTGATACTTCTCCCTATAGGTATATTAACCAGCAATAAATATATATTTATTATTGTCATCACCTTGTCAGATGACATTTCTATTAGGAAAATTTGAATTAATTTTGTGATTTATTTATTTAAGTTTTTAAATTATTTTTTTAAATAAATTTTTTGATTTGTTTTCCCCAAAAGGACTGCCGGCCATATGCTGAATAAGACGTTATGCCAGAGTTCTTACGCTACAGCATCTCAGAGTTTAATTTGCAACCGGAATTTGAATTTGGAAAAATATATGTAATCAATCGTAAAATCATATTTTCATTTATGAACTCATCATGACACTCATTGACATGCTCTTTAATAAACTCATCGTAACAGTCATTGCTATACTCATTAATAAGCTCATCGTAACACTCATTATGTACTCATCGAAGTGCTCATCTAATATTGTAAAATACACAAAAGAGAAGCACAGCATACATTTCTAAATAAATGAAAGAGATGCAATTCTCATGCACACTATCTGTGAATAAGTAAATAAATGAGTTTTTTCCCGGTTTTGATTCAAACGCGAATAAATTTCATTAGTACGTTCATCTGATTGCTCATGAGGAGCTCATTGATGAGCTCATCATGATATGTCTACCAGGGTGATATGAGGTAAAGACAATATGAATAACTCAATTCGTTCCGTGCCTGATATTGTTGACTCTTGGCTAGGGATATTTACAGTGAAAGCTTAATAAGTGCAAGTAAAATATTATATAAAGTTACATACAGTGAAAACTCAAAGTTCTGTATAGGCAAGACCAAAAGCAATTACCTGATTAGTCCCATATTCGAACTTTAATCTGCATTTTTCTTTTTAAAAGGCCGTGTGCAAAATATCAGCTCTCGAAATAACCGTGTTCTTTAGTATCATGCCGAAGGCCAGATTGACAGACAGACGAACAGACGGATGGAAGAATCAAAATAACTTTCAATATTATGCGTTGATGTATAATTTATTTTGGTTTACCTACATTATTTCTATCCATTACAAATGGAATAACAAATTTAGTAGCTATATACCCTATGATATCATCATTTACGGCACAAGAAGAAGCAAGTGAGCTTATAGTGCCTTACAGCTAATATTTTATTAAATAGGTTTTCCTAAAATATCGATTATATTTTAGTTATTTGGTTATCAGAAACCGTTTAGCTTTTCTTTGAGATATATTCCTTACAATGTTCTGTATTACAAAAACTTTACCGCCTAAATCACGATTTTGATTAAGTATAATGTTTCAAAAATCTGATCAAATGCTTCTACTTTTACGAACGACTTCTAGTTATGTACTATGGACGACGTACGTGAGTATAATAATAATAAGAAAGAAAATAAAAACTCTTAGTATTTGAAAACTAAACCGAAATTACTCAATATAAAAATTAAGGCATAATTAATTTATTTTTTGAGGCCATTCCCTTTAGCTCGTACACGAATTTGTCTGTCTATTTATTTACATATTTATTTTTTACTATTTTCGACCCTCTCGTAAACCCTTCTCGTCATCACAGCGAGCTGAAATTTGGCATACAGGTTCATGTCGCGTGACAATTGAATCTATCAAAATTTGAACCGGAAATTTCCATGGCAAACCCGGAAAATCGGGAAAAATCATTGGAAAATTTGATACAAATTTGAGTAGTGATAAATCCGTTTCAGGAAAAATGCAGAGTTTTCCGATTTTTCCGGAAAATTTTCCGGTAAAAAAGTTTTCTAAATTATGCAGGATCAAGTTCTCTATCAACTGGCATCATTACTTTCTCGCCGACAATGGTGATAACTTGCAGACAAAATCGAGGAAAATTCATGTAAATTTTTAAAAAAAATGTCATAGTAATAGGAAAAGTCTGTGGAAAACATGGAAAATCGGGAAAATTCAGTAAATCAGTGTCTGTTTAGCGGTCATAAAATTGTTTTAAAATATCTCCATGAAGCACGTAATAATAATTTAGTTAACGTGAAAAAGGCAGAAAATAAAATAAGTCAAAAACGAGTTTTCAAACAAAACTGAGGCCAAGCCGCATAAAAAAGTAGAAAATAAACTTTTCTTCACACACAGAGGTGGACTCAGATCTTATTCGCTGACAATCACCGATATATTTCAGTATGATCAATCAGAGGTAATAAGTGATTTGATTCATGAAGAGAAAGAGCATTCAGGAGAAATGTCCCAATCAAAAAATCTGAGTCCACCTCTGTGTGTGAAGAAAAGTTTATTTTCGACCTTTTCATTAGGCTTGGCCTCAGTTTTGTTTGAAAACTCGTTTTTTACTTATTTTTTTCATTTGCCTATAAAAATATCAAAGTTCCCTTCAATGTATGTGTCACTTTCTCCACTTCATAGCTTGTAATGTATATAGAAGATTGTGGCAAGGATCCATCAAAAAATTATTCAAAAACTATTTAACTCGATGCAAAATCAAGAAGGAATAGGTAACAAATTATTAATTATATATTTGTTAATTTCCTTATACATGAAGTGTCCCTAGAAACATTTCACATATATTTAGAAGTATATAAATAATTAATAAAAAGGAATCGAACCTACACTTGTTAGAATCGGTCAAGATAGAGAATAGAAGAATTCTTAAGAACTTTTATTTAACTTTTAATTAAAAAATTGAATTTACAAAAAAATTATTTGTGCGCTTTCATCGTTACTGGTTAATGCCAGCTGAAAGCAAGACGTGGCTTAGTAGGCTAATTATAAATTGATAAATGCAAGAGGGAAAATCAACTGTCTCGTTAGCTCAGTGGTAGAGCAGTAGTTAGAGCAGTCGCCCGGCAAGCAGAAGGTCCCGGTTTCAAACCCCGGACGAGGCGGTTGTTTTTTCTTCTTGTATTTGTGATTTAATTTAGAATCATTAAATAAAAGTTCTTAAGAATTCTTTTATTCTCTAATAAAAAGGAATTAATTATATAACTTCAAACTTTTCTCTTTATGAAAACTATAAGGAGTTTTGTAATATTTTCTATGTGTCCCTATCATTATTTCACTTAGTGTACGTAGTTATTAGCGTGTTTAAACTTGCCTCTGTTAATTTCAGCCCCGAGCTCTTCTAAATACTTACAAAAGACTCTAAAAAGAAGGAAATTTAGGGTTAACTCAATAGCTTGACTACCAATCATATGCGAAAACTAATGTATTATTTTCCCAATGCAAAAGTCTAAAAAAAAAAAACAAAAATGGTCTTACAATGCTTCTGGATGATACTGGGCCACAAGGAATGAAAAAATTATCAAACATCTATACTATAATGATCATTGGAATCAAATCTTTCTTGTAATGCAGTTCATCAATCGTTTTTCCACCAAAAGTTTTTTACAACAAAATAAAATATAGTCGACGCTATAAAATAAATGACATAAAAAATTCTACCATAGTTAAAACAACAGTCAAATCAGCGTTATACCTTTATAGAAGGACTCTAATATAAATACCTATCAGTAAACCCAAAACAGAAAAAAAATCTCCTCATATCCCTAAAATAACACTAAAACTCCCATAAAAGAAAACATCTACACACGGCTTCGGAATGTAGTTAATCGATATGTGGGCAGCTTATTTGAAATTCGATATTTGGCGATGATAACGTATTTACCATAAAAGTTAAACAGCAGCTGAAAAAAATAAATATATAGCTACCTACAGAGTAGGTATAGGAGATGAAGTCACAGCTACACCTTGCCACCTTCACAACATCTTTCCTGTGCAGCCCTATATACATACCTACTACAATCGACAGCAGTTAACCCCAAAATCAATGGCCCACTAAAATTTTATTTTAAAAGCGAAAATCCTTTAAATTATGTCACCCGAAGTCGAGATTTCAGATCCAGCCCCACATCCAAACATACATACATACATACATCCAGCTGAGATCTACTTAAAACTATCACATAAATAACGCCATAATCTGGATTTATAGGCGCATTTAACAAAGCATTAGCGTCGAGTCGGATGTCTCCTTGTGTTTCAGATAGCGGCCAAAGATGTTCATCGTCGTGTAACAGCAAGTCACACATAAAATCTTCGCCTTTCCACGAGGATGCATGAGATGAGAAGACCCATCACCATAATAGCATATAGCATCGGCCGGAACCCGCAGTTCTGCCCTCCTGGTCCTGATGCAACAGCAGCAGCAGCATCACTAAAGATACGAACCAAAATTCTGTTTAGAGGAGTTAATGTCGGTGCATCCCCTTTGATCTGTCAAGCATGAGATTTAATTTGTGGATTTTTAAGACTTTATTTGTGTGTTCCGTCAGTCGTCGTCTACGCAGCGTTCACGTTTTGTTTGTACAGACGCGAGGCGACTTTCGACACACAAACAATCGGACCGAATCCTTTCAGATCTTCTTAACATGCGCCTGTCAAACAGTTAAAAATAGTTCCCTGATGTGTTTTGGGTGGAAAAACAAACCAGAGAAAAGTAGCGCGCTATCAAAGAAGCCGCGCGCGCATCCATACTATCTAACTATCTAGTATAGAGATACGACTACTAACTGCTATATGCTACTGACGGATAAGATAATAGCGGGGGGAGACAGTAGCTGTGATGTGATCTAACTGCGTTAACCTTCGATTGACATATGGATGATATCCGATGGAAAAGAAATTCGAAAAAAATCAGTTTTTTATGAAATGATCATCGTCATAAATCATAATAAATGGCGCATTGTGTGTAAAGTATACGTCGCTTTATGAGTTATATCGCCTGTGGAAAGATGGATTAAACTTTTCAAGCTCAAACGATATCCTGCCTTGAAAATAGATGCAACTTTTTCTAGTATACGGGAAACTGAAATCAAACGATGAAGACTCTTTTTTTTCTGTTTGCCCAACTAACAATTTGTGCTTTATAAAAGCTGAGAAAATGCCTATAAAGTTGCTTATAATGCGTAATTTTAAGCACTGTAGATGCGCCACTTAGCTTTAAAAGGTTTGTATTTTTGCTGTAAAAGCGCCTTCGGTGCATCATTATAAAACCTATTTTAGTTTTATAAACGCTGTGTAGAGTCATTCGGGATGCTATAAAAAAGTTTCATATAAAACTGCAATAGGACTTGTATAATTTTTCTATAAAGTTTTTATAAAAATATTATAGTTTGTTTATAAGGCAATTTTTCTTACAAAAATAAAATACTTTTTTCACTTGTTTTCTCTTTCGCCTTCTTTTAGTGTTTTCGCCCTAGCTCGTATAATTCATTTACATATATATGCATTAGGTAATATTTATTTAATTAAATTTTTATTTTATTTGAAACATAATAATTCTTACCTTTTAGTCTCACTCGAACCTGGGCCTGCAGTTCCATAGACAACAACGTTGACCATTCAGCTATCTGATCCTAAACACTACTTGATGAAAATTCCAATATAAACTATTTCATTTACATAAGCGTTATTATAATCCTATAGAAGCAGTATAATCATTTTATAGATCTGTAACAGTAATCGGTAACAAGCACTATAGTGCTTATAATTTATATAATTTATATTCCTGAATATGCAAAAATGTCAGATGACAATTTTCAACTATTAGTAACAAATCAAAAAGTTATGCACGGAATGTTAAGAAAAATTTTAAATGGAATATCAGGATTGAACGCTCAATTTGAACAAGTAATTCAAGGTAACAACTCAGCTACGTTTAAAAAACAAACTTTGGAACCATCAAGCTCAAAATCTGCATTGAATAATATTATACATTTCAACAAATAACGAATGAAGAAGAATGCATTGAAGTAAATGGCAAATTAGAAAACGACGAATTTAAAAAAAACATGTGTATGTGTTTTTTTATTTATTTTTATTTTTATAACATTTCATATAAAAATTGTCTTATTTTTCTAGTTTTTAATATTTTGTTGTTCTAGATAAATCATCTATGTTCAATATATGGGACCGATGGAGCGGCGTGCATAAACAAAGCATATGATTGCTGTTTCTCCATATTGGACAAACTATTTGCACGAGCAATTTTAACAAAACTCTCATGGTGAGGAGCGTCTAGAGGAAATGACAGGAAAGGTGCAATGAAATCATACCGTAACATAATCGATTTGATGTATTCTGTCGTCTACAAGGCTGACCGGAATTTTACTTATGACACTTTAAATAAGTTCCTGCAAATACAGTTGCGTAATAGCACAAGAAAAGCTGCCATTACGGAAAATATGCTTCAATTTATGTTTACAATTACCCTCTTTTTCTTCATTAAACCATTCATATTTCACCGTGTGGACTTCACAATTTCCTTCTATATTTGAGAGGCTATTTTCCATTAATTCTTGTGATAACTGAGTATAACTATGATCAAGTAAACAATTTGCTTTTATTGACTTTCGCACATCACTAAGCTGCACAGAGCTACCCGAACTATTTGCAAACTTTCTACAGTTTTGAGCACCTTTTGATATTCCACCAAGTTCTGAACCATGTTTCCGCAAATATCTAAAATATGTTCCACTGCGTTTAAATATCTTCCACTTTTCAATATCCATATTTGAAAGAGTAATTTGGTTGAACTAAGCTAAACAGTATGTCCTTTAACGTATTTTGAGCTTAAGGCTTTATAAAACAACAAACTAAGCATTATAAATTGACATGTTATAGTTTTATAAGAATAGCACGGTAAACTCTTATAGTGCTAATTTTATAAAGCCCTAAGCTTTATAAAATTATAAAGCTTAGGGCTTTATAAGCACAACACTATAAGCACTTATAGTGTTATGCTTTAAAAGCGCAAAGCTTTATAATTTTATAAAGCTTAACGCTTTAAAACAGTAACATTATAAAAGCTTACAGTGCTATTATTATACAGCCCTCAGCTTTATAAAATTATAAAGCTTATGCCTTTATAAAAGCAGCATTTTATGCGCTCTAAGTGCTATTTTTATAAAGCGTTGAGCTTTGTAGCTTATAATGCAGAATTTCCTTTAATAAAGTTTTTATAAAGCTACTTTTTCAATTATAAAGCATACAGCGCTAAAAATTGTTACTTGGGTGTGGATCCAGAAATCTTGTGTAGAGGGGGGGGGGGGGTAAGTAAACGGTATATCATATTGTCAAGATCGAATGGATATGATGTGAAAAGTAATTTAAGGAACACGAAAAATGGTTAAAAATGATTAATAAAAATATTTAATAAAAACACGACAGCGTTTAATATCGGCACGGAAAAACAATTAAACGTCTACGGTGTCAGGGACGGAAAAAACAATCTAATCGTAATCATGGTGAACTTGTTCTTTTTATTATTTAGCGTTGCCAGGTAACGTGACAGCTCGGCCGTTCCTGACATGGGACAGTCTCTGCCCCTTCTGCTACGTAGAATTCGTTGTCCTTGATGTCATCTTCGTTGTCGGAAAATCTTTCATCGCTGGTTGCGTCTAAGTAATTCCGGGTATAGTCCACACCAAGGTTTCAGCCTACCTGCCGAAAAGACTGAATGGAATTTTTGTTGTTTCCGGGTTGCACCTTCGATATCTTCTATAACGTAACGATACTTACCCAGGCTTCTTAATATTACGTAGGGCCCTTGGTAACGTGGTTCAAGTTTATGGGATTCTCCACCAGAGCGATCGGTACGGCCTCCACAACGACGAGGTCCCCTTCTTGATAAACTGTCGGTATTTTGTGACGAGCATCGAAGCGTTTTTTTTCCATTTCTCCCTCTCTACGGCGATTTTCCGAGCAGCTTGCTCTCGTTTATCACTCATGAGCAGAGTTCCTGAGTTCTCTATGGGTTCGCTCTGGAGAACTTGTAGCATTCGATTTCTAGTAAAATCACGGAGGTTGAAATCGAAGATAAGCTCGTTTGGGGTTAACCCGGTAGTTGCATTTTGTTGAGTGTTGATTGACCATTGTAGTTCTCGTAAGCACTCGTCCCACCTGGACTTGTCTGGTATAGGTGCCACTTTATTAAAATACATTACTGCCTCGGTTTTTCCACACACATCTTTGTTTGGACATTTTGCCACATTTCGGCTTCGTAGTCGGCTCTTCCGGATTATGTTAGCTTGTTCCACTTCCAATTCACTTACGCTTTTTCTACCTCCTTGTCTTTTAGTGAATGGTATTCTATACGGAGTTCGGTTAACGGGTTTATCTGAATTCAATTTGATAGTCATTTGACTAATATTACATTTGTCTAATTTCGACAAATTTTCTGCGGACCACCCCGTACATTCTTGAAGAATTACATCCGCCATTGCCTTTTCCTCTTCACAAAGATTTAAACAAATATTAATTTTCTTGGCATTTATGTTTTCCAAACGGCATTGACCTGCCTCAATGATTACGCGTAATTCACGATTTGCTAGTATGTCAATTCTAAGTAAGACTGGTTCCGGTATCACGTTGTCATCGACAATGATTAGCTCGGCTTTCAGTTCTTCCTCATCAATAGAAATGGTGGAAGGCAGTTTCGTTGTTGATGTCAAAAGAGTTCCTCCAAATCCCTTCAAGTAATTATCGGACGGCTGTAGCGCTATTCCCAATGACGATGCATATGACTTTTGGATCATCGAACAATCGCTGCCACTATCAATAAGTGCATTAGTTTCACTTCCGTTTATTTTTATTGAGTTCGTGATTGTTCCCTTCGTTTAATGATTTCCTTTAATGTGTCGAATATTCATGTCTGATTCGGTAACTTTCTGTTCGGGTATTGTTTTTCGTCGTGTCCAGACTTGAAGCATGTCTCGCATCGCATTCGCCGTTGGGGTCTTGGACAATGGATTGATAAATGTCCTTGCTCAAAACAGTTGTAACATTTTCGAGCCGCGTCTGCACGATCCGGTGGTCTATTAGCTAGTCTTTCTGCGACTTGAGTTGTAAAATTACCTCTAGATTTCCATGTCTGATTGGGTGTATTAGATACGCGCACTTCTCGGAGGTGTTCTCTTCTTCCAGCATTCTCGAAATATCGTCGAATGGCGATGAGCATTTCGTTCGTTGATTGGAACTCACTAATTGCTATAGAGCATTGCAACTCCGTATGCTTTAACCCTCTGCGTATATACATAACAGTGGATGCTTCTGACAAGCCACCACTTACACCCTTAGCTTGCATACTGTACTCAAACCGTTCCACTGTTTCATTTGGATGTCGGAAAGTATTCATCATTGCTATGTGAATATCTGCTTCGGTTTCGGGCATTGGAAAATTCTGCATGAACTCCTCTACAAATGTATCCCATTGGGTAAATACTGTTGGTATACTGTCCACCCAAATCTTTGCAGGCCCCTTTAGCTTAGACTGGACTGCAAATATAAGAGCCCTCTGGTCCCAAGCGTATGCTTCGAATAATTGAGCTATGCGGGCAATAAATTGTTTCGAATTTAACGAAAATTCGTCGGTCGGATTGAATTCCGGCAAAATTTCAAAGATATCACGAATATTATGAAATTATGCCGCCGAAAATGAGCTGTGAACAGGTAACAGGTTTGTAATGTGATTTCGTGGCTCAGTGATTTCCTCCGAAGTCGAGTTTGAGAGATCTTCCATAACAAAATTTGATGTTGGCATCGTTGCAATACCAGTGCTGGGGCTTGATGAGGTAGGATTCTTCGAGCTTATAGCCACCTCTCAGTTCGAACTGGTAGACATTGAAGATCCGCTTGTGGTTACGTAATTCTCCTCTAACAAAGGAGAGCTAACTTGCGTTGGTATCCTGGTAGTCGAATTCTACATTGTCGATATTTGTTGCGTAAGTGTCGTAACCAAACTAGTCAATTTGGTCATATCCGCTTTCAACTGGTCGAAATTGGCTAAACTATCCGTTTCATCTCCTTCTTCAACTGTGACGGTTTCACTGCCCAATTTTTCCATCAAACGAAGAACTAGCTCTGCCTTTGTCCCCGTTGTAGGAGCATCTAGTTCCGTCAACTTCTCTTTCAATTCACGTACTAACAGCTTGTCGATTCGTATTTGAGCCATACTTGTACTTTACAACTTCTTTGTCGGGTTTATAAATTACGATCACTTTTCGTTTTGTTACAACAAAACCAATTAAGCAATTTCTTCGCTCCCTCTTCTTTTCACGTTCAGATCCCACTTCTGAATTGTCAAGATCGAATGGATATGATATGAAAAGTAACTTAAAAGAAACGAAAATGGTTACAAATGGTTAAATTTATTTACTAACAACACGACAGCGTTAATATCGGCACGGAAAAACAATTAAACATCTACGGTGTCACGGACGGAAAAAAACAATCTAATCGTCATCGTCGAGGCCTGTTACAATTCCCAAAATATTTTCGTAATCATGGTGAACTTGTTCTTTTTATTATTTAGCGGTTGCCAGGTAACGTGACAATATCATATCATTTATTGCAATCGTACACAAGATTAGACATCTTTTTTTGTACAATAAGTAGTAACTACGGTTCTTAATACATAATTTATGGCAAAAAAAAAGTAAAAGAAAGAAAGATTATAAACTAAACTGTGCTAATTCAGAAGAAAACAGAAAGAAAGAAAGAAATATAGATCATCAAACTATCAAGATTACAGAAACTTTGTAAGTGCAGTACGAAAGGTCATCTAGAATTACTTTCAGCTGCTAAGAAGTTAATTAGAAAAATGTGGCAAAAATTTAATGGAACGAATATCAACAACTATATTATTTCTAAACTAATGAGCCTCTTGAATGCGATCAAGGAGTTGGCAGTTTGGATATCCATAGGAAGATTATTCCATAGGCGTGAGATCTGCACAAGATAAGAATTTTCCATAATCGTCTTATAAAAACGAGGAGTTATTATATTCCTATTGCGTTCAGATGTTGCGCAACTGAAGAGTTGTCTGAGATACTCTAGTTTTCCTGACTTTAAAAGATCAAAGAAGAATATCAATGACCTACGCTGAAGGTAAGAAGTCAGAGGACAACCAAGCAATCTTGTCCGAAAAGGAGAAACATGATCAAACCTGCGAAGACCAAATACAAATCGAACGCAATCATTAAAGGCAACCTTCACTTTGCGGGCACAAAAGGATCAAACTTAGGGTAAATTGTACTACAATGTGTAAAGTATGGCATAAGTAGCGTCTTTACAAGTTTAAGACGAGCAGGTGTTGTTAAGATACTCGCATAGAGCCAAAGTCTCCGAAGGCCGAAGTAGACTTTTCTAATCAATGCTTTAACATTCTCACAGCACTTCATGTATTGGCTTAAAGTACACCAAGATTTGTAACTTTACTTTGCATCACTAAATTGGTACCATCCAAAACGACCGGAAGAATGCTATTTCTATCAAAAACATTATTGTAAAAAGCAATACACTGCGACTTTCCTGGATTCAATATCAACCGATTTTTCTTAGCCCACAAGCCTATTCTGTCTGTAAATCATTGTTTATGCGTGTAAGGCAGTCTTCAATACGTCCAATGGGCCTACTCAAATAGATTTGTACATCGTCAGCATACATATGCACGTTGACATCACGAACTAATTCAGGTAGATCATTGATGAATAGGATAAATAGCAAAGGGCCCAGAATAAAACCTTGTGGTACGCCGTATAATAAGGTGAGTGAGTTTGAGATATTATTATTTACCTTAACGCGTTGGTGACGACGTGACAAAAAATCTTTAATGATGGTAAGAGCAGAAGTACTGAATTTAAAATTAGTAAACAATTTATGCAGAAGGATGTTATGATCAACACTATCAAATGTCTTAGAGAAATCTAGCAGTACTAAGGTACTAAAATTGTTTTGATCCACGGCCAATCTAATGTCAGTGGATACCCTTAACACGGCAGGCTCACAGCTGTGAAAGCGTCTAAACCCTGATTGCCAACGTGTAAGCAGATCACTATCCTCAAGGTACTCAAGCATCTGGCGATACACTAACTTTTCCAACACCTTAGAAAAGAAACATATGATGCTTATAGGGCGAAAGTCGGCAGGGGACTCGAGACATCTTTTCTTCGGTATTGTGAGTGCTATCGCAGATTTCCAGTCTGAAGGAAACGTTGATGTGTCGTTAAGCATGAATTGATCACATGTAGAATGTTTTTACCACAAAATGGATACAATAACCTGATAAATCGTGGAGACAAACCATCGGGTCCAATGGCATCAGATTTGATCGAGTAAATGGAAACCGACAGTTCATTCAGGTCAACACAACTAAAGGAGAATGCATTATGATTGGCCAAGGGTGCGACCTCGCTCAATGAACCTCCATGAGGAACTTCGATTGTTCCAGCTTGATTTACCATTGAACTTTGGTTAAGTGATATAAAACGTGCATTAAGCATAAGCTGGAAATAAAACAAAACAAAAGTTTGAAGACACTCGTCACCACTCGCAAATTTCAAATGAACAAAATTTATCATTCAAAAGATACGGGCCAAAAAGATAAGTGAGCGGCTACCACTTGAAGAAAGTTGCTCAACGTTTGCCAATCCGAAAGTCGAACGAGGTGTCAAATTATTGATTTTGTTTTGGTTTGTAAATGGTGGACATCCATTTCGGTTAGAAAAAATAACGACATATATTTTGTTCAAATTTACGAATTCATCATAAATTGTACCTTCGCAAAATACAGGAATAAAAGCGCTACGTCTATTTATGTCTATTTAAAGCGAAAGGCATCCAACCTTGCGGAGAAGCTCGAGTGAGTCTATATGCCAAGTTATTGCCACATCGCAAATGAGGTTGAAGACGCTAGTTCGGACAATATTCAGTGAAGCTACGACTGTGCGACCACCCCGCCCCAGATATGGGGATTGTATTCCATTGTAGGTCTCATGTAAGACTTGTAGAGGAGTGCTGGAATCGATGGGCTGAAATATCTCTTACATTTTTCAGAAATCCAAGACATTGAGATGCTTCTTTGGCAACAAAGAAGATTCGGTCTGTCCTGCTTAATTGAATGGAAATATTAATGTCAAGAATGCATGAAGACGGTGTATCATAAATTAGTACTCCATCAAAAGAAATGGGAGTGGAAAAATTATGATTTTTGTTTTAAAGAGATGTGACAGCTTTGGGACTTATATGGATTTAATTTTACGCGACTCGCTTTGACATAAGAGAGGATATTTCCAAAGTCGGTATTCAATGATCGAATCATGCAATCTCGGTTGACAGATGTGGCATTCCCTCTGCTTTCCGCAAGAGTGTAATAGGAGTAAGCGAAATCAGGGGTACTCTCATCGGCAAAACTATGAATGGTATTAAAACTAAGGGAAAGCAGATCACAAATGCAAATTATGAAGAGAAATGAAGAGATAACAGAGCCCTGAGGCATACATACATTTAATGGGTTAGGTTCAAATGTAACGCCATCTAATATAATCCGTATTAAGCGACCAGACAAAACAAGTCCATAATAGAAGTGAGACCAAGTGCTTAAAGGTTGGCTAAACCTGCTGGCTGCCAGACTTTGTTAAAGGCCTTTGACATATGTAGGCAACGATTTTGGACTCACGAATAGTGTGAAGACTATGGTTAAAATTTTCTGTATGGAAAGTCGACAGATGTCCAGATAAACGTCCAGTCCGGAAGCCATATTGCCGATCGTTATTAGTTGATTGGTTTCTAGATACTTCATTTATTGGGAGTTAATAATAGATCCAGAAACCTTTGAATGAGTCAAAGAGATTGGAATTGGACAATAATTCGAGGGATCGATACCGTCACCTTTGTTAAGAATATGCTGGATGTCAACTAGTTTGCAAGTAATTGGAAATTTTCCTGTCGAATAAGACAAGTTGATCTCCTTAAGGATCTAGAGCACATCTCTCGTACAGATGTGTATTGGTTCTTGCACCATTAGCTTTATCCAGGGAATCAACAATCATTTCACCATTGTTAAGTAGTGAAGGTATAGAGTAACTGCTGAAGTGGTTCCTGATGGTTTTGACCAAGGACCAGAAACCTTTGCCTTTGCGGTTTGCCAAGATTCTTTGCCTAATATTTTGGTCAAAAAGAATTTTCGACTTGGACAATGAAGTTGCAGGTGTTCCGTGCAGTCTTTTAGACTTATTTATTGTTTGGTTGCACTTATCGTTAAAGGAAGAGCGATTTTGCTGTTATTGATTTCTGTTGTAGGAATACGGAATTTATTTACGTATGCCAAGACTTAGAATGTGTCGAAGTCCTAATGTGTATTCATCAACATTCCTCTAAGCAAAACAGACCGATCAATCAATTTCTCCAAGATACTGATTAAGACTTTCACAATCAGCAGATTTATTTTGTTTCGATTGAATGTTTGAGCTAAGTATTCTAGTAAAACTATTGGACAAAATAAAGCTCTTGCTTCTAATGTAATAACTCGCTACAACAACACACAATGATTTGTTTGTCGGTGTGTAGTGTCGCCGAATTTCTTCAATTACGAGTTATAATTGTTTCTTTAAATGTTTGTTTCTCCACGCCGATAATATTCTTGCAAGGCGTCATTACAACGAAGACTTATTAAAGACCTTGTAGCAGCTGTTTTCAATTAAAACAAACCTTCCATGCCTTTTACCCGAATAAGCTCTATCCTGCTTCAAAAACCCCTAGAAAAGTCACGATCATGTACAGGACTTTAACAGGTATCAGAAATTCCTGTTTTTTCTATAGGCTTCTACAACCACGACCTAAATTGAAGCAGAAGGCAAGCCGCTAGTCATAAGGGCTGTATTCCTAAACGTATCAAAAGCTGCAAGAAATGTTTATGTTTTTTACAAAAAGTACAGTAGAATAAATTTACTCTGCAGTGATTCATTTTATCAGGAACATTTCAAAAGATCTACTGAATTATGTTTTTAGTGGTCTTCAAGGAGTGACGTGCGCCCCCCCCCCGCCCCCTAGCTGAATCGCCACTGCCAACATGTCTGGATTGACCTGACCTGTTGTTGAATAACGAAGGCAGATTCCATATTCGTTATTCTGTCAAAGCCATTCGGATTCGACACATGTGGTATTCTTGAAGTCCGAATGCGTTATATATATACCGCCAACGTAAACCCTTCATTATTTTGACGGATTAGTTCAACCATTCGTTATCCTAAAAGAAGAGTGAATCTGGTAGTATTCTACGGTTGATAAAGGGAGAAGAAAAAATGTACGCGCGGTGACAAAAATTTCAGTATAATTTGTTTACCCTACTATGGAACTAGCACAATTGTATGTATTTAGGCTTAACCAAAATGAACGAAAAGAACTTTAAGAAATTGAACGAGACTGACGTTTACGTACGCAGCATTGACATTTTTGTCCAAAATAAACGTCACATTCCGTAAGGGTTATTATCTTGATATTTAATATTTTCAATTTTGAAAAGTGATAAACGCAAAAAAAAAATAACTAATGAAAGCTGATTTAATTGAAGATTTGTGCCTTTTGTGGACATTATATAAAAATATATAAGAAAAATCTGAAGAATAATCTGAAAAAAAATCGGCAGCACTTCCAAAAGCAATATCTAGCTCTCTTAGCTCCTCCCAAAACTTTTCTGACCACCACTTTTAACATTCTTCTTCTTTACTAAACTAAGAATGTTACCGATTTCAGTTATATTTTATTAATATAATTCACCACCTTACAGAGTAAGCGACTCTTACGGCACTTTACTTACGGAAATTTGACATTTAATCTTAACAAAAGTTCCTTACAAACAGCTTAAAGTTATTTTGGGTACATCTGTTTAATTTGAAGGACGCATTCGCCTTACATACATACGTACCTGGATGTTCCTTTTGGTTCAGCCTTTTGATTGTTAGAAATAATTGCTGGCTGCTTTTATATTTGCAGCACAGGAAAGATAAAATATTCCAACTAAAATAATTTCTTCAATTCTTTCGAAAAAAAAACAGAAACTTTGGTGAAGAAGAAAATAGTAATTTTTTGCGAGTGAAATGAGCACTTGGGCTTTTACTTTCTAATGACTATGGTCTAACTACTGAGCTACGAACTGGAGCTACACTGATAGACATCACATCTTTCTTTTTCCCTTATATCTAATTCTATATTGGACCCCCCACCCCAACCACAACGGCAAAATACCGGCACAAATAAAACATGACAAAATTATGCGCTAAACTGAAAAATTTTCTGTTTGAAAATTTAGTACTTTTTTGAAATATTTAAAATGCGAGCTGCCGGACGACGCTAAGTTGCACCCCGCCGTAGTATTAACTCTGTCAACAATTTGGATTTTTACAGGATTTATGGGCTAATTAAGTGCTAATTTTTCGCCGAATCTAAAAACTTTTAACTCAAAATTTGATGAAAAAAGTGAAAAGGGAATGCTTTTTAGCGATTTTGACGAATGAGCACTCGTTGGACGCGGAATAATGAGAGAAATAGATCTTGAAAATATTTCCAAGAAACACCTGCCAGTTTCAAAAATATACCAAGAAAACTGTTCTTGTGTGGGTTGGTTTCAGGTTGCCCTTCATGAGCAGTTTTTTTGCTCTATTTTAAAAACTAGCGACTTTTTTTGGAAAATTCCTTTTAACATCGTTTTCTATTCCTTTTGCCGTTAAAATAAGCCCTCTCACGCCAAAATTGGTGAGAAAAAATATTTTTGATGAAAAAAGTGCATGCTTTTTAGCGAAATTTGTAGCGTTCTGCCCTCACGCTACTTTTCGTTTTTTTGTTTTTCTTGTATCTTAATTTTTTTTCTTTTTTTAAATTTTTTTTAAATATTATTATTCATTTTCTTTTATTTTTATTTCAATTTCCTGTGTACCTGAAAAAGGGGCAAACGTTTTTTTTTATCTTTCGAAAGAAAGCCTTATGCTACCCTTCCATGTGAAGACCTAAAATACCTGAAAAGGGGTTAAAGTTTTTACATTTTCAAAACGCAGCCCTATGCTGCTTCTCCATAAGACACATATTTGCTTGAAAAGAAAAGAATGTGTTCAGTCAGGCAACCGATATCAAAAATCCGCATAAACACAAAAATTCCACAGGCCGGCAATGAAAACAACAACAACAAAAAATCTTTCCAAATGAAAAATTTGGGGTGCAGGATGACATCATCTTCCACCCCGCTTTAGGAAAAATACTGCCAAAAAATGCTTTGATTCACTCAAGACTTATGTGCTAATTATGTACTAATTCGTTGCTGAAACTAAAACTTTTGTATTCGAAAGTTTCAAGGATATTTTAATTGTGGTATTGGATATATTATCTGGTGCAGCTTGGAGTCGTCCGGCACCCTACATTTTTTTTAATATTTCAAAAACCTATAAAATTTTTCAGTTTGACACATAATTAGCACATTAGTTTTTTTTATATTTTGTTTTTCCGGGTCGGGCTAGACGGCGCCCAATATCACATTAATTTAATAAGCACAACAAGAAAAACTATATTTAATGTGTAATGTGTTTTCTGACACAGTTAACAGTACTTGTTTTGTAAATTGATAAAATTAGTCTTACCACACTCGTTATGTTGAACAACTTATTCATCCACTTCGACTTTATTAGAATGAATTCAAGAATACGTACTCGGTATTCGAATCATTATCAACCACTCATTATTTATCGAATTCGTAAAAACCATTCATTATCCAAAAATAGAGCCCCTGGTCCTGCCTCGATAATAAAGAATCCCTATAACTACATTATCCTCTACATAGAAAAACTGCTCTTGCGTTTGAATGACATTTCAAGGCTCAAAACGTTCTCATCAGAGATACCCACGAAATGCGAACTTCCTCATGAATAGAGATAAAGACTTTTGAATGGACTGGGACTATAAGAATACTACTTAATGCACACTACCCCCACTGTCCTGATGAAGTTAACTCAAATCCGTGAACCGAAACGTCTACAACATTAAAAGAAATCATATGCTAAGATCCCGTCCTCAAGCAGTACAACCTGAATTTGGAGACTGAGTTATACACAGATGCGTGTAAATTCGATGGAAGAGTGGTATTAATATAAAAGTGTCCAGAAAATTATTTATTTCATCCCGTGTTCTTCTACAGTTTCCAAACCGATAAAACGGAGCAGAAATACACCAGATATAAGTTGAAGGTGTTAGCTATCGTTCAAGCTCTTAAACACTTACGACATTACCTTTTGTGGATTCAGTTTTCCATCGTCGCAGATTGCCAGGCATTTGATATGACTATGAGGAAGAAGGAAATTTGTCTTAAAGTTGCTAGGTGGACTCTCATTATTGAAGAATTTCAATGTCCATTAAAATATAGAAAGGCAATTTTAATAAGCCATTTGGATACACTAAGCAGAGAAACTCCCGTTATGATTTATGACTATTGAATGTGGGATGCTAGAAAGTTGCGAGGACTATTTACTGCGAAACAATATCTTATAGAAATATAAAGATGAAGAGTAGGTATTTATTGATACTACCGAAATAAATGCAGAAGGATATCATAAAGGAGACCCCCATTTGAAGGGTCACATCAACGTAAAGAAGACAGAATTGCTGCTGGAAAAGATTATTTTATTCTAAGGTTAGCGAAGGTTAGCAGCTTATACAATTTCCAATGACTGATACTACCTTATCAGTCATTGGCAATTGTATAAGCTGCATCTTATCTGCAAAGAAAACAGGCAAGCAGGAAGAATTGTTTAATCCTATCTAAAAACCAGACTTCCTTTTGCATATATATCACTTGGATTATCTCAGACCATTTCCATCTCCTGCAAAAAGCTAGAGCCCTTCTTATTCAATGTTATGGACGCCTTTACAAAGTTTGTATTGATATATTCAATAAGAACAACAAGATGCGAAGAAGTACTTACCAAGTTAGAGTCAACTGTTTGGTGATCCCTATAGAATTGTAACTCATAAAGGAGGGGCATAAACTTTTTGAAGAATAATGTAAAGAGCGTAAAATAGAGCTTGTTTCAATTACAACAGGCATTCCTAGGAGCCGCGGACAGATTGCGCACATCAATCGCACCATAATTTCTGTTCTCACCAAACTATCCATTAAAAATCCACGAAAATGTTATAAACACTACGACTCCTACGATTTCTTAACTTTACATTTTCTTGGAGCACTCAACGGATGCCTGTTGAACTTATGGTTGGCTTATTTATGCGAAGCCCAAAGGATATAGCGAATTAATCCGATTCATTTTAGAAGAAATCACACAGAATTTTGAAGATAAAAGAGAAACTTCGAGAAAAGCGCTGCAAGACAACAGATTTATTAAGTTCAACAGGAAAACCGGAGAACTTTTAATAAAAAAAAATATGAGCATCAGTACAATATAGGCAATTGGGTAGCGGTTCGAGGGACGTAGCTTGGAGCTGGTCTTAAGCTGTTTCCAAATTTTTTGGTACCATATGAAGTAGTCAGAATAAAAAGGAAACGACCGCTATAATGAAAAAAAAAAACGAGGAACATGATCGACCCAGTTCAACGTCTTCTGCTGCGGATTCAATGAAGCCATGGATAACTTATTACATATAATGAAACGTCATCATCGGCCGAAGATCTTGTTAGTATGGCAGAGTGATATAGTTTCCGGAAAACAAGAAGATTCCTTAATCACTGGTAATGGCATGGTAAAATTTGTGATAGATGCATTCAAACATTCAAGTCCCTGGGAATAGTCGCCATTTTTGCCAGTTTGCTGGCTTACTGGCTTACTGGCTGGTGAGTTGGGTTCTGAACCACTGACTTCTTATAAATTAGTAAGATAGCTTCTGAGTTCCCGTTCCTCGGACTGAAACCCGCCGTAGGCGTTTCCACCTCGAGTATCAGGTCTCTCAACAAAGCGGATGTTCATAGAAAGCATCAGCAGAGATGGGAGAACCTGAGTATTTGTAGGTGTACAAAACTGTTTCTTGAAGGGCTCAATGGGAATATCTCAGATGATTTGCTCATGGGGCTCGGAAGGAAACAATGCAGAACTGTGGTTGGCATTAACACCGGCCACAGCTCACTCCACGCTCATCTAACAAGGATGGGAGTTGTTGAGATTTTTGAGTGTCTGTTATGCCTGGAGGGAGAGCCCGAGACAACCGAACACTTTTTGTATGCGTGTCTGGCCTTCGCCCGGAGCTGCCTACATACTCTAGGGTCTGCCCTTCAATCTGTGGATGTGAAGAAAAACCTTCCCCACCCAGACCTGATACGCTTCATTAAGGACAGGAAGGTTTTGGTGAATGGGCTTCTAGCAGGAGACAGCCTCCGTTCTTGGGATGGGGTCTTCTGTCCCCTAGAAAAAAAGCAAAAAACAAAAAAGCTTCTCCTGGATATGTATAGAAATGGGTTAAATATATACAAATATATGCACTTTATACTTAAAGCTGGCTTGACTAAATATTTCACAATCCAAATATATAGACTTGACTTCTTTCTGCTTAAAATCGGTGAATGCATTCGCGACTTGGAACTCCAAGAGGATCTACTACATTAAGCAGTTTATACAAAGAAGTACCGTCAAACCGATTCTACGCGAGGTAGTCTACATCACTGTAATATCCATCAGAGCAGGTTTCGTCCTGATACGAGAATCCACGTGAATTTATCTTTGAATGCTTGTAGTTGAACATATCTCTGATATCAATGGGGACAACGATCACTTCTTTGAGACTATGCTATAGGGGCCAGAAGTTTAAGGCGAACATTTTTTGAAGCGGGAATTGCTCTGTACATTTCAATCACTGAGACAATCTATTTTTGTCACATATATTTATACACCAATCATAGAAAAATACTATAGCAGGCGTTTACTGTCAGGACCTAAGTGTCTTCCAAGCAACATCAGTTTTGGAACACAAAACGAGGAGATTGACAATCTATCGAATAGCCAAGCTGTTTTCAGGATCTTTAAAAAAACCTTTTTTATCTTCCAAGTAGGTATTGGATTATACAACAACCTAAGCTCATTTTCACGTTGAAATAAGGTACTTGTTGTATAGATGAGAGGTCACAACAATATCACCATTAATGAAAAGGTGAACATACTTGCGAATTTGGAAACAGCACTGCTTGCAGATCAATTGAAAAATATGCCTCTTTCAAATAATCGCGAAAAACGTCAATAAGCTTTATAAACAGCTAAAGCCAGTGAAAAAATTAGGGGGTTCACCGTGACAAACTGAATAAAAGTATTAGGTATACTGCATTTAAATTGATCGCATCAATATCTATATCTCACTAGTTATCAGTAAAATTTCTTAAGAAGGTTAGGAGGGGAACATATTTCCATTTTTCCTGCCATCCATTGCGGTGTGCCGCAAAGCTCTAATCTAGACACTGAACTTTTTATAATTTTTTAAAGATCTTTCTCGAGCAAAATCTAAATATAATTTAAGTGGAATGATATGAATTTTGCCATAGCATATATCAATAAAAATCTTAGATCAATTTAGGAATGTTCTTAGTTCAATAAATTACTTCACAACTCTACCAAACCTAATTCCATACCTATGTATCCTTTGTATATCGACAACAAATTGACATATCAAACCGTCTTCGAGTAGCTAAGTACCTTTACTACAAAAAAAAATTATTATTTTCAAAATATATTTTACGGAAGTAGATTCTTCCGCAAACAGCGTTAATTTCAGCCAAAATCCTCTACTACACCCAATTTCATTCGTCTGGATCTGATTAAGATATTAAATCCTTCCTCGACCTAAAATGTTTTTGTCCTATTTAAATGCCATGCTGCCTTGAACTCCTCTTCGAACCCATGAATTCCGGTTAAATTCCATCTACTCTTTGCTGCTACTGCTGCTAGCTACTTCATGCTCTATAAAACTAATAGAAGACGTCTACAAATATATATAGAGATCTCGCACGAGAAACATTTCAGTTTTATACTACAAGACAAAATATATATTTCGGGACAATTAGTGTTACATTAGGAGACAGAATACAGAAAAAAAAACAAAAAAACGAAAAAAGGACATCGTAGAATGCCGGTAACTGGAAACACTTTCAAGAAACACAAAACCTCTTAAGAAGTCCTGAAAGGATGAAATAAATTTCACAAGAGACTATACCGAAAAGAAGTTTTTCCTCGTTATTTTTTCTATATGTATTTTTTTTTTCGTTAATGCTGTTCTTGTTGTTTTTGTAGTTGTGATCCTTTGCATTTTACCCACACAAAGAAACTTAAAGGACTAAGAACAATTATGTATGTTACACTCGCATGCTCTACACTACTAACAATGTGAGAAAATGCACAAAAGAATTCTCGCATATCAGACAAACACAGTCTGCATCTTATGTCCTGACAGCAAAAGGAGACAGGAAACAGAAAACTTCTGAGGATAACAATAATTTTGTTCCGGCCCTAAAGACAGGAGGGGTTGCTTTTGCTACGCTATCTATGGTTGGCTATAATATGGGCAACGACAAGGAGCCAGAAAGCTTCTTAAAACTGTGCACGATAACTTAAGCAACAATAGAAGGACGAAGGGGGGTATGGCAAGATGGAAGGGACACTTAATTATAATTTATGCCCTCCAGTTTGGCATAATGAAATATGTGCCAAGTCGAGGGACAACGATGTTTACAAATGCCTGCAATCTATCGTAACGAGACTTTGAGTGCTTGTGCAAATTTCTTGGATGTGCCCCGGAGTCCCTGAATGGGAATTAATTTTAAGAAGTTGTTAAGGAGGAAGCAAGCACTGAGGAAAAAAAACCAAAACTGATTTTGGGTAGGGTATACGTAAGGCATCTATGTAAATACACATATTTTTGGGGTGAGTGAGAAAATGGTGGTGTTATTCTCTTAGAGGAAGCAATAAATTTCTTAATCGGTCGTGAAAAATATGGTTCCAAAGTGGTTGTGCTGCTGCTGCAGTGCAATATTTAAGAAGATGTCAGCGTTATCCACTTTAAATAAGAAATATTACCAGATTATGTGACCAGTTCTTGAGAAATGTGTCCAAGATGTTGGGTTCATCTATAATAATATTTTACTGGACCAAATTATGAATGATTTATAGATTTTAAGGGGTCTTTTTACTATCATTGTCATAGGATTATGGATTTTTACGTAATACTTTGGAAGATTAATTTTTTTTTGCTGAGATTGAGATAATTTGAATTTGTTTTTTATATATTTTCTTTTAAACAAGACTTACCTTCGAACTTTCTGGTTGATCTAAAATAAAAATTCAATAAATTTGAGTTAATAAATTTCATTTAGAAAAATTATAATAATTTTAAGAAAATTCACAATTTTACTGATATCAGTTATTACGGTTAGAGAAGGCAAACAAAAAAAAAAGTAAGAAGAAAATAAAAAGTTCTCCAAAAAATATACTGAAATTAATTAGGAAATTATACGGATATAATTCTGAGGAATATCCGCATCAACTTCATACAGCAGTAAATAAAATTCATGATTCAACGAAATTTTAATTTTTCATATAAATGTGTGCAACTTTGACTGTTTTTAAAAAGAGGAAAAACCAACTCAAATAACCTCATAGGTATCAATAGAAATTTATAAACAAAAATTCGAACAAACCCTATGGCAAAAATTCGCGCAAAAATTTGTATTTCTTTAGAAAAAAAAAAAAAAAAACAACAATTTTATCAGAATTACGGCCGGGGTTGGATACGTTTTTCCAATTCTATAATTCCAAAAAACAAAATTCCTAAATAGAAAACTTCGTTTACAAATCTCTATGTAGGGGATACCGGAGCAAAGTGGGAGACCTATTTAACTTTCACCAATCCATATAGCATTCGCAGATTTATTTAAACCAAGCACAAATAAGTTTAACCCAAGAGCAAATAAGTTTAACCCGAGCACAAATAAGTTTAACCCAAGCACAAATAAGTTTAATCCAAGTACAAAAGACTTTAACCCAAGCACAAATAAGTTTAACCGAAACACAAATAAGTTTAACCGGAGGTGAAATAGGTGAAATAAATTTAAAGCAAGCACAAATAAGTTTAACCCAAGAGCAAATAAATTTATCCACAATTCTCGGTAAGGCATTTTAATACAAAAGTTTTCAATTTCAATTCAAATCAACATTTTATTATTTCATTTTGTCATTAAAAATAATATTAATCTTCAAATATTGGCAAAAATCTTAGAGCAAAATTCGCAAAAGATAAAGCAGCGCGAAACCAAAAATTGTCCAGTGTTTTTTTTCGATTCCGAGCAATGTGCAATTAAAATTTAAACAGAAAACTGCAACAAATTCAGCTTTTTATTTCATTCAATTAATTTTTCCAGATCATTTTCAATCATGTCAGCACATTTTTCGTCGACTGGCCAACCTTGATAATGCTGGCCAACATTTCAGTTTTTTTTTTAAATTCCGATATTTTTTTTTTTAATTTTTCACCCAATCAATGTGCAATCTTCAGAAAAAGTTTTCCTTTCTTCAAGACCATTCCAAAAATATACTTGGATTGACCAAATTCTTTCTTAAATGGAAGTTATGGGTAAAAGTCAAAAGGGTGTCCAACCCTGACGACACTTCCCTATATATTACATTTGAGCTAAGGCTCTTTTGCATGTAATTACTTATAAAATTCGTCAATCAAGTAGACAATGAGTTCGAAAGTTTGACACCGTAAACGAAAAAGGATCTTGCACTTTGAATAAAGTTCTCCGAGGTATGACTAGTTGAAGGCAACGAGCTGATTGAAATTGGCATATTTTCCCATGTCAATATTGTGGAACATAATTCTTGCATATATTGAATACCATACGGGCAATGTAATATTTCAAATAATTATCCAATGTACGATCCAAGATACGATAGGAGTATTCAGATAAATGGCTAAATCGATTTATATTAAAAATATACCGCGAGCATGAATTTTACGTTATATTTAACTTTTTTCGACTGATACTGTCTAAAGAACACCAAATCTGACAGCCATATAAGATAACGGGTATGATTAAGGCTACGTCCAGACTCAGCCTAATGGCCTGGGGAGTAAATTTTGCATAAAACCAAAGCTGACGAAGAGTAGCATATATTTCTACCCCACCTTTGCCAATATGCATGTCCCAACTCAAGGTTTGACTAAGTAATATACTTAAGTTATTCACGGATTGAGAATAAGGAATCAGATCATTACCAAGGTATACAGGGCTGAGATCGAACGTACTAACTCGATTGATATTAAAAATTATTGCATGAGATTTAGCTACATTTAACCTGAGCTTATTTACCTGCGACCAATTCAAGATCCTTTTCAGATAAGTCAGCAAGAGGAGTGGATACAGAAAGTTGGACATCAACTGCATAAACTTGAATACTCATATTATGTACACATTGAGATAGAATGCTTATGTACAATAAAAGAAGCAGAGGACCAAGCATTGAGCCTTGTGGAACACCTGAGGAAAAAATTTTGTAGCCCGATTCCAAGGATAAGGTAACAACTTTCACTTAAATAAGAAGATATCAAATTTATTGCCAAGCTGCCAAAGTGAACTCTGATTTCAGTTTATAATATGATACGTAAAAATTACACACTTTTAAAAGCTTTTGAGAAATCTAGTAGCACAAGCAATGATTCCAGACGATTATCAAAATTGCATCTGTTGTAACCAGTAAAGTAGAGGAGTGACGTTGTTATGCTATGATGACTTCGGAACCCCGACAGCTATTCATGCATTAAAAACTTGTTAGCTAAAAGGCTGTTGGTCTGATCACAGAGTAACCTTTCAAGGAGTTTTGAGCAAAATGGAAGTACACTAATTGTGCGAAAATCTTCCTTACCCTTATAACTTTAGCAAGCTTCCACCACGTAGGAAAACAAGATGTTGTAATGCAAGTATTAATAATATGCATCAAATGTTTAATAATAAAGGATAAAATAATACGCAAGAACCGAGGATTTATATTATCGGCACCCATCGCATCCGATTTGATTGATTTAATGGCAAGAATTACATCTTCAACACTAACCGTAGAGAATGAAAAACCCTCAAAACTAATCCCATTATCAAGGGCATTAATAGCAAAACTCTCACTGTTGCCATCTCCACTAACATAGGGCCTCTACAAAGTAATTGTTGAGTATCTCTGGATCAATATCACAATAAACAACTGAATTTCGAAGACCAAGGTGTTTAATATTCTTCCACGGGAATTTAGATGGAAGAGATGGATCAAGTTTAAGAATTTCTGCTTGGTGTCACGAATAGCTTAAGTAGTTAAGTTGCGAGGCTTTCGACTGTTAACTACAAGGAAATCAATCAATATATATTTAGATGTGTGGTATTCAAAATAAAGCTAGCAAAATAAATGTGGCGATATTTTCGTTTCGGACCATACAACCCATGGTTTCCAAAGAAAACTGCTGTTATTAATTGTAACCAAATATGCATCTGAAAAGTACTTTAAAATACCTTGCTGCTTTCAAAAAATCAATTAGCTCAATAGGCGTAAAGTTAGAGAATGTAAAATTCATAGCAATTTTGTTATGAGTCTGATGTTAAGATGCTTGATATAAGCATCTAGAACTAAGATAATAAGTAAAAAAATTCAAATTATAACCAACTTAAATAGTATTTAAAACTAGCACAACCGGGATAAGAAATAAAGATTCCAAGACCTCATACAGCAAATGAGGAGGTTTTATGAATTCCCGATAAATTTCATGTTATCAGAGACAGTTTTATTTTAGGTCTGCCATAAACTAATTGACAACCCGAGTCTGAAGAAGCAAATCCAGCAATCCTCATCAGTATTGCTGTAATTCGTCTTACAGCCGTCTAGTCGATATAAGGTCGACATGTGGTCAGAGATCCAGCTTTTCTCTAGGATTGATGCAAGTGCAGACTGTCATAGAGACAGCCTAGGCTAAAGGGGGGCATTTAACAACCGAAATAGTTGACAGTGGCCACCCTTATAGCAGTCAAGCCGTCGTCATAAGGAAGGCACGATTGACTGGACCGAAGAGGTGCATTCAGCCACAAAACCAGCCGTAGTACTGTTATAAGGACAACGTTGGTTCGTTTTAGGATATTTCGACTTCTGAAGTTGCCCGCCCTAAATCTGGATGATTAGGAAGCCAGCAGTTGGACCGTTTCTCGGTCAAACGCTCTGGTGAATTTCTTCCACGGATTTGACCTTTTCAAGACCTCAGCTTCCTGCGTTAAGCAATTCTGATATCTTACGGAGCAGCTCTGTCACTCTGTTGATAGCTATCGATTCAAACAAATACAGGGAAGCCATTACTACATCGTATTGAGGACGTAGTAATTGGGACGATTGCCGCAAGAAATATTGGCAACACCACAAGCAACTTTCAAGGGCTTAAGCGTTGTGAATTGTGCCACGTTTTGGTTTAGTAAAAACATGGAGATTTTACACTAAAGTTACATTAGATAGGTTTTTACGTAACTACATAAGTGATTCAACCTTCTGCGCTCATTAAGACTACGTGTCGACTGAGATCTAATCGAATTCGCTGTGCCCAATTATTCTGTTATCATACTTTTTACAGGACGGATACTACTACGCGTTGTCGCGGTAACCTTACTGTACCCCGATATCCCCCATGAGTTCAATTTTATTCAGTTCAAATGAAGAAATTAGAACCACGCTGAATATAACTGTATTTAGTGGAGTTTTAATTGTTGGAACAAAGGCAAAATAATACAAATAATAATTTTAAATAACAGTTGTCATGAACATAGTTTTAGAGATGCCTCTCTCTCTGTCGCACTCCCTCTCTCTATCTTTCCCTCTCACTCTCTATCTCTCTCTCTATCTCTCTCTCTCTATCTCTCTCTCTCCCCCTTACTTTTTAATGACTAATTCTAATATTTTGGAATTTGCGTGCTGGAATTTTGTAAATTAAATTTCATACATCTCTCAGGACCGGAGACGAAGATGATGAATTTTATGACCGAAGTAGCCTGCGGTATTTTTGTTTAGTTTCAAATTCAAAGGATAATCTAAATATAAATAGGTGAAAAGCACTGCAAACTCATGCATTTTGTTATTTTTTTCTTTCCAATAACAATAACATGGAAATATGGCAAATGATGCATGAACTGCATTCGCTACGTATGTAATCCTTAAATCAAAGTTCCCAAATGCAAATGTACAAAATCTTCAAAGTTAAAATATCTTCGTACAAAATTCTGAATTACAATTTCTACTAGCGCAAAAACTCGAAAGTATAAAATCCGCAAGCACAGAATTTCCAACAATACATGCTCCCTAGAGTGATTTGTTAAATGTACAAAATTTTCGATATATTTCGAACTTAAATCTTCAATTCTACTAATAGGTAGTAAAACTTTCGGCATTAAAAATTGTATATTCATACTTTTTTGTACGTTGATCCGGGTCACCCGGTATTGGGTCACGTAAGAAATAATAGGGAAAACGAACTGAAGAAAAAAGTTTGTAGATAGTAATCCAAATTTTCGCCAATTATGAATTATCGGTAAATTAGGTAGACCTTTGTGGCACCGCATTTGTGTCGAGTAAACCGGGTAACGTTCATTACAAAATTCCCCGCTAGGAATACCTTGTTGAACGTACAAACAGTACCTAGGCAGGCTTCAATTTTTATAGCAGAAACATATCCAGCCCTCGAGGCTTCTTCGAGGGGTTGTCAAAATTTCCTATACGAATTTTTAAATTATGCAACACAAAACCAAGCCAGCAGCTAGTCTCAAGGCGCGCTTTGCTTTGGGAAATTTTTCTCTCTCAGCCCTACTTCTGTCAACAGATATACTATCAAAATTACAATGACAGCACCGAGCCCGGTAGTATCATTTTGATTTCAATTCTCTGAGGGATGCCTTGAGGAGTACTGCGACGAAGCCTGAGAGAGGTCAGGCCTGAGGTTTGCTTGGATGTGTTTCTGACTTTATAACTTTAGATGAAAAAAACAAAACGAAAATAAATAGTGAGTTGAATGTTAGCACTCTATGAAGAAAGGAACAAAAAAAAACAAAAAAAAGTATTTCTTAAGCGGAAAAGGCCAATCGTCTCATTAATCCTTTTATGCCTAGCAGATAATTCTTCCATTTCAATAATACCGTCAGTCAGATTCCTTGCGAGTGTGCAGTAAATAGGACATATAAGAGGCAACAGGCACTTTTGTGGCGGTCAATCTTCCAGACCGTAGTCGAACTGACACACGGATAGTACTGACGCGTTGTCTTTACTTCACAAGATTCGTGACGTTCAACGTCACACGTCTCAACCTGTGAACATATTGGTCTATAGACGTATTGTCATAAGACAGTACGGACTCACCAACCTATAGCAAATCCAGACTCTCAACGTCTACCGTCGCAAGCACCAGCCTGTATTCAAACCAAATTAACATTATATTTTAACAGCCACTTAATCCGACACGTTTCAAGAGGTCGAAAAGCAGATCTACAAGAGGCATTCAAACAATTGTGAACTTCAAGCCTTCATTATTGCAGGCCCAGACTGTCGTAGAGACAATAAGGACACCGCAATATACGGCATGTACAGACGTCAAGCCTCTACCGTCGCAAGTCCAGACTGTCATATTAGCAATACGGACTCCTCAATATTCGGCGTTGCCAGACTTCAAACCTTCACCATCGCAGGTCCCGACTGTCATAAAAGCAGTAAAGACTCGTGTTCAGCATTCACCGTCGCAGGTTTCTGGTGGTAGCGCACAGTCGAACCCAGACGACACACTAGAATTTATACTGCGTGCTCCGCAGAATCCATCAGAACATCCGGCTTTCGGAGGAACAATATTTGAGGTGTAATAGGGACAGTCAGATCAAAAACTCATCAGGACATCCGTCATTCAAAGGCACCAGATTCGAACTGTAATGGGGACAGTCGAATTGAGAATTTGATCGCTCTTGATTTCACACCAAACTGTTTCGTGATCTTGACCATTAGTCTCGATCACCTGAACTGTTCCATGTGTGATCGATCGCGAACATGTCTCAAGCACATAATACCTCATCAAGCAACCGGCTTGTAAGCAATATTAGCAACCGCTAAATCTTTACACTGTTGGCAATAGTTAAAGGAAAAAACCGATATGTAGATAATTAGAGAATTCTACTATACTACCAACCGAAGAATTGAGCACACATTCAGTAAAACAGTTTTCTCTAAGTCATCTGCATCTATTTAAATGAAATTTAAAAACACCCTGTAAATTATAAAACCTAATCGAAGGAATTGGAAGGAACTAATGACCAAAAAACCAATTTATATGATTTATACGCGTATAAATGCATGCAAACAACTTTGTCAGAAATTAAGAGAGATCCACTTTCCATAAAAAAATCGTCTCAACAAATTTCCGATAAACCCTTTAATCCGCATATAAACATCGCGTCATTTATTAATAACTCTGAAATGAGTATACCGGATATAATCCAGCTGTAAACAAAAACATAAAAAATCACGAGCTGAAATTATTAAGCCCTCAATCAACTGTGAGAATTTGCTCATATCTCGCCGTTTCGTTTGTAATAATTAATGACCATGCAATGTTGACGGACATAGTCCATTCGATATGGAATCGGATTGAATGAAAGTGAGGCCGCTAGCAACAATGTTTACACCCCATCAGAGCAACTTCAAAGACATATTCCGTGCCATGTCTAACTTAAAGACATTTCCTTTTTTTTTGTTTTTTTTTTTAATTTTGCGCCTTCAGGTGACCCGGTCAATCGAGTCTAACGACCAATCCAGTCAAGCGGCAATTTTTCCTTCATGCTTCATATCTTTATGAAATATATTTCACCACCATCAGACTATCATAGATGAGGCATTTCATCCATATTGAAAACCACACATTTTCACAACTACAATCAAGAGGCTAGACACGATTTGCTCTATATATCCTGACAAAGTATAAGGGGCAGTTCGGGCACCGGGCAGGCAGGGCATAATTCATACATACATATATATAATATCTCATATATTATGTCATAACATAAAGCAGTTAGTCTATACTATATTATATGATGAACCCAGAGTTCACGCGGCTGTCATAACTCTAAGCATGTGTGTGCGTAGAGTGCTTTATCTTTTTATGAGTCGTAATTTTTCTTGGCAGGATGTTAACGTCAGAGGAAGCCCCGGATTAGAAGTGGACGATGATAAATTTTTGGAAAATTTGCTTTGATTAATGAGGTGGAAACATGTTTGGTAGCTCTTTTAGCTCTCGGCAACTGATGTTCCCTGCATTTGTCATGAATATATGTGTAGCGTAGCCTTTATGGGAAATGGTGGAACGGATGGACGGAACCAACCAACAAACCAACCAACCAACGGGAGGTAGGTAGGTACAGATTTTCAGATTTAGATATTTTCGGCGGTTAAATATAATTGGAAGTGTGCTTTGTGACAGAGAGAGAGATTCTTTTGAGGTGAGGTAGGTAATTGATGTCGGATGTCAGATAATTGTTGAAACAATTACAGCCTGTTGGAAAAATTTACGACTAATTGTTAAATAATTGAAGGGAGAATTCGTCGAGATAAGACTTATCGTACTAGTGGTGATTAGTACAAGAAATATGTAATTCTACATAATTTAGAGGGGACAAAAATTATCGAAACGTTCAATTTTGAGGAGCTAATTGCCAAGAGAATAGTTTGTTAGAATTTGGAACCAAATTAATTTATCATTTGTGCAACAACCTTATCACCTTTATTATACATGATCTCCCTCTACCACTTACCCGGATGGAGTACAAAGCGGTATGTTATGAAGAAGATCGTGATATCTTAATCACCGGTAGTTATGAATAGGAACTCTGCGGACTGGTGCAAAACGCGATCCGACTAGTCATAGACTGTGCTACGGACTTCGGACTAAGCATCAATCCACTGAAAACTGATCTATGCCTTTTTACTAAGAAAAATTCCCAGATTTAGCATGGCACTATTGGCACCACACGTTTGGAGTAACAGAACAGGGTAAAATACCTAGGCGTGATACTAGATAAAAAGCTAAACTGGAAAACAAACATTGAGGACAGAGCAAACAAAGCTCTTAGAGCCTTCGCAAAATGCCGCAGAACTATAGGGAAATAGTGGGATTCAAACCGGATATACACAAGCGCCATTCAACACATACTAACCCACGATTCTGTTGTGTGATGGAAAGCAATGGGTTTCACCAATTATCGTAAGATATTGGAAAAAATTCAAAGACTGTGGATCCTCAGTACAAGTAGCACTCTGAGGTCAACCAGCATGCGGGTTCTTGAAGTAATCCTCAACATATGTACATTCCGTGCAAATACACATCAAGAATATTGGCTCAGTCGCACAGCTGAGACTGTATCTCAATCACACTGGATTCACACTGGAACAAGAGTTCCACACGAATCCATCTTTGAATTTGTGCAGTAAATCTCACCTGATATTGACAGGGGCAGCGATCATTACCTCGAGACAATGCTGAAAAGCAGCTTTAAATTAATTGAAAATTCCATCTATGTCAGAATGGGAACCATATTTGGTGCGGAAGTCATTGACAAACCCTATTATCTCCACAGACGGCTCCAAATCTGATGAAAAGACTAGAGCAGACGTTTTCTGCGGGAACCCTCATATGGAAAATGCCATACGCATTGATAGTTATGTTACGGGATTCCAAGCTGAAATTAAGGCCATCCTGGAAGCGAGAAGACATCTTCTCAACTCAGACACTGAATACATGGAGATTGCCATCTGCTCGGATAGTCAAGCAGCTGAGGCGTTGTCATAACCCTTTACAAACTATAAACAGGTATTGGAGTGTAAAACTACCTTGAATTCCCTATCTCGGAATAACACGGTGCACGTTCTTTGGGTGCTAGATCACACCAATATAGACGGGAACGAGAAAGAGGACGAGCTTGCTCGTGTTAATGCGGCCTCAGAGGCATCCTCTTTCATGATCCCACCAAAATACCTTGCCGCTTAGATTTTGGTTTGGCTTAACCTCCAACACAGTCGTCTTTAGCTATACGACCTTTCGGATGAGACTACAAAGGAACTGTGGGTTGGATCTAACCCAAACCTAACAAATAAACTATTGAGACTAAAGGAGCGAATCGTGAGAACTGGTGTTATTTCTCATTGGGCACTTTTTCTCAGGGGACACCTACACAGGATGGGACTTGTTGAAGAACCTGTATGCACACTTTTACACTATCCGGCCCTCTCATGAAAGCGATTTCTTGGCTGAGACCTCCTGGACGAACTGCATGAAGCCAGCAAGGAAGGTTGAGGGCCAATATTGAACTTTATAAGAGCGCCCGGTTGGGAGCTTTAAGTATTTGCTTAAAAGTTTGGCGGGTCATTCGGTCTGGAGGAGTTATTGTGGCATACGTTCCAGCAATCCCCGCCGTCGGCGGAATTTCAACCTGTCTTCAATCCATCCAATCTATCCATGTTCAACAGTAGATATGTAGTACAGACCCAGTAGGTATATAGTACAGACCCGGTAGGTATATAGTACAAACTCCTTCACAAAAAGGTGTGTAGAAAAGTATTGGTAGCCCATTTCTCACCACATATGCTGTAAATACGTTCTCACAAATTTTTTTAAAGAGCCAAAACTTAAGACGACATTGTCCATTCGAAGTAATCAATTTTCCATACAAATTGTATCAGGCATACCTTTTCATCAGTTAGACGAGTAACACTACTTCTGGAATTCTGGTCGCATCCACCTGGGAATTTCGAAACGATTCGATTAATTTTCCACTGGTGACATATCAGTTGAGAACGTGATAAAACTACAGGTCGCTGCGTTAGTTCTATCTACATTTTTTTTAAAAAAGCTTGTGCAAAAGGGTTTAGAACGTCCTAAAATAATAGCTATCAATAGTTTGGAATTTTAGTATGGTCGGCACTATTTTTTGAGAATAAAATGAAAAAATCTTTTTTTTTTAATTCTATTAAGATTAGCAGGGTGGGGTTAAAAGTGCCACTTTTGACACTTTATGGTATTACGCAACTACAAATAAAAAATTGCAGGTTCTTTTTCCAAGAATGTATGAAGATATCTTCAGCCTTCTATTGCACGAAATCATTGGCATGTATTTATATTCTAATAGGATATAATCTGCCTAGTTTTACAAGCTGACTTTTGGAACTTTGCGCCCCGCGAGAGGGTAAAAAGTTCCAGGGTTTGGGGTAAAAAGTGCCAGAAAGGAAAGAATTTCAAGAAACACATATTAGAGGCAGAAAATCATTTATCAATTAAGGCACACAAAAGTAGTTAAGTTTTTGGAAATGCATTTTTCGTGTGCCCAATTCTTGCATAAAATTCATTGCATCCACTTTTCGTTAGGCATGCTTTCCGAAAAAGGGTCACAACATACTAAACAAAAATTTGCTTCATCTTCAGAACTTGACATTCTAGGTGGTTTCTTTCCAGGGAGTAATTTCCACTTCACTGGCTTCTTTTTATTTTGAGTACGATGTTTTTCCTTGATGGTTTGCTCAAGTTCAATATTCTCTGGGCTATCTATTAATATAGCAGTTCGACGACGCTTTCTTTTTCCCGTTGCTGCCTTTCGTGGGCACGCTTTTGGCAATGGTTTTACTGCCTCGGGAGAAAACTTATGGCTGTTCGAAGATCTTGATGTGCTGGGGTCTGCTGCATCAGTATGATATGAAGTGCTGGCTACAGGCTCGACTCTCTTCTGAGAAGATGGAATATGGATCACAGCAGTTGTTTGTTGAAGCGGCTCCTCTGGTATGACCACCGTAGATGTGTCTTCCGGCGGTTGTGGACGATCAGTCACGTAAGATGGCGCAAAATCAGTTTCATCAAAAACATGCCTATTAAATGGAAATATGCCTGTTGTTTCGAAGCCTTTACATACATTTACAGGCAGTGGCAGAGCAGTTCGAACGAGTGATGGTATATCATAAATTGTCATGCTAATTCCAGCTTGATTCCTCATCCAAGCATCTTGGGCAGATGAAAGATACATATCTTTTAAATGGACCATAAACGGAGACATCAAGAGGTTGAAGTTTACGGGAGCAGTGAGGAGGGAATGACAACATAACGACTCCATTCTGTTTGGCCAAGTCCAACGTCTTAACATTAAGATGCGACGCATGGTTATCCAACAAAAGGAGAACAGGCTCTTCCTTAGTCGGTTTTGTATATTTTATGAAATGTTGCATGAAAAACTAAAATTCTGCATCTGTCATCCAACCAGATCCATTGCCAATAATAATACAATCCGGTGGTCCATCCCGTATAAAATGTTGCTGAAATTTTTTCCTTGGAAAAATAAGCATCGGCGGAATAGAAGTTCCCGCTGCAGAAACAGCTACAGTCAATGTAACATTCGTTCCCCTTTCTGCAGAAGTCATAGCACCCACGGTTCTTTTTCCCTTTTCGGCTACTATTTTTGTCGGTTTTGAGACTGTTGACACACCAGTTTCATCAACGTTCCATATTCTCGATGCAGTGAAGTCATTACGAGTCAAAACTGAAAGGAGTATATCAAAAAAATTATCCACGTTGTATTTATTAAAAGCCGTTGCTCGACTTAGGCTGGTGGCTTCGGGCTTTCTAATACTTAGTCGATTATTTCTCTTTAAGAAGGCGTTAAACCAATCTTTACCAGCCATTTTTTTATCATTCCAACTTTGAGGATGCTTCAAGTCATATGTCATTACGCAATCGTAAGCAAGACGACGGACATCTTTTGGGGTCAAGCCAAAAAATATATGAGAGCATCTTTTCAAATAATCCACAAGAGATGCTTCTTGTTCACTATTAAAAACCATAAGTGAGAAGTAACCGAATTTAACATTTTCAGGATTTTCTTTTACACGATCGATAAATCTCTTGAAGCCAACTCTGCATAATCCCAAATCTGCAGCAACAGATCGTATAGATTTTTTCTTCTTTAAAACCAGCTCAGCACCACGCTTCATCAAATCCAACGGTGCTGTCCCACGTTGAGTCTTTCGGTTATATGTACGCATACTAAAAAAAAACCTTATTAGTATAAATTAAATCTAAAGCTTTCCATTACACGTGGGGGCAAAAAGTGACACTTGGCACATTTTACCCCACTAGTAACCTCGAGAAAAATAAGGATTACAAATGAAAAAGGGCGACTATTTAGAATAATTAACTTATTGAAGATTATAGTTCACAAGTTACGCACACGTATAGATATTAACAGGTGAAATATGGTAACACACTTTCTAGGTATTTGTCATAATTAGGGTTCGGGTGCCTCAGGGTTCTATTCTCGCCTCACAATTTTTCAGGATAATCTGATTAGTTGCTGTTCATAATGCTCGATTGAAGTTTAATTCAGATTATATGCAACTATAGATTGGTAGCCCCAATAGGTAAAGTAAAGACTGTGACTACAAGCGAACTAATTGTGATCTATCGCCAATCAATTATTACTTTGAGCATACTCCTGGAAAGTTTCATTATTTATTGGAGTATTACGGTGGTTTTCTTTGTATCGTTTTGGTCATCTGGGTGATAGATGATAGCATGTTACCCTTTAAGAAATTTATTAGATTAGATTTAATTCTAGTATGTAATATATGAGCCGTTTATTTTGAAAGTGGTATAAGTCCGTTTTTATTACGACGAAATATTTGAAATATTTTAGTTTAAATTCATTTGAAAATATTTTTAGGATCTAACAGTGAACTTTTGTGTGTTTTAAAGTTAAACATAGATGTAAATTTATTAACCAATTATATTTATTAAAGAAGTTTGGAGAAAATAGAAATAATATACCCAAATGGACTTGTACCACTTTAAAAAAAACGGACCATATGTTGTAGGTAGTTAATTCAACAAAAAAAGACTTTTGTGGTGATAGTCAGTGTAATCGTGTTCACATCGATGTGGATTTTATATAAAAATATAAGAACCCGAAATGAAAATTCTAGTTCAACGTAATTTGCTAGTATTTCTTTTTCTCAAAAGATATAGGTACTATGTATATTCATCTAAGAGTAATGCTCCCATATTGCGCGACTTTGAGTATATGGTGGCTTTAAAATTCATATCTCCAAAACGAAGCCAAGGACCAACGGAATTTTTAGCGCATACATATGCGTAAATAGCTCTAGCTTCAAAATAATATTAAAAAATAAGTAAAAAACGAGTTTTCAAACAAAACTGAGGCCAAGCCGCATGAAAAAGTAGAAAATAAACTTTTCTCACACAGAGGTGGACTCACATTTTTTGATTGGGACATTTCTCCTGGATTTTCTTTCTCTTCATGAATCAAATCACTTATTACCTCTGATTGATCATCTTGAAATATATCGGTGATTGTCTGAAATTCAAATTATGTTTTAAACAGCGCTTCTTAGCTGTATTCCAACTTGATCCCATATAACAGAAATTTTCCCGATTTTCCATGTTTTCCACAGACTTTTCCTATTACTATGAATTTTTTCTAAAAATTTACATGAATTTTCCTCGATTTTTCATGCATGTTTTCATGATTGTTGAAGAGAAAGTATTGATGCCGGTTGGACGGAAAAGAAAATGATTCCGCATAGCTTATAAAGCTTTTTTGTCGGAAAATTTTCCGGAAAAGTCGGACAATTCCGGAAATTTTCTGAAAATTTTCCAGAAAAATTGGAAAATTCTGCATTTTTCTTGAAACAGATTTATCGCTAATCATATCGATGAAAACTTGTCGGACGATTTCCCGCTTTTCCGGGTTTTCCACGGAGATTTCCACAAAAGCAACTTTATGCAGCTCATTTCGCTCTACAACTTTGTCTTAAGTTGCAAAACGCTCAAACGCTTCCTTGGTCTGAAAAACTCCGGAAAAGCGTTTTACATGAATTTTCCTCGATTTTTGCTGTAAGTTTTCATCATTGTCGGAGATAAAGTAATGATGCCAGTTGATAGGGAACTTGATCCTGCATAATTTAGAAAAAAATTTACCGGAAAATTTTCCGGAAAAGTCGGAAAATTCCGGAAATTTTTTTCGGAAAAATCGGAAAACTCTGCATTTTTCCTGAAACGGATTTATCACTGATCAAATTTGCACCAAATTTTCAAATGATTTTTCCCCATTTTCCGGGTTTTTCCATGGAAACTTCCGGTTCAAATTTTGATAGATTCAATTGTCACGAGACATGAACCTGTGTGTCAAATTTCTGCTCGCTGTGAAGACGAAAAGTGGGTCTACGAGAGTGTCGAAAATAGTAAAAAAGAAATATATAAATAAATATACAGACAGGCAAATTCGTGTACGGGTTAAAGGGACGGGCTGGCCTCAAAAAGAACCGCCCTTGTTGAAAAAAAAAATAATTAAAAAAATACTATTATTAACATAAAATTCTATTCGTTCAGTGTTATGTTTTTATGCAAAATAGTTTCACTTTCCAACTAGAAAAAACGGTTGCTCGAGATATGATTTTTTGAAAATGACGTCTCATCGTAAAATCACAATATTTCTAAGCCCCTCTAGCCGGTGTGTGGAGAGGGGCGGGTAGAGAGGAGTGGTAGACGGAAACCAAAAATAAATGTGAGCTGTTTTTGTATTCCATACAAACTGTGAAAGTTTTCATCTAAATCGGGGATCGAGTTCCGAGATTACTGGTTTCAAGTAGAATGGCTGTATTCCGGAGTTTTTCCACTAAAATATTCAAAAATATTCAAAAATGTATATGAGACCAGTGTTAGTAACCAAGTAAACTTCTCAAGTGGCATAAACTCTCACTAGAAGCATCACATCTAAATAATCTATACATGAAATATGTATTAATCAATTAAAACTTAACTGGAGAACGATCAAAACTTTGCATAATTTATTTAACAATATTTCCCGGCAAATTATAATTTGGTTCTAGATTTATCCAAAATCAGGACCATTTCAGTTGGCTATTAATGTAGTCTACACTAAAAATTTCGATACTCGACAGTCGAATCAACGGTTTCTACTGATAGTGATAAACTCATTGTTTTGTCCCGAATTCACAGGAAATTTCCCAAGAATTCTTTTATTTTCAAAAAAGATTATTTCCTCCCATCATAAAGAAGTAATAATTCGTAATTATATCGCCCTTAAGTTCATTGGAAAATCACCAGATAGTCATCCAGCACTTATCCAACCAGAATATCTCCAAACCTTCATAAAATTGTAAAAACAATAAGTCGTCGTAAAGATTTTACAAGATCCACCCAATTTTTATTGACTCCCTTAATCTAAATCCACTACGGGTCATAAAAACTGCATTTTCTTTCTTCAAAGAAATCCGCTTTTCAAGAGATTATTGGAAGAGTGTCTACCTGGACGTTACTTTTAACAAAAGGCGGCATTCAGTTCATAGCCTGGACTACTCATTACCTGTGAAATTGTACGAGGACCATTATTATAGTAAGTCCAAGGTGCACTGGTTGGTGTTGTATAGTTTGGTGACAAATCTGTTTTCAAGCCATATTTCATTACAACAAAGGAATTATCCTCTGGAGTAGAAGTACACCAGTCTACTCAGGTCTGTTCGGGCATATTCATAATTTGTCACTCTTAAGAGGAGCTATAAAATTTCTTAGGGAAATGGTTTTATACCTCTGTTTGTGATTTGTTTTGACTTAAGAAACCAAAAGTAGTTTCCGTTTAATTATGATAACTAAATAAATGGAAGGTGGGTTTTAGGTTAGGTACCTGAGAGGAGATTTTTCTAGAAAATATTACAATTTTATAAATCAGATCTCTGGTCATAAGAGGATTGCTGCAATTAGAATTTAAAATTTTTACAATCCTTTCCGAGATAAGTCCTACTAAACTGAAGACCTGAGTGTTTTAGAACAAAGCGATTCAAGACAATTTCGAAAGAAATAGGCAAAAGTTAATCATAATTTGTAGCCTTCCATGTAAATTTTCAAAGAAGAATTCTGTAAATGAGATAAGAAAATTGTTCGGTACGGTTTGGGTTGGGTTGGTATGGGTGTGTTAATTTAATTCAAACCAGACAGGTGAATCAGAGAATTGATGAAATGATTTGAGTTTTATTTGCGTTTTTTTTTTTTTTTGAACTGATCTTACAGTTTGAGCTAACCTTGGGATTACATGAGGAATTACAACTTGCATGTAAGCAGCCTGCAATGCATTCTTAAATTTGAGAGTAGAAAGCAATTCGGAAAAAATGGCATGGAGATGTAAAGTTCTGTGCGTGCTGGCAATTATAGCAGTAAAGGAAGTTGGAGAATCAGAAAAACAGAAGAAGAAATTAAGAGCCAGTTATGGATATAAATGGTGCAATGTAAATGATCTCAGAAACTCTCATTTTTCCGATATAAATTAATTGATTTAAAAAGCTCCGGTGTCGAGTATTTCTTTTCCGCCATCTTGAAAACTGTATGATGTCAAATTACTATCATCTGAGCTGTCATGATTTTTCATTATGCAAGTTCGCTGAAATCTGAGCAACTACATGGTACTTTGGATTACACGTGCAACTAGTATGGCAGTCCAGCCTGAATGCAAGCTGTACTTTCACGTGCAATTCCCAGGTAAAGGCCAAGATACAGTTCCTATGATTTTTGTGATTCCTGGTTCTTTGTTCACTTTTTTCATTTATTAGGCACCATTTAAAGTTAGCCAGAGTGACTTAAATAACAAAATCTTAGAAAGCATTGCTTGCAGACTGTTTATGGTGAGCTAAAATTAGTTCATGGTTTAAGTGAAGGTTAATTAGTTAAGTTAAAGTTGCCTGGTGGAACATTCCTGTCAGCCTAACTTAAGCCATCGAATAGGTGTGTGTGTGGATTTACGGGGATCATCTTCCCTTTATCTACTGTCACCCTGTCATCGCAAGAAATATCAGGAATCTACAATCTCTCTATCCAGTTATTCTAGCTCTATAAAGAAATAGTTCTCTAATAACCTACTTATATTGATCACTATGAAAGAAATTATTTACTGTGTATGGAATGCTATGGCTGACATGGAGTCGACTTGATGCCTGCAAACAATAACAGCATATTCATTTCTCCGGTAGCCACCGTTAAACGACACAAAGGTCGACTTAATGTCAGAGTAAGTTCGGACTATCATAGGGACAGTCTGGTGGCAGCTTCCAGTCTCCCTTAAGCAGATTCAATTGGCCTGCATCAGCCCAGAGTCTCTTTCAATCAGACTCGGTACAACCGCACCCTTTCCAGGTCCAGAATTTGATAATCGTAATCTTTCCACAGATTGGGCTTGCATCAGCCCCCCCCCCCCCCCCGTCTTCATTAAGCAGACTCGGTGCTAACGTACCCTTTTCAGGTCTGGAATTTGGTAACCGTAAAGTGATTACTAACCAACAGTCGTTCGATCAGTAGCCCGGCACCCAAGACAGACGCTCCACTCTCCACGTAGCAGTGATATTCAAGGCATCAGCGGACAGTGTTTTCTTCCACCGAAGACGCACGATTGAGAACGAAGATCCGCAACAAGAATTGGCATTACACCAAAGGACAATGACACATTTACAAATGCAATTATTGCTCAGCTGAGAATTTTTGTTTGGGGAATCGCAGTGATTTAATTAAGATAATTTTTTTTTAAATAATTTTGTTAGGAATGGTAAAAAAATTTGGTTATAATTGGGAAGATAAGAAAACAAGCTTAAGATTACCAGAAGGCCATTTGTCTGCACGAATAGTTGTTTAGGGTGCAGGAGTTATTCAAATCATACTTTTGCAACAATGTGTATAAGGCGTTTCGTCTCAGTAGGAACCAATACTCTTCAGTACGGTCTGTTTAGCATTTTCTTCTGGCGTTTGCGCCAGGCAGAAACTGGCCGTACTGAAGAGTATTGGATCCATCTGATACGAAACGCCTTATACACATTGCAATCAGTGTTAGTTATCAAGTTTTTCAAAAGAAATTGCATTTTGTAAAAGTCTTCATGACTTTTCTTTTCCTTATACTTTTGTAAATTCTATACATAAGAATACTGCAAATATTTTAGAATGTCAGGTCTAAGTTGGGGCTTGTAAAGTATTTTTCAAGGGTTTTGTTCCAGGGCATACCTAGTACAAAAAATTAGCAAGGTATGGCCTTCTTAAAATTATCACCACCAATTTGGTTTAACTCGTCACTTGGGAGATAATTTATACAAACAAAATCATTTATTTTTAGTTTTCATTTTCTAGCGAACTGTGCCAGTGTTAAGTTACAAAAGGAGTATTCCAGTTAAAAATATTTATTACTTCCTTTTCCCAAATGAAAATCAATAAATGAAAAATTAATAAGTACTTGTTGCGAAAACAAAGGAAATTCCAACTGTTTCAGCTAGAATATGAATTTTACATTTTGTCGAGAAAGATTGAACTTGAAACGATTAACATGTCCATCATACTTCAGTTCGGGAAAGTAATGTCTTGTTAATGTTAATACCATGTCCCAGGATACACATTAGGTTACGATTCTTCTACGCGGTGTTTCAAGATATCCTAGAAACAATTTCAGGCAGACTAGTGTCTGCCAGGTATTATTCTCCCACATTTCTTCTACCTTGATATACTGCAAAGTACTAAGGTTTCATGAGCTCTTCCTCCCTGTGTTATTTACATAAATATAAAAATATGACGCCATGGTCTATAAATTAACACTTAGCATCATTCTCATACAGATTGGAATGGAATGATGCGGAAATAAGAACATTGGTAAGAGATTCACTTGGAGAAGATACATATAACATGACCAGAATAACGCTCCCTAGATTACGAACTAAGTTTGGTAGGAAAGTTTTCACAGGGAGCTGCGCTCTGGAATTCCTCTTACCGGAAGAGGTCAATTTTACTAATTGTCAGGATGCCCTGACTGACCTAGGAGTTTACTCCTATATACCTATGTAGATAGATTAACTCAATGCTCACCAGTAACTGCCTAATAAACGAAGAATTTGGTAGCAATAAGGTTAGCAGGAAGGTGTCACAAGAAGGAGTCTTTAACCTAGACAATGGTTATTGGTGTTTAGTGGTATTATTATCTCTTTACAAATTGATGGTATAAAAGCAGAAGGATATGCTGTTCAGTTAGTCATCTTGGTCTCGGGAAAACTCCTCCGACGATCAGTGAACTAACTCAAAGAGTCCTGCAAAGCTTCTCAATTGGGCTGTAAGTTGCCGTTCATGGCTTAATCCTACAAAGACCGAACTAGTCCTGTCTATACGGAGGAGAGTAATTGCGACTTTCGCATCCCCCAACTTGGGTAACAATACTATTGATTTCAAAACTGAAGCCAAATACCTAGGAGTGATACTAGACTCCAAATTAAGCTGGAGGATAAACGTGAATGAGCATGTTAAGAGCGGCCATTGCACTGTATGCCTGTATGCCAAGGATACAGAAATCATACTGCCTGCTGGACCACTGTAGTGTGATCCAGACGGAGGCCCTGGTCATTTGCAAAACAGTAAAGCTGCTGCGTACAACTTATGACGTACCGAGCAATCGAGTAATCGCGCTCGAGAACCTGGGTGCTAACCACATAATTATTCTCAGTTAGATGCCTAGTCACAGTGATATACGTGGAAACGTAGCAGCGGATGCGCTGGCCAGAAAGGGTACTTCTACGAATATATGTCTAGCGGAGGAACCCATAGGTCGGAAGCTATAATCAGTGAAGAGGATTCTGGATGTACAGACCCATCAGCTGAAAAGATGGGGAGAACTGACTTAATACAGAATTTCAAGACAGCTTTGGCCCAAGATTTGTCCTGTGAATCTCTGCTGAGGAGAATCCGTAATGATGTGCGTAATCTTACTTTAATTATTACGGGACACTTCCGCTTTGGCAAACATGCAGAGCGCATGCAAGCTCCTTACAATGGGTTATGCAGCAGTTGTATGGACAAGGAAGAGGTTGAGAATATTCAGCACCTGCTGAGTGAATGCCCTAACCAGCCCTGCTAGGCGTAGGAGGAATACTCTTGGAAGTTACGTTTCCTGCGAACTGGGGGAATTAGCAGACAAAGAGCTGGGAAACCTGATAAGGTTTATTAACTCTTGTGACTGGTTTCATCGCACCCCTAGCTCTTAGATATGTTTTCTAGGCAGAGTCCCAATAAAGTGGCCCCACAATGGACCATAAATGGTCTAAGTGTGGCAGATCGTAGGTACATGATTTAACGGTGGTGGTCACTCTAACCTAACCTAACCTAAACTAACTAATTATCCAAGTGAAATTATCAAGGGCCCTGGATCTAACTATCCGACTAGCTGAATTGGAGTTTTAATTTTTTATTTTTATTTTCTGGTAGTTGATTAGATGCTTACCACTTATTTTATCAAAATGTTAATAATATTTGTACCTTAGTGAATTGCTTGCTGTTCATTGAAATTATCTTACATATGGTTCGCTTAGAGCAGCCTGTTAGCATAAAAGTAATTTAATTTGATTCATGACTGCTTCATTCATGTCAAGTATGAATTTAGTTTATAGCTTGCTCATTTGCGTAAAAATTAATTAAAATTAATTTTCTTGTTATTTTAATTCATCTGAAAATTACAGCTAATTTAGTAGTTATAATTATGCACTGCTCGCAATGTATACTAATATTGCCTCCTTTTTTAATCTATTAATCTAATTAAGATGCTAAATGCAAATTATTGTGTCCACCGTTCTAGAACGTAATCTTGATCAGAGGGCTGTTAAAAAAGTTAAGTTGCAATTCTTACAGTTAATGATTCTAAGAATTCAAAATTTCACGAAAACCTACAACAGTTTGAGAGCTGCTGACATTACTTAAGTTCATGTGCATAACAGATCAGAGCAAAACGAATTTTGTCTATATTAAATTCATTAATGCAATAAAAAAAAGCATAATCAAATTTCTAACTTCGGTAGGTACTGTGCCACCACACGTAACCAGAATATTTTTTTTTCTCATATACTTGGCTTGGCGTCCTCTGCAAATTGACAGTAGCTTTATAATTTGGAATTTACTTACATTTTACAGGTGAACAGTATAATTTCAGACACTTTCACATCTTTTACGCACAAATAAACACACACACACACACTAAACTGCTCTAATTAAAACCATAACCACAAAATTTTAAGAAAATAATTTCACGTCATAAATATTTCTACACGTTCCTTGCCGTGCTAAAAATTACAAAACTTCTGATGACAGTGCAATGACATATTGTTGAAAGGACAAGCAATTCAATTAAAATTCATATTGAATTTGGTAATTTGCATCACACATGGAGCAATGGAGCCCACACGGTCCACAGAACAACAAGATCCATACATACAAACTGTCAAATAATGTCATCCGCGAGTCGTTTTGTCTCTGAAAAATTTAATTTTTGTATGGAATTTCTTTGTTATATGCGTATTTGTTAAAGAAAATCAACGCTCAGGTATTTTCTTGTATTATTCATTAATTGATTGTTTTCTTGGTTATTTTTTGGTGTAAATTTATTTTTTTCATTTTGTATGCAGAATAATACAAAAAAAAAAGGAAAACAATTTTTATTTATTGCGTGAAAAGCACAAGTAAAAACAAAATGGAGTTAGAGCATTTTAACCAAAAGCTGTGGAAAGTTTTCTTAGTTAATTTAATACGAGAGATGTGTTCAAGATTCTTAAGGAGATCAGCGCCTCTAAAGGCGCAGTTCCTGACAGCTTCTCGCTTCTGTACATAACAAGTTCGCTAAATCTCTGCGCAAACAATTCGACTTGTCTTATTCGACAGGAAAATTTCCAACTGCTTGGAAATTAGCTCACATTTTGCCCATTCTATCCCTCAAATTATCGACCAATTCGAATCGGCACTTCAATTCTTTCAAAGATTTTTGCATCTGTCATTAACTCCATATTCATGAAGTAAGTCTAGAAACCAATCAACTCATCATCAATCGCCAAACTTGGCTTCCGAACCGGTCGCGATTCTGGAAACTTGCTGACTTTTCTTACGGAATGTAATTACCGAAGTCATCACAATTTTGGTGAGTTCAAAATCGTTGCCCTGGATATTTATAAGGCCTATGATAGAGTTTGGCATCCTGCCGATTTAACTCCCCTTCCTCTTCTATTATGAATTGAAAGCGTTATATCTATCTGAATCTCACTCTAATGCCGGTGTGCCTCAGGGCTCTGTTATCTCTCCATTTCTCTTCTTAATTTTCATTAGTGATCTGCTTTCCCTTACTTTCAATCTCATCCATAGCTTTATCGATGACAGTACCCTTGATTTCCCTTATTGCTTTGACACTCTTACGATTCCAGAAGGAATGCCACATCCGAAATTGCATAATTTCATAATCATTGAATAACGACCTTCATGAAATCTTCTCTTGTGGCAAAGCGAATCGCGTCAAATTGAATGCTTCTGAAATGTGATCTGTTGCCGAATAAGCATCGAAATGTCTTTTATTTATGAAAATTACCTGAACATCCTTCGATCCTATCTAAAATCCTAAGAAATATGGGCAGTAAAATTCCGAGGATAATATCATTTCTCAAGTCTTCGAAGGTATTGGTCACAATATTCTTCTGAGAAAATTGTACATAACATTAAATATCTGTGCGTCAGCCCATGGCCTTTCTCTTTTAACGTTAGCAGATGATAATATAATTAATAATTATACTGGGGAATAGTAATTCTGCGACTTGGAGTTTGAGAGCCGATTTAGTGTAATTTTAGGCCGTTAAATACGAAAATTATATCAGATTTGCTAAATTGGCTCTAGGATGTAAAAAATATAGTAAATATATATTGAGACCTTTATTTCCAAATAAAAATTGCGTAATAAGTCGTATTTTACATAGCATAAATTACATGAAAATAGAAAGTGCAAAAATAATAAAGAAAAACGTTTTCTATATGACAATCTACCGTGCTCGCGGCCAGAACAACCCCTTTGTAAGGTTCAGCAATAGTTCGCCATCATATAGCCGACCCACCGCCCTTGGTAGCTTTCCGCCATTATACTCATGTCCTGGGGTGAAACCGCTCTCCTTGGTCTTAACTGTAATCGGAAAGGTTGTCAGGGAATTTGTCTAAATGGCTATTTCTTTTGATAACTGATACAAAACTTACTCAGGCAGCAGATTCTATCTGACGCATGTGGCTTGTAAAATTACAATCCTTAATAGGGGTATGGATTTGCGGACCATCAAAGATGGCTGTTTTTAAATTTTCCATTCTAAGGCCAGGAAATGTATGGAAAATATATTTAAAACAATCGCCACTCTTATTTAAGGCTTTGACGAACAATTTAATTATCTCAAGCTTAATATGAAGTGGTGGAAGAAGGGTTTTTCTCGATTTATTAATGGTTCATGAATGATGTTAAATTGCGGCTATTAAGAACTGTCCTTTCTTAATTACTCTATCGTAAATGATATTTACATTTACCTATATTTGGCTGTGTAGCTGCCTACACTGTCGTTTTATCGCCGAGTCATCAAGAAGGCTTCTCGATGTTGAAGATATCGAAGGGTCCCATAATGATCGTTCCAGGTGAAATTTCTTGAGAACCAGAGCCAACCCAAATAAATTAACTACACGTCGGATATTTACAATGATAGTGAATACTAAAATCACTGCCAAACCAAATGCCGCAGAAAAGTTAGTTTTTTGTTCCCCAGTGTAATCTTTCTAGTGAAATACCTCTAGGATCAGTCCTTAGTCCGCTGCTTTTTTTTACTTATAAACTTTCCGTGAGAAATCATAGATATAAGTATTTAGATGTATGCGACGAGATGTAAACACAAATTTACTTGTCCTAAAATATAATCACCAAAATTTCTTATTCTAATGTTTTTCCTTTTTGCTAACTTAGGCTAGTTTTGTTTTTTATTTTCTTCAAATTTACTTGTTTAACCTCAAAAGTTTAATAGTAGTAGCCAAGATGTATGCTCATTTAGATAGACACGGGCTGTAAATCAAGGCCCAAATCAATTAAACATTTTTTTTGAGACATCTCAGTCTCGTCTTTCATGGTCTGAAGACTTCTAAGCTGATGGCTAATAAAGTTAAGATTATGCTGGCTCTATGTGCTATTAAATTATATACGGCAGGACCTGATGGACTGCATTCCAAATTTATGAAAATTATTGCACCTACAATAGTAAAAGTTCTTGCGTGTCTTGCATCTTGTTGTAGCAAGAGGACAATTGGCCTACCTTCTAGTTTGATATGTTATTGAGTACAATTCAAAACTTGCCAAATTTGCATGCATGAATTTGAGTAGAGTGTATGTGTAGATTTGTCAAACATTCATTATTTCAAACTTGGAAAAAGCCAGAGTAGTAGAATATTGTTCTGATTTTTCTAAACGAGCTTTAACGATACTATCTATAGAATTATATTCCATAAGATTATCTGCATGGAAAATCCCGAAGTACTAGATTTTCGTATTCTAGCGCAACCCGTCTTGTTCCGCAGCGAGCTCCTTTTATGAGTGCTGTAGGCTGTAATTTGGAGGACTGGCACAGATATGCAGCAGACGATAATAAAGGCATCTGAAACTTGACTAGGCTAGAGTTTATTCGGCGACTGTAGATGTCACTTTCGAATCACGAGCATTCTAGAAGCGTCTGTTTCAGATTAAAGGTATTGAAACATTATTCATATCCTGACACTTTCTACAAACTTTAAACGTGTTTATCTCAAAACTACATTTTTCAAGTCAGCCGAACTCGTAGCTCAATCATATTTCAACTGATTCATTTAAAATAGGCACTAAGTAGGATTTTTTGATTATATTGCATAGTTCCTTTTTTATAAAAAAATTTCCTGACAATTTCGTCATGGAATTTTCTCATTTTTGATTTAGAAATGCGCCATTTTTACAAGAACAACGAATCAAAAAAATCCTACGTACTTCTATTACTATTCTTATATATAATCGGGAAAACGTTGGTGTCATCGGAAAAATGCTGCACAGTCGCCATTTTGACAATTCTAATATAATTAGCATTAAGTATAATACATAAAATTCTTACTTTGTACTGCGTCTTTCATAGCTTTTACATAGATATATTATACACATATTTATCCCACTGGAATTTATGGCATTTTAACCAGGAAGAAATTAAGCGGAGGCCACGATTAGCTAAGAGAGTGGTTTGTGCCTATTCCTTGCTTTTGAATATGGCCACAGTGTCATCAGCATAACACACAATATGATTTTCATTGCTGTTTTGTTCCAATTCACATAGACTGTTTATGTAAATTAAGAACAATATGGGGCCTAATACCGTACCCTGTGGTACACCACATCCAAGAATTATTGGATTACTTATTATTTTCCCTACTCTGACATATTGTACTCTACCTTAGTGATAGGAATGAAACAAAAAAAGTGCCATATCAGTGATTCTTATGCTAGATAGTTTTCCCAGTAAAATTTTGTGATTGATAGTGTCGAAAGCCTTCTTTATATTAATAAATACAGCACATTCTATTTTCCCGGCATCAATTGCAGAGTATATGCAGTCACATCATATAACGTATCCGATGTACTATATTTACTTTTAAATCCATACTGATTCTTAGCTATTATGTTATTGGACTCTAGATAAGATAACAGTCTAGTTTTGATGCATTTTTTCAGCAGTTTTTTTGCAATGTTGGATAACAATGATATTGGTCTGTAATTGTGACGATTACTTCGGTTTCCTGCTTTATGTACTAGTTTTCGGTAATAGGACTAGAATAAAATGACCCAAAAGTTGTCGAATTTTCTGAGGTATCATCTTCAACTGTATTTGATATTTGTACGCCTATGGCCATGAAATGTTTGTTTGTACTTATATGCAATGGTTCTGTTATTAAAGTACCACCCGTTGTCTGGATTTCCTTTATATTTTGAAGCTTTTTACTTGATACGGTTATTTTATTTATTTTATCCCATACTTTTCTAGAGTTATCAGAAATTGTGTTAATGACCTGCAAATATTAAGACTCTTTTGCAGACCTGATGTCTGACCAAACAAACATTTTAAGACTTGTCTGATCTATAGAACGTCATTTTGTAACTGAAAATAGATTATGAGTTCCTTGCTCATTTCGATGTCATTTAGACGTAAGTTTTCTACCAAACGAGGATATGTTGATCAAATTTTCGTTTACTGAATAAATTTTGACCCCTTTCCATCGACGTGCTTTTTACGTCAATATTTGAAATTTTAAGACAATCGAGTTTAGTTTCCGTCAAATATAGACTTCGTTTTGACTGAAACTTTTTTAAGTCGACATATGACGTCTTTCCGGAGTTCAAGTTGGTACAAGTTTAAATAATGTAATCGGAATTTGATCACAAAATGACCGACCATGTATGTATTATACAGAAATATATGAAAGAACGTCATTTAATGACTCTAGATAGACCCTAGATTTAACAGCGTTTTTCTGTCTTTTAGACGTAATCTTATAGTTAACCCTCTAGAGCCTAATATCACAAATTTTTCCATTGTTTTTTACATCTTTTTGATATCTGACTTTTTTCGACATTTTGTCGTCATTTTTGCTATTGCATAGACACGTGCTGTCTGTTTCTCATCAGTTTTTGACTGCATTTGAAAGTGGCGCTGATCTTGATTTTTCGTAGCTTCGTGGAAGGACGGGCATTCAAGACTTGGATTAGCCTTGTTCAAGCAGCAGTACGGGCAACAATTCTATGGTGTTTAGTCAAAAATACATTTCTCCAAAAATGTGCTATGCGCTACTTACGAAGTTGTGCGTTTTTAATCGAAATAATATTCAGTTTTTTTCAAGTTATGCATTTTGGACACATCGTTTTATTTCAATGTTTTTGTGAACGAAAATTCAACGAAAACATTGAAAAATGCTTTTCTCGATAAAACAACATAAAAAATTAATTATTTCTTCCGAATAATAAAAATATAAGTTTAAATTCTATTGGAAATATTCGTCGTTCCAGGGTGGAAAAATGTGTTTTTTGTCTTTCGATGTGCCAACTAGAGACCATTTTGTATTAATAATTGTTGGCTAAGATGACGACTTTATTTCCGTCTGAAGACGTGTTTCAGATGGTACATTGTGGACTGGTCGACGTCAAAAAGATGTTCGATTTAACAAAATTTTGATTTTGACCACTTTTCAATTTCAGTAAAAAGGACGGACTATTGACCAAACAATGTATGTTGGGTGAATTTAACATATTTTTGTATGTTTTGTATATAGTCTTTACGATGTGTTTTTTACTTGTCGTGCTAGAGTATTTCTTATTCTAATTGAAGAAATTTACAATGTAGTAGCTAGCCCACCCCCTTTACTTTACTTTAGACCGAACTTTAAGTTTTATGCATATATGATGCGCTTTCGATATAGTCATCTAAATATTGTGCAAAATGTGTTTAATGCTTCAATAGCTAAAATGCTTCTATAGACTTCTGCCCATCTTTCTTGACTAATTTTCACTACAAGTATACTATAGGTTATTCTCGATACTTGGTTATTTACACAATTTTTAATCTTAGTTCCATCACACAGAGAAATAGAAAAGTACCACCCAGTGCGCTAAATTCGGAACTTGGTAAGCACAAAATCGGAAAGTGTGCGAAAGAGCCAGAGTGAAAAATAAATCCCCACTTTTTAGGGCTTTTTTAAATTTTCTTAAAAGAGTGTGAATTCGGATTTTTCACTCATTTCTTTCTAAATTTTGGAGGCATTTCTGAATCATCTCTTAAGCTTGAGCTGCACTGTCATTTTGAATTAGTTGAAAGTGGATGACAATTTTCTGAAGGGTGGGAAAGGTGAGTAATATGTAGTTAGTTATTATTAATAAATATTTCAGTACTTTTGTTAATTGCGTCAATATTGGCGGGTAAAACAAGCTACTCAAGATCTATAAACGCTGCCATACTGCACCAGTCCCAAATGAACCCAGTGCTTCGAGCCCAATATCTTTCTGTCCTGTTCGATATTCAAAAGATAGGATGAGAATTCTTCTATTTGAAGAAGGAAATGAAGGCTTTGAACAAAGCGCAATAGATACCCTTCAACTTTAGTGATATACTTCCTTCGTTGCCTACAATTTCAAAAGAAGACTTAAGAAGTCTCGAAAATTAGTGTAATAGAAGTAGAGTCTGCCGAAACATTGGTACGCATGGACCTTTCTTAACAATGAAAAATGTTTTATTATTCTATTTTTCAACTTTTGGAGGGTTGGCTCTGACTAAATCCATCAGCAAGCATGGACGACACAGAAAGGCGCCTGAAAGCAGTATTTTATAATGTAAAATGCTGATTTAATTATCTTTGCAATTTATTGATTTTCCAAACTGGAAAATCTTAAAAAATGTTTTAACGTCATTATTATTTCCTTTGTTTCGAATGTGAATATAATATTGCTTATTTAAAACATTTTCAAAACATTTTTGAGTTTTTACCAGTTCGGAACGCATTGATGTATATTTCTCAGAATTTGGTATGAATTCCATAAGATTTGAATCGGATTTCAGACAAGAAGCTTGACAATTTCCTTTAGGAAATCATTAGCAAGTCATAAGTATTCTGCTCGCAAAGAATTTGTTCGGAAAAGTTTTAAGAATTCGAAATTTTTTCGGAATTTTTTTAATTGATCTTTAATAACGCTTAGAAAATTTCCGAATTTGGCACACTGGGCAGTCATTTTGACCGATATTGGTATAAGTAGTAATGATAATCCAAAACCTTTTAATTTTGAAAAACAAAAATTAAACTAAACGCTACAAATGTCATTACATCGTTCCGGAAAAAAAAAGTTAACGTGAAGGTGAGATTTCAAAATAAAATTGTAAAACCAGTTATCTTGGTAATTCTAGTGTTTAATGTAATCCCCCCAATTTTATTTAATGTTGCACAATTATGTAATTAATTATGTATCCTACCCACTACTGTACTACAAATGAAATATATTCTATTCTATCTTCAAGAGCAACTCATCAAGGGACTTCGTTAATACCTACAGAAACTATTCAAATTAACAATTTAGAAATTAAGAAGATTATTTTACATTAATCGATGTCAATCGCATCAATGGCCAATTAAAAAGAGGCGCATATAAATCTTTGTTATACTAGTAAAGAAATACTAGATGGAATTAAGAACAGATTAATTCTACTAATCAAAATCTTCTAACAAAAGGCAGACCTATTAGTAGCATCCGCCGAAATGTTATCTTTTAATCGAAAAGGTATCAAAGCAAATGCCGCCTCGAATATAAACATAATTCTAAAACCATAAAACCTGACTATAGAATGGAAGATAAAAGATAGAATGGCACAATGGCTTATGGGTTTCTGAATTTAATTACCGTAAGCATATTTGATGTATATTTCGAGCTTTTATTCTGAAAAGATTTTATAAATTGATTGATACACGCACCATTAAAAACACAATTTTCTCCACTCCACCAACAGTATAACCACAGTAGATTAGAGATGTCATTCCTAAATTGCATTCTTGATGAAATTTATCTGCAACAATTAATATTCTTTGACACATGCTGACTAAATCAAATACGACTAATTAAATAGTAATTATATACCTACGGTTCTTCTTTAATTATCTAATACAAATCCAGTTATAATAAGTCTACTGGATTCTGGAGATAAACTAAACGCTGCACACAGAACAGAGTTTGAGATAGAGCTACTGTCTTAGTTCCATGTATGCATGAGAGGAATTAGAAAGGATTTTAAATAGGTCACTAAGTAATATCCGTTCTTTTCTATGGGACTTTTATATTTAACGAAAATTTTCAAAACCTTGCTCAGAGCCTGTAGCACTCCTATAGTGAAGCTTTTTTATTACGAACTGTGCAAATGTGGAACAGTCTACCATCTTTTTTCTGAAATTTTTTGCGAGTGCGGTTAGGGAAATTTTTTCTGGACTTAGAAAATAAATGAAGTTCAGTAATCGCGCAGGGACTGTACTTTGGTTATTCCCAGATAACAAAATGGAGCATGTTCTAAAAAAATACTTTTTGGACACAGATGATCGGCTTCAAATCGGTAAACTTCATTCAATTTCGATAAAAATATTCCATTTTTTTAACATACATTTCGGAAAATCGAATTTTCGTTCCAGCGTTCGGGTTTGTGTACCGTCAAACATAAAAATGATACGCTTTCGATACATTATTTCATATCGAATTTTGATTTCAAAGCTGAATTTCGCATAGTGTTCTTAGTCAGTTCTAATGTCTATATAGTTTGTGGTGGTTCCTAGTGAGTAATTTTGGTAGTTAGTTTATGCTTTTCAATTTTATATTCATTTGAAAAAGTTCCGAATATGGCTTTCATTCATATCTATTTAATATCGTTTTGGTTACATTTTGAATATGTTTCTGTGGATGCTCATTTATATCAATTTTATATCCTTTAGAATACGCTCTGAATATATTCTTCCGGATACGCTTCGATTATCATACGATCATTTTGAGCCGACGCGACGTCCGAAGATTTCGCTCGGCAGGGCGGACATGAGCCTTATAATAACCGGCCAAGTGCGAGTCGGGTTCGCGCACGAAGGGTTCCGTAACATCGTACAAATTGTAACACTATGTACTTTTTATTTATTTTTTTCAAATAAGAGTAGGCATCATGTGAAAAAATAATGCTGTCATTTGAAAAAAAAATATTCTTACTTATGATAATAATAATAAATGATAATAAAACGAGGGAAAAAACGGCGAAAAATCACGTTTCTTGTATGGAGGCTCCCTTTAATTTTGAATTAAATTTTATTTTTATTATTTGTTGTTATATCGCCAATAGAAAAACACAGTCTGCGGAAATTTCAACTGTCTACCTATTACGGTTCATGAGATACAACCTGGTAACGGACGGACAGCAAAGCCTCAGTAATAAGGTTCCCGTTGTTACCCTTTGGGTACGGAACCCTAAATAGCATATGGAAAGAATGTGTTTTTTGATATGAATACGTGTAGTTAGAGAGCATGTTCTCATATTTTGTGGAACATATCTAGAAGATGATCAGAGCATGTTCTGTGTTATCTGGGTTATTTTGATTGGCATGGTATAAAATAAGTAGCAGAACGTAAAATGCAATTAGTGAATTTACTTTATTTAGTTTCCCATTGAATAATTTATTTCCATGTAGATTTGACACTGGTTCCATAAGGTAGCCCGAAGAAGGCATTCGACCAATTTAACTGAGTAAGTAACAAGTAACCGCTTAAGAAAACCCCTTTTAGCTGTTGGTATACAATTTTGGGTTAAATTTTTAAATTTACTAATGTTTTTCATGTTTTTTGCTAGGAAAAAACATGCATGAATTAAAATCCTTCCTTTCCAATTAATCCTTTCAAAATTTGTTCATGATTTATATTTTAATTTTTTTGTCGTAATATCCTTAAATATGAGCTGCTGTTTATATGAGAAGAGATCAGTTTGATCTGTTTGATCTGTCTGCAGCAGACAGAAAATCAAGCTGCACCGATGAGTGTAAGGTTTTCTGCTGACACGAAACGCTTCTTCTTCTTCCTTTTTTTTTATTTTTCAGCCCACCGCGTGGCGTATACAGGTTCTATTCGCTTCGAATGAATCTGTTTCTTTAAAAAAAATTTAAAATTTTTTTAATAAATAAAAAAATTGTTTTTTCTATTTTTCTCAAACTTTTCATTTCTTTCTTCTTTTTTTTCATTTTTTTCATTTGTTTTTCAAGTCACTCAATTTCGCTATTTGGGACCTGTTGATGAGTCTAACCAAGACTTGAAACTTGTCACCAAAAATTAATGAGTTGTGTGATGAAATAACAAATTAGAACATTTTTTAGCTTTTGCTATATACCGGAGAATCTCAAAAATTTTTTTCTTGAACTTTTTCCTTATGTGCTTAGTATTGGGGATATAGCTGGTTCTGGACGCTAAACCAGGATCACTGGGCCTTACTCTTGATACATAAATAATAATAAAATTTCCATAATTTTTTTCATTTTGTCCGAAATTTGCAAAAGCTATTGTGAATCGCTTGATGGAGCGATAGTTAGTCCTGGTTGTTTTATATTTGAAATAAAATAATAATAATCAGATACTTCCATCTATCTATATGCTGACGATGTGCAAATGTATCTGAGCAGGCCGATTGGCTTGACGGAGGACTGTGTATGCCGCTTCAATGATGACCTGCAACGTGTATATGATTGCTCACTACAAAATAACCTGGAGTTGAATCCCAGTAAGTCAAAATGCTTCGCGATTTATAGGAATGGAATCGATCCTAATACCGTCCCACCAATTTTCATTAACAACACCGTACTACCATATGTTGATTCAGCTGGGCTCTTGGCTTTGAGCTTAACTATAAGTTCACCTGCTGTAAACATATTGGTGTTACGATAGGAAAAATATATGGGTACCTGCGGCACTTATGGCTGAGCTCTAGTTTTCTCTCACTTCATATGTGGATGAAGCTGGTCATGGCTTTAGTGGTCCCTCACTTCACATATAGTAGTGTGGTTTTCTCTGACTTTGACTCGGTCTGTCGAATGCGACTCTTGGTAGCATATAATGATGTACTCCGCTTTGTCTTTAAACTGCCTCGCTTCAGTCATATATCATCTTATTCAACATGCTTGTTTGGTTGTTCTTTGAATGCATACCTAATCCAATGCAGGTTAAAATTTCTGCACAGACTAATATATAACCAACAGCCCACGTACCTATTCGAAAAGCTTAACTTCTTGCAATCGGCTAGACACAGGAATCTTCTAATCCCTCGTTGTAGATCACGATTTGGCCAGCATTCTTACTTTTTCCAATGTGATCGCCAGTGGAATCTATTGGCGCATGATATTCAGTGCACGAGTGGCGGTAGAGCATTTGGCAGTGACTCTTGTCTAAATCGGAGGTTATCATAATTTTGAATGTTGCTCCACTAAATCCTAGCTTATTTAATTTCTCTTTCACTGTATTCTTTTTGCTCTCAAATATTCCATAGCTTAGTTTTACATAAGTATAATATATTCTCCACATTAATTTTTTTTTTTTTTTTTTTTTTAGCACTCAACTCTAATATTAGTTTTATTGTTACTTTTGTCTAATTAGTTCGTAGTAATTTTTTTCTTTTTTATTTTGTTTCTCTCTTTTTCCTATTGAATCCAGCACACTACTGTACATCTTAAGATTATAATGATCTTTGTACTGAAAATAAATTGTCATTATTATTATTATTAATTAAGACAAATAAAATATTAATTCACGATTTTATATGAAATAGTTAGTGAAACTAGAACGTATTTGAATTGAATTTTATGATGCGTGCGTTATTTAAAATGAAATCTGAAATAATTACTTTAAATGGCATTTTAATTAATTTAATATGATATATTATAATTATTTGTATTAATAATTTTGTAATTATATAACACTAAATTAAGGGCTGATTTCAGCAGAAAGTTCATTTACAAATAAATATGATATCGTTTTATACAGGGACCGAAAGAGTTATAAGAAATATTTTAAAAGTCTGGTTTTAACACTTTGTTATTGATATTTTATCATCTAATGAAATAGTTAAAAAGAGAATTTTATTTTATTCTGAGTAAATAACAGTCTTATCTTAAGTTTTATATTTCTCTCTCGGTTTAACATTTAAAAATGAGTTTTAATTTTTCTCTCAAAAAATAAAACTCAAAATTCGAGTTTTTCATTTTTCTCAGCATTTAACAGTTAAAAATGAGTTTTATTTTTTCCCTCAAGAAATAAACCTGTCCGAGTAAGGTTCTTAGAGAAAGAAAAATTGGAATCGGCAACCCCTTCTTGGTGTTGCTATAATATAGCTTTGGGTTTTCACTGTAAACGGCCGTTTAAAAAAAAATGTAAATTTAAGTTCAAAAATAGGACCAATCGGGCAACTGTTTCGTACGGTTGCTATACAAAATTGATTAAAAAAATTGACAAATTGTATCTTCTAACAAATATATGACAACAAAAATAGAGAACGTCCATTGATAAGTTTTATTTCTAGAGGAAAATAAAAAACTCTGATTATGAGTTTTATTTCTTGAGGAAAAAAATATAACTCATTGTTAACTGTTATAAGACGAGGAAAATATATAACTCGAATTATGAGTTTTATTTTTTGAGGAAAAAATTAAAACTCATTTTTAATTCTTATAATAGACGAAATATGTAAAACTCTGGCAAAGAGTTTTATTCGCTGTAAAATAATATAAGTATTTTTTTAACAGTTAAAATTGAAATATAAAAAATATGTCTTACAATAACAGTTAGGATTGGATTTATATATTAAAATCGAAACTTTCTTGATTTCAACGTAGGCAGCTAGACTAAGTGGTGTACATAGACCCCTTTTGTACTACGCTACTTACTAGAAAATTTTATGGAAGAGTTTTTTCGCTCACAAAAAAATAATAACACTTATTTTCGATACCGAACACTTGACAAACCACTTTGTAAACCTAGACAAATTAATTTTCAAATTCGCGTCTAGTAACACTTTGCTGAAAGTAGAAAGGTTTAGCTAGGTAGGCTTCTATTTGAAAAACTGTGAATATTCTATGACTATAAGTCATAAAATTTAAATGGGAAAATAATATTTTCTGATGGGTCAATAAAAAAATTGAATGACTTGGTACGATATACATGTGTCATATATAGAGGTTGATTTGAACTCCTCTGATTACTTTTAGCTCAAGTTCAAATGCAAATAGTTCAAGCAAAAAGTTAATATCAGTTAATATTAAAATATAATTAAAAATAGATATAATCGTCTCAAGGCAACAGCAATTACTAAAAACTATCACAGTTTGATACCTGTAAATGACAGTAGTGTTAGGATTAAAGAATACTCGTTTTGTAATAATAATAAAATTATAAAATTTATGAAATAATAAAACAGAACCATTATTATATTATTATTTAAACACATATTTCATTCTAAAAACAATAAAAAAAAAAAAAATTCCGGAGTAAACTCTGAAATTTTCATCTGAATTTTTGTAGAGACAGTAAAAAAAAATGTATATCGCCTAAGCTAAGAGTTGAACATCCGACAATTTTCGCTTTGATATGTATTAATATTAGAGCAATTAAAAATATATATTTGTTAGGAGTGGCTTCTGCTTCGATGGAATGAAAAATTCAAAATTAATTTTTTTCTTTGAAAAGTCTCGTTTATTACAATTAATTTGATATATCGTAGAGAGAATCGACTACCCCGGTCCAAGTATTCAGCAAACTAAAAAACACGTCCGCAGTGAAAACATTAAAATTTTAGTCTATATTCAAGACCTGAGGTCGGCAAAAAGTATTTGTCCAATATAGTTTAATATGTCAACCGGCTATTAAAAAAAAACAAATAAATAAATAAATCAGGTTCATAAAAATAACTAGATTTAATAAAGGAATAATTCCCAAGAGCTTCTTTTTAGTCTCCACAATTTCTTAGGCTCATCATAAATGAACTGTCAACCTGGTTCTGGTACGGCGGAAGAAGATTCATCCAGCAGTAAGAGCATCATAACTGTTGTTTCTACTGTCGCCAAGTCGATGTAGGGTCAACTTAGGACAGGACTCCCGACTCACTAACATCGCAGACGTCAAGTCGACGCTTGTTTCCAGCATCACCGCCTTCCTAGTGGAATAGGATCCGCTCAGGCAGTCATAGAGACAGCCTGAACTAAAGAAATGAAGCCTTCTTCCAGCTCGGCGTTGATGTATCTTCCCTTCGTAGACTTTAGGTCGCCGTTAAAACGAACCCCGGTGATTGGGACTGTAAGAGTCTAAGCTCGATAAATGACTGAATAGAGGCAAATCGAATAATGGATATAATAGCAGACAAGATGGTCGTTAAACACAACCTATCTTAAAATGAAGGTACCAAAAATGGAGGAAATAAATCTACAAAATGAAGGCCTAATCTGGTACAATGACAGTTCTAAAACCGAGAAAGCAGTATAGGTGCAGAAATATATGGTTTTAAGCTAAGATCTTATATTTATCAAAGCCTATTAAAATACGTCTCAATATTTCAGGCTAAGATAGATGTCATCTCCAGGGGTTGATTCTAATATCTTTACCGTAGCTTAGGCGTATATTTTAGTTACATATTTTGACATTTCACCTCAAATTTGTCGTACGTTTATATTCACCATATTCATTTTAATTTATCCTTTTCATCAACCACAAAATAAACTAAAATAAATTTGCAATGAATTAATGTCAGAATACATGTCTAAAAGTGCGACAAATTAGTCAACTGCTTTCGAGATTGTGACGAAAATTCTGTGGTAAATCGATATTCTACACCGAATTAGAGCAATACAAGTGCTTAAATTCGATAAAATATTTTGAATTTGTAATCTGAAGTGTTATTTTCAGTTCATTCTACGTAATGTAAGGCTTGCTGAGCTGAAAAAATCAGTATAAAAGTTCATTTCATTTATGCGTACATTTTGACACTTAAGTACGACAAAAGATCAGAATCACCCTCCAGATGTGCATACGAAAACCTTAGTCGATCCTATACTAACAAAAATGTACATATTTATACAGATAGCCTAGCGGCATTGAAAAACATCTTATCAACTGAGTTTAAAAAAAAGTTAATATGGGATTGCATTGCATTTAAGCATTAACAAACCTTGGCACAAAGAACCACCTAATACTTCAATGGATGCCAGGATACTGGGGAATTGATGGAAATGAGAAGGTGGACTAACTGGCCTAAAAAAGAGAAAGTGCAAAAAACTTTTCGTATCAGCAAGAACTTAATTCTCTTCAGTGCGGCTCGTTCTTGCTTGCCATATACGCCAGGAAAAATGTTAAGTTGACCTCACCTATATGCATTCTGAGTATATGAATTATATGAGTCGAAATACTGAGTATTTATTTTGTACTAGATCGAGCCGTACTGAAGAGTATTAAATGTTGTTGATACGAAACGCCTTTTGCATGTTCATCAGTTACAGTTTAGCAACTATCTTTTATGTTATCAATTTTTTTTTTAATTGATAACATTTTCCACCAAAAGTCTGCCTCATAGGACCGGAACAATTTTGCGGTATTTCTTACAGCACCATGAAGCTTATCTTCTAAAACTGAATCCAAAACCAAATGGACCAACGATGCCAAACCAAAAGATTCATTAAAGGATTCTCGCCAAAGAATAGCCAAGATCTTTCAATGCTGTCTAGGAATCAATTCAGATTCATTACATGAGTTCTAACTGGACACTGCAAACTAAACAAACACAAGTTCACACAAAGTCAAAGCTACTGAAGATGGACAAATGAGTCCGAAATGCATTTAGCGATAATTCTTTAAGTAGTGTTGTCTAAACGTGTAATTCAGCAATAAAAGGTGGTTTTTATTAGAAAAAACGTCTTCTCGTTTTTGTTCTTTAAAAACATGCATCGGATAAGGCATATCACCCACTGATGAATATAGGTTGTGTTTCGAAGAACGTCTTATGCGAATCGGACCGAGGTCATTGCACAATGTAGATTCCAGGCTTTTGGCTCATACTTCTTAAAGCCTGCCGACTTTGAAAAAACTGCATTCAAAAAAATATCTACTGCTCTTAATAGAAAGAGTGGGATTTTTGTATGAATTATAAAGAAAGTGGTGCACAATAAGTAAATGATGGTTGCAGTGCAAAGGCCACTCGACCCGCTTAGTTCTAAATCTAAATCTAATTTACTTAACCTTTGCGAACTCTTTCAAAAACAATGTCGAAATACGTATAAGTATTCAATATCAAGAAATCTATGTAGGTACTTCAATATTAAATAACTAGTTATTTCAAATGAATTGTTATTTCAATTAACTTTTATTTAATTTATTTTTAACGATAATTATTTGAAATAAAAAATTTAATTTAATTTAGCCAGGTCTGGCGCGGCATCACTAGAATTTCGTTTGCAATACATCCATCTACGGCTACCATTGAAATTGAAGGAAAAATAAAAATAAAATCATATTTGTATCATTATATCCGCATTACGATTAATTATGTAGTGCCAAAGCAAAAGTAAAGTTTTTGATTTCTATCGTATTCAAAAATATTTCCTCAAAAGTCGACAAATAAATATATAAAAAAAAAAACTTCAACCCGATTCCTTGCCACAGCTACCACAAGTTACGACAAGTTAAAAACCAAGAGATTTACCTACTTTGATAAGCTTATGAACAAAAGAACTCCCAAGTTTCAAATTACACGACCATATCGAACCAAGCCATCCACTAATCCACATCCACCACAAGTTGATTCTTGAAAAATAAACCCAACAAAAAAAGAAAAGTTGAAAGTATCTTTTTCATGAAATCCTCAGACAAATTAACACCTCAGCTACATAAAACGAAAAACAAAATCTCTTGTCTAATAAACGGTAACACTTGTGATGGGATTTCAAAAATACACCTTCCTCCCTACTTCTAACCAATATCCACCCTACTCTAAAATAAAACTCTCTATAAACTCCTCACTTGACTCAAAATTTTCTCTGATTTCCCCTTCTCATAAATGAGTTTTGCATTTTGTGTGCCTGTCGTGCCGCCTTTCCACAGACCTGATCACAGTTTTGCATGGATGCACCGATCAACGGCGACGACGACGGCTAACAAAACGAGAGTGATTCAAAGAGAGATTCAACAACGAATGAGCGTAAAATGAAAGCTCCCTCAAAAATTCACTCATTAAAAATCCCCCTCCATTATAAAATGGAAGCAACAGAATAAGAAGTAGGGATATGACGCATGTCCTCTTCTAATTAAATACCTGTCCGCCATGTTTAAATTTTGTTTATATTTCTAGCTTTGTTGCACTAAATGCAAACAGCATACAACTTTCCTTATCCGCATTCAATTGAAATGCATTTGCTCATAATAATTTTGTTCATGGGTGTGTGGGGTAAAATTTGGCCCCGGGCCCGTGCCCGTCCCATCCACACGTTCTTCACTCACCAATTTGAGAGTGAATCGAGTAAGTCGACAGCCATTCAGAGTTCCATTCAGTTCGAGTTTGCCTTCCGTCGAGTTTAGTCATTTCGAAAGGGATAATCGAGTTATTTTGTGGTGTAGTAAATTGAGCAAATAAAAGTGTGTTTATTTGAATACAAAAAAAAGGAAAAGAAAAAGAAAAAACAAAACAAAAATAATAATAACAATAGAAAAAGTAAAACGAATAAAAAGGTTTAGTGACAATAAATAAAATTGTGTTTGTGTCTGTGTATAATTTTTAAATAATATTTTTAACACCAAATAGTCGTGGAAAAAATATTTCTGGATTACTTTTGTGCAAATTTCGAGAATAATCTCGCCAAAATGGTGGTTCTAGAAGGAGGTGGCAGCGTTGTTACAATTGGTAGCAATCAGTATCTTCAGCCTGATTATCTGACACCTTTACCGACTACGGTAAGTTTTAAACTCTACACTTAAAGCACCTCAATCTGAATAGAGAGGGAGAGATAGAAAAATAAAGTTATTACCAGAAAGTTTTGATAAACTAAATTTTCACCATTTTTATTTTTTATTTTTTTTTTATTTACAGTTGGATGCAAAGAAATCACCTTTAGCCCTATTGGCACAAACTTGTAGTCAAATTGGTGCTGATTCATCTGCAGTTAAACCTCTACTTAGTGTGGATAAAAAGAAATCAGATATGCTAACATCATCATCATCATCAACAACAAACACAGGATCTATAACAGCAACATCAAAATCACCGTCGGCAAAAGCACCAAAATCTAATTCACCAACAGAAATTAAATTAGCCTTCAAACCATATGAAGCTAATGTCCTTTGTACAACAGGAATCGGTTCAACTGGATCATCATCATCAACAAAATCTGAGGATTATTCACAATATCGACCGAGTTCAAAAAGCAGTGCTTCAACAACTAGTGGTGAAAGTGTTTCAAGTCTTGATGATACAAAATTAAAAGGAAATTGTGGTCGTGTACCGTCGCGTAATAAATCACATTCGCCTGAAATTAGTGTTACAAATAACAGTGAATTAGTGGGAGGAAAAACAACCCCAAGTGATTGTGGTGGCCGTAAATTATCATCATCACCTTTATCACAACGTGGAGCCAGCCCAATAATACGTTCCGGTTTAGAAGTACTTCAGGGTCATCAAAAGGATATGTCAGCACTCGGTGCATATAAACAACAAAGTCCATATGGATTAAGTCCACTTTCAGCATTATGCTGTCCACCTGGAATGGAACAACATACAAATCCAGCTTTTCGTCCACCATTTGCCGGAGGTTTTACCCATCATCATGCTGCAATGTTGGCTGCAGCAGCTGCAAATGGTTATCCAGGTACTGCAAGTAATGCAGGAAATCCATATATTAGTTATCAAAGGATCAAAACTGCATCGGGTAGTGAAGCAATTGTACCAGTTTGTAAGGATCCTTATTGTCCTGGATGTCCATATTCACAGCATACACAACAAATGCTAATGGGAGCACCATGTCCTAGCGGTTGTACACAATGCGAACATCAAAAATATGGACTTGCAATGGCAATGGTTGGATCATTACCGCCGGGTCATCCATATGCAGCACAAATGAGATCACCGTTCGTTTGCAGTTGGATTGCTGGAGATTCGTATTGCGGTAAACGTTTCAATACATCCGATGAGCTATTTAGTCACCTTCGTTCACATACTGGAAATCTATCTGATCCTGTAACAGCAGCTGCAGCTTTTGCTCAGTCACAAACACAAACACTTCTGAATTCCCTGTTTCCACAATCAGCTCTACAGAGAGGATATCCAACACCACCTTTAAGTCCAATGTCAGCAGCTAGATATCATCCTTATGGTAAACCTGGAACAATTCCATCCGGTATGCCTGGATCACCATTTGGAGCGACACTTAATCCAGCTGCAGCAGCAGCTTTAGGACCTTATTATTCACCGTACGCAATGTACGGTCAAAGGATAGGATCAGCTGCAGTTCATCAGTAAACCTTTGATAGTATACAGAGAGAGGTATTTATCAACACCAAAAAAAAATTGTAGTGACGACCGACGTGCGATTTGATATTGAAAGCCAAATAGACTTCAAAGTAATGCCATAGAATGTGAGATTATCTATTTGTCTGTCTGTCTGTCTGTCTATTAAGTGTGAACGAAGACACAATTGAAAATCACAAAAAACACAAGTCAAATGAAAATGAGTTGAAGAGAGAAAAATAAAAAAACAAAAAAATAAAAAACAGAAAACTGTGATAAATTAGAAGTTAGTTATTTCCGCTGATAAAAGTCAAAGTATGAAGTTTTTTTTTGTCTAAGTTAAATCATAAACGAATTTTAAATATATTTGCCCTGTTGCTTTAGTTAGGAGAGAACCACAAATTCAATTCATTATGTTAAAATACAAATGGGTCACCCCCATCAACCCTAAATTCAATTAAAACCCGTAATTATGTCTACAATTTACAGCCTAAACACAACCTTCAAAAACGCTATGATCCTGCAAAACGCTGCAACTCTAGTTATTTAGTTTGTCGCCTGTTTTAAGTTTTATTTTCTAATATTCAAGAAAAATGTGTAAAAATTATGTAAATATTGCCCGAAAGTAAAGTTTTAGTAATATAAAAAAAACAAAAAAACAAAGACAATGGTTCGAAGATAAAAAGTAATTTAACAAAAATTATTAAGAAAAAAATATAAAAAAAAACAAATAAAAATAAAATATTTCAATTTGAATTAAAAAAAAATTAGTGTTTTTGTGTTGCTTCTATTTTTTCTCTTTTTCTTTTACTTTTATTGTTATTTTTGAAGATATCTAATTGCGCTAAAACTAAAAGCGAATAGAGTGAGGAAATTAGACTTCATCGAACCCGGTATGTAAGTCATTTGCCTATGGAAGATTCGTAGAAATACACATGCCCTTCTTCAACTGTGGATAATTTCAGCTAGACTTCGACGAAACGTTAAAACTTCCCATTCTTTTCATTTTTGATACAGAATTTTTATTTTTTTAAGCGAAAATTGTTTTTTTTATTGTAGAAAATGCAATTTTCGTTGCAAAATGGAAATATTCGTTACAAAAATTAAATTTTGGTTACAAAAATGAAATTTTGGTTACAAAAATTAAATTTTGGTAACAAAAATTAAATTTTGGTTACAAAATTGAAACTTTTAGTTATAAAAATGAAATTTTTGTTACAAAATTGAAACTTTGGTTACGAAAATGCAATTTTTGTTACAAAATTGAAATATCGATCATAAAACTATTGAAAAATGTTTCCATGAAACAATGCCAAATTTCTGATATTTAAATCAAAATTTATTTAGAAATTTCCAAGTTTTTAGGGTAGGAAAATGTATTTTTTTTGTTCACTTTTTTCTGAATTTTTGTTATGCAAACAGCTTAATTGGTTTGCCGAAAATACCTCCAGTGAGTTCTTATTATACGCAATAGAATGGCTCTGTGAAGAACATTTTTATTGTTTTGGGTTCCTCGTTATTTTGTTTTGACCGTATAAAATTTACTTCTACTAAAAAAAAAAATGAAAAATTTAAATGCTGAATTCCATAGGTGTAATCTCTAATGTCTCTCAAGATTGAATTTATTATGTTGAGGATTGGAAAATGATGACCTATTCGAACAATGAAAGTTTCTAGACATTTTAAGCACATCGTTGGAATGCAATACTCCATATAAAAAAAAAAAAAAATAAAAATCTAACTGAAATTTGTTTAGAACAATTCTAAACTAAAAATTACAAAAATGAGATATGTAGAAGTTTTGAAACGACAAATGTGTTCTTTTGGTTTTCTGAAGAACACAGAAGATTGCGAATTGAATTCATTTGTAAGATTGGGTGCTTAGAAGTCGAAAAGACGTTTGAAAGTTTAAGCAAAATAAACAAATTGTCATGACTTGAATACTTGCAAAATGTCAAAACAGAACTTCATAAACTTCGGGTCACAATTTGGCAGGTTTATTATCGTTTTGTAAGAAATAGAGGCATGGCAATTTGATTATTTTGTTTATATATTCAACGTTTTTTCTACCTCTTTGCATTCTATAAGTCAATTCAATTGGCAATCTCCTGTGTTTTGCAGTGTACTGCATGTAACCAAAAGAACACAGATAGTATGTCACATAAGAGTGGTATATATGCCTTGATGGAACAGTAATCTCGAGGAATATGATAGTAATTCAATAAGGAAAAAAAAACAAATTACCTCTTCCTATAATTCGGCTTTCTATCGCTTACTCCAGAGAGGGACATATAAGAAAGAAATACAAATTGCAAAATTCCAAGCATAAAAAAAAATATGTGGGTACTGCTCTGAAATCTAAGCAATGCCTTTTTTTATGATGTTGGCAAAGCTTTGGGGATACCGTATGATGCCGTAGCAAAGGAAGAAGTGATAGAGAATTGAGGATTATTGGGTTGAGCGAAGGAGTTGCCTATGTCCATTACGCTTGAATGTTTGCGGTTCATAGTTGAGGGGTAAATAAAGGATGGCAAACTGTTCCATATGCGTACTGTTCTGATTAAGAAAGATTCGTGGACTTCAAGGATGTGAGAATGAGCTCAAGTTACAGCTCATGTGGTGCGCATAAGAAGAATTCTACAAGGGTTCAGGCTAGAGATATTGTAAGAGCAATAGCCATAGAAGTAGCGATAAAGACAGGTACGACATTACCCGATGCTCTTGCGAATCATGGTTGCTATTGAGATGTCATCGCTAATAAGCCGGAGGTCCTTCTTTTGGACTTTGTCTAACTCAAATAATGCAGTGTGTCCAGCTCGTACCCCAATATAGGAATTATGTTCTAATCTAGGCCCGCTGATAAGAGATTTGTAAATTTGCGCCAAGTCTGATGGAGTAAAATATTTTTTGCATGTTTGTAAGAACCCAGGAAATTCATCTCGTTTTTTGAAAATACCAAAAACATGATCGGACCACCAACTAAGATTGTTAGACATTTCAATGTCTAAGTAATTAAGAGATGGCGAGTTCGAGATATCTTCTTCATTGACGGCAAATGGATTGAACGGGTGTTGGAGTACATTTGAGTGATAACAGACAACATTGCATTTTGGAAGTATTAAACAAGACCCGGGGGCCTATTCTTGAATAACGAATGGTTTTAACGTATTCGTTATATAACGAATGGTTGATAACGAATCGTATACACCGTTCGTATTCTTGAACCTCATCGTTATAAATTCGAAATGGTGAAAAAGTTTTTCAACATAACGAGTGTGGTAAGATTAGATCTGTCAATTTACAAATTGAATAATGTCAGCTGTTTCATGTTTTAAAGTATAATTTGTAAAAAATGTTTATTGTTTACGTCTGAAATCGTTAAAGAATCTATGGACTATCAATTACGTCGATCGTTAATCAATTCCTACACCCTTAATTCAACGCTAAATAGCAAAATGTTGCAGGAGGATCTCCACCAGTGCCATGTAAATGTTTTTTATCCACCACAGATTTTCCTTTCACCACACATTTTAAATCCTGCCAACTCTGGAAATTTTCTATTAGCTTTGTTTAATATAATATCATAATAAAACTTTTCTGGTTCTTTTGCGCTCCGGGTATGGAATTTAATACTGATTTTATTTTGCCACAATTCCGTGGCATCTTTTAAACTGAAAAAGTTATCGGATTTACCAAATTTCAGTTTCAGGTTTTCCTCTAAAAACTCAATTAGTTTAGTTTTTTGAGCATATGAAATTTTCGCACATCTTCTATCTCCCATTATCACTCGTAAAGTAGCAGCTGATTCACTCTTCGTTTGGCATAACGAATGGTTGAACCCATTCGTTAAATAACGAAGGTTTTGCGTTCGGTATATAACGAATGCGGATTTCAAGAATACGATTCCGAATGGTTTTGACAGTATAACGAATACGGAATCTGTCTTCGTTATTCAAGAATAGGGCCCCCGATTTGCTATGCCTCAAGCGAGTATTATTGCGAGGTCATAGTTTAGTGAATAAGTGGCTTCCTTTCTCAACTTTAACATTCCCACGGGAATCAGCTATAGAGTCGAACGAGTACACGAAATCAAGGTTACGGTCATCTGCAAAACTATATATAGGTTTGAAAATGAGAGCTAGCAGATCATTAAAGAAAAAAATATAAAGAGAGTAGGAGAGAGTACAGAACCTTGCGGTACACCGGCATGGATTATGAAACAGTCAGAAGTAATTACGTTCAATATAACTTGAATTGAACGGCAGGAGATAAAACTTACAATTCATTTTAAGAAGAGTGTCTAGACCTAAAGCCTGAATTTTAATTTAAGAGCAGCTTGCCCGACTCTATCGAAGGCTTTCGAGATATCTAATGCGATGATTTCAGATTCACAAAAGTTATGGACACGCTAGGTAAGGAATGTTAAAATGTCCAATAGAGCGATCAGCATGAAAGCAGTATTGGCGATCGCTAATAAGTTGATTAGTTTCTAGATATTTCATCAGTTGGGTGTTGATGAGTTTTGCAAAAACCTTCGAAATAATCCAAGTAATGGTAATCGCTTGCTTCTCCTCTTGTAAGTAATGGCTGAACATGTGCAAGTTTCTACGGGCGACGGAAAGACTTCTATCGAATAGGACAGGTGAAATAGTTTGCGTTGAAGAAAAGACGCAGCACTTAAGTAAGGGGCTAAATACTATCAAACCAAGCAGCCTTAGACACATTGAGACTCGCGAGCATTTTGAAAACTTGAAATATAGCACTCTTTGGCTGTAATTGTATGTTGGTGAAGAAGGACATAAATTTGCAAAAACTAAACATTTGCAACACATAAAGGGTGTCTCAGAATGTTTGTAATTTTTGATAGTTAAAAATCCAGAATTAATTAACAGTGTTAATTCCATTAAAATCAAGGAGCAGTTTTTAATTACCTACTATTTATGAAAACGAACCATTTGTAAGTGTGCACCATCGCTTCTTTCTTTACACTCACTTAGCCTGAAACTGAAATTTTCAATAACTCGCTGGAGCATCACTCTTGGAATAGCATTGATTTAATTTCTGTTTCTTTCCTTTAAAACATTCAAATTTGATGGTAATGGGTTGAAAACCATACGTTTTAAGTAGCCGCCAAAGGAAAAAACTAGCAGTCATCAAATCTGGACTCTTGAACTAATTACTATTTTGAAGGAATAAATCATGAAGACGAATCATTTGGGACTCGAAAAATGTGTTACGGTTGTAGCTAATTTGGTTTTGAATTTCTGCAACCAAAAAAGTCCAAAAATGGCCTGAGTGCGCCCACGGTTGTCTTCAAAAACGTAGGGACCGACAATTCCTCAATTTGATATAACATCCGAAAAGACAACATTAGGTGAATGTAGTGGTTTCTGCTGCAGTGTCAGTGGATTATCGGAAAATTCTCCTGTATCCTAACTTGTTATTAAGTTAACTTTGATCGGAAGCCTAATATCTACAATTTTGTTTATTCACGTGGCCGTTGATGTAAAAATTGGATTCATCAGAGAACCAACGATTTTTCATTGTCGTACAGAATTCGACCCGATGATCCTGGGCTTCATCTCTTGCACAACAAGAATTTTTTAGGGGTGAAAATGTAAATCATTGAGAATAATGCGAAGAACCGAGGATTTGTTCAAATTTAAAGAAGTTGTGCGCAATCATAATGACTCGTGAATCGTCCATAACCGACTGTCGAACGCGCTCGACATTCGTGCTCGATCTTAATTTACTTTTGTGCCAAAATTGATTTAATCGGCATTGTGTTTTCCAATCTTTTCATATTTGTTAATCCAATGCTTTTTCATAATCGTTAAATTGAAATGTGTCCAGTAAAGATATCAAGTAACAGTGGAAGATTCATCGTTTCCATAAAACAATCGAACACAAAATGCACGATGGCGGTCCCGTGAAAAGGCAAAAACAAAAATTAAAAAAATTCTGAGGCACCCTTTATTTTCCAAAATGGTTCATAGAAAATTTAGTCATCTCAGATGAACGAATTAAGGACAATGCGCACGTCACATGGAAAAGTGAACCAACTCAAAAAATGTAACTTTTCAGGAGAGAGAAAAAACGAAACATTATTGAATTAATTTTAGCTTAACGCAGTAAATGTTTTCTAAAAATAGTCTCTTAACTTTGGTAGTAAATTTATTTCTAAAGATTACTAAAAGAAATTTTAAATTTTTGTTACCACAGTTGGCGAGGTTTAGCTGTTAATCTCGGATGTTCTTTAGTTATGTCGCTTTTCTTTGTTACTAAATCAATATTTTCACAAATTTTTTTTTTAAGAGTGGCACAACTCGAAATAAAATTTGTAAGAATAAAACTCCGGTTTGTGGAAAAGTGACACAGCTTATAATAAAGCTGGTAAAATGTCGAAACATACTTACGTTTGTGATGAAGATTGTCACAACTCAAAAAGAAAAAGTATGAAGAATATCTCTGTACAGAAAAGTGATACTATCGCCATCTAGCGGCAAAAAAAGGGGTATAGAAATACGCCGATTTTGCAAAATGATAGAATTAAAGCTTGCGAATCTCAGCGTGTAATTAACTCAAAAACGACAAATTTTGAGTTAAGTCACTTTTCTATGCGAACGCGCGTATTGCAACCTATACAAATCCCATTGCAACCTTATAAAAATTCCAAAAGTATTGAATTCAAATTTAATAATCAAACTAGTTCGGACATCCTGTAGAGTGAATTTTGCAAAAAATCACAGCTTACGATGTGTACCATACACCCTCCCTATCATTATGTTAGTTTGTAGGTCCCAGGTAAGTGTGCGATTGAAGACAAAACCAAGATTATTGACAGACTCTGAGTAAGATATGATGGCATTGGGGGTAAGTTGTTTAAGTCGAAGCTTTTTAGATAAATCAGGATTGCTTGGGATTTCGATGCATTTAACAAAAGTTTGTTTTCAATAGCCTAGCAAGACACAACATCTTTCCTACACGTAGCAGGAGCAGATAAAGTAAGCTGAATATCATCGGCATATAGCTGGATATTGCCACAAGGGATTACTTCAGGTAAATCATTAATGTATAATAACAAAAGCAACGGTCCGAGATGTGACCCCTGTGGAACACCTGAGAAGGTAGGTCTATATCTGAAAGCATTCACAACCATTTGGAACCTATCCGAAAGATAAGAAAAAATTAAATTAACTGCAGAACTGCTAAAAAGGAACCGTGTTTTAAGTTTACTACATAATACATTCATATTTACACTGTCAAACGCCTTAGAAAAATCTAATAATACGAGCAATGATACTACTGGGGCATCCATATTTAATCTAATATTAACTACTAGGTGTAAAAGCGATGCAACTGTACAATGTCGTTTGCGAAAACCGGATTGAAATGCATATAAAAGGGAATCATCATATACAAAGGTTGAAATTTGGTCACAAAGCAATTTTTCGGTAACTTTCGAGCAGAAAGGAAGTATGCTAATTGAACGAAAATCTTCCTTAAGTCGAGGATTAGGTTTTTTATTAATTGGAACAACTTTTGCATATTGCATGAAATTTGGATGTCACGATACAGGTATTTATTATATGCGTCAAAAGATGTACTAACACGGTAATATAATGCGTAGAAATCGCACGTCAATATTATCAACACCAATCGCATTGGATTTAATAGATTTAATGGCAAGTATAACATCAGAGGGAGTGATCGTATTAAATTCGAAACCATCAAAATTTAGTTCAATGCATAATTCCTCCCCAGAGTTAGTAGCGCACCATAGAAACAAGGTCCTTGCACAAAAAACTCATTTAATACATCGGGGTCAATGTTTGCAAGAGGTCGGTGATTTTTTAACTCCAATTTCTCTGATGTTTTTCCAAAGTGTTCGCGGGGAAGCGCAGGGACAAGTTTCCGAAAACAAAAGTCACGCTTAGCTGTGCGAATCGCTTGGGTAGTTTTATTTCGGAGATATTTGAAATTTTTTAAAAAAAGATGTTCGTTTTATAGGTTTTCCAGAGTTTTTAAGGTTTTTAATACGTTTGTTCATCCACAGGGATCTATTGTTGAGTAATCCGGATTTAATAGGGACAAACTCGTTATACAAGGATACTACTGTAGCATTAAAGTGGTCAACTTGAATATCAACATCTGATGTTTCATAGATAGAATTGAAGGAGACGGTCTCAATGCTACTAGTTAATCCTTTAATGTCAATGTTTTTAAAGTCCCTGAACACCACACGCAAAATGTTCCAAGTTCGACAGGAAAATAAAAGCGTGCACATACTGCTTCATGATCAGATATTCCTGGCAATGGAAATTGGTAGTGATCAAGCAGAATATCGATTCGATTTGTAATTATGACGTCAAGTAACGAACTACCGAGCGGATGGTAACGTGTGGGACAACTTTTAACTACGACCAGATCTGATCCTTTGATGAAGTTAAGGAAGCCACGTTTTGGGCTGTTATCTGCCAACAAATCTATATTAAAATCGCCAAGTAAGATAGTAGACGAATATTGGCTTGAGAAGAGCATGTGCGTATCATAAAAAGCGTCTATTGAAGAAACTCTAGGAGGTTTATAAACACAGGCTAACAGTAATTTATCTTAACACAGCGTTATTTCAAGAAACAAGAACTCGACGTGAGGGCTTACGCCATCTGAGAGGAGATTATCTGCCCGTGTAAACTTTTTCGAAGATAGATTGCTACACCACCGCCATTTCTAAAAATCTGATAACCTCCCAAAGCTACTACTTGATCGTTTACGACATCAAAAAGCCAGGACTCACTAATGCAAATTGCATCAAAATTCAAAGGAGTGAAAACATGTAGAAATTCTTCAAAATTTGAGCGCAGGCTCCGAGCATTTATGTGACAAATACTAAGAATGTTTTCACCACGGTTATTCACTGATATGGTATTTACGGTGCCAGTACCTGCACTACCAGAAATATTTATCAACATGATAACAATCAGCAATTTCGTCTGCATACCAATCTAGCCAAAAGACCAAACTCATGCTTGCAACAATTTGTACACTATATAATATTATCAGTTCAGAAAGCTGTAATGAAAATATACTAGAAAAATTACAAAAAAAGAAAAGATTTAGTTTAATTAATTTTAAGTAACAAGTAGTTAGAAGAAATAGATAGAAAAAGAGGATAAAACTAACTACAAGGTAAATTAGCCTAAAGGTTAATAAGAAGCACATAACTATTTAATAAATAAAAAAATTACTCTTTTGGACTTTTTACCGGGTTAAACTTAATTTTGTTCAAGAAAGGATTTTTTGGGATTCTCCGGTATATAGCAAAAGCTAAAAAATATTCTAATTTGTTATTTCATCAGACAACTCATTAATTTTTGGTGACAAGTTTCAAGTCGTGGTTTGACTCATCAGCAGGTCCCAAATAGCGAAATTGAGTGATTTGAAAATCAAATGAAAAAAAGGAAAAAAAGAAGAAAGAAATAAAAAGTTTGAGAAAAACAGAAAAAACAATTTTTTTTATTTATGATGTCAAACCAAGACTTGAATCTTGTCACCAAAAATTAATGGGTTGTGTGATGAAATAACAAATTAGAACATTTTTTAGCTTTTGGTATATACCGGAGAATCCCAAAAAATTCTTTCTTGAACAAAAATAACTATTTAAGTAAGTGTGTTTGTATGAAATTATAACAAAAGCCATAGTATCTAGCTCTCAGCCATACTCGATAAGATTTCCCCCGTGACTTTAACTGGATTTTACTTAGATGAACGTCGAATATAAACAAGCCCAATTATCCCATAATACTGCAAGAAAAGCGAATTGTATTAGTTTTCAAGATAATCTACAGAAAGTTTGCTTGCTTTTCGATTATATTAATTCCCTAAATCCAGAAAAGTTCAGCAATTTAGCGACTAAATTTTAAAAACTTTCAATTATAAGAGTTGAAAAAATGAAGGGCGGTTGGTGCATTTTAAAACAAACAAAAAATCGTTACCTGACAGATACGATCGCATCAAAGAAAAAAAAATCCATCGAATCAACTTTATTTAACACAAGTAAAAAGTCAAGACCAAGACCCTAGATTAATGCCCGTATTAAATTTCTTATGGTCACTGATCTATGCAAATTTAATTTTTGAAGTGGTTTTTCGCATATATTTCTATAACAGTTTGTCGGACAGTAAAAATGATTATAACCAATTTTATAGGATTTAGGACTGATCGTTTTCACAGTATAATGTAAAAAACCTAAAACACCAAGAAGGGATTGCCCGATTTATTCCATGTTTGAAATTTTTTGTGCTATTACTATAAAAACACCATGTACCGAATTTCATCTCTATGTCGACGCATTCCCAGGTAGTATCCAAATTTATAGTGGAAAACGAAATTTTTGTATGGCAACCCCACGAAGGAGTTGCCCAATTTGTCTCATTTTCGAACTTAATTTTACTTTTAGTTTTTAAGGTCCGTGTACAAAGACGGACAGACGGACGGACGAGCATGCAAAATTCAAAATAACTTTTAATATTATGGGTGCGTGTCCAATCCATTTTGCTGTACATTTTATTCTACCAATTTTTAAATATTGTGGTTGACGCTGATAAAGTTATCACTGTACTTCGCGTTCTAAGAAAAATTAAGCAATCTTCAATTGTCATTGAAAAGTAAGTTTTTGTTTAACAACAACAGATGGGGTTGTTTCTAGAACTTTAATTATTTATATAGTGTTTGCAATCGGTGTCTGTCTAGTATATGTTGCTGCCATCTAAAATGCAATATTTCGCACAATAAACAGACAATCCAGACAAAACATAAATAAAACCATCAAACGACAATATTCTCTGCCGTATTTTCACTCCTTATGAGTTCATATGAGTTGTTACTATCTGGTTATCAAATACGCCTCGCATTAGATCTCATTAAAACTGAACCTCACCCTAAAAATATTGTTGTGTCCCAGGGCTCCAGTATCTGTCCGTATCTTTTTCCAATTTTCATTAATGATCTTCTTTCCCTTACTTTTAATTCCTTTTATATGGCCTCGCCGGTTACAGTACCTTTGCTGCTTTCTTTGACATTATTGCGGATTCCAGAAGAAAGGCAACATGTGTCAATCGAGATTGCATAACTACGTCATTGAATAACGATCTTGGCAATATTATTGCTTGGGGCAAAGCGAAACGCGTCATATTCAATGTGTGTAAGACTCAAAGCTGTGTCATCTGTATAAAACAATATCAATTTACCACTATCTTTTCTTTTGATCGAGCATTAATTTCCAAAACATCATCACTAAAGTTATTCTTGGCACTAATATTTCCAGTAAGTTAAGCTCGGTGGATCAAATCTCTCTGCTGCCACAGTGGCATCGAAATGTAGATTTCTGAAAATATGTAAGAAATATTATATTCCGTCAAAGCTAGCGCTTCTCTACAAGTCCTATATCTGATCTGACCTAGAATGTAATACAATGTCCATATCTGGTCGCAGAGCCTTAGGTTCATTTAAGAGAGCCTTCAAGCTCCTTGGCGATTTCGCAATAAAAAAAACTGGTCTTATTGACGTGCTCGAGCATAGCCGCAATGCCGGATGACTTTGGTTCATCTATCGCAACATGCATGGTCAATGTTCTGTTGAAATATTTGGACAGATCCCTTGTAGAATGATTCCTGCAAGCAATACTCACGCTGCAAGACGCGCACATCCCTTCAAAGTACTTTCAGCCGTATAGTAAAATTCCGTGATGCTTTCTTATTCCGAACTGTGCGAATGTGGAACAGTCTACCACCTTCTGGCTATCCTCCGGCTTACAATCTGCGAATACTAAAGAGTAACACACATCAGCACCGCCCCGCCTCTTTCCTCATGTAATCATTTTTCTATCTCCTTCCTACCATGCTATGCTTTGCTTCATAGAGTATTCCCTGAGCTTGGCTTAATAATATAAAAAATGGAACCCATAAATCATTCCTTGGAACCCATTCCTAAATAGAAAGAACAGAACTGGGCCTATCGAACAATCTTAACACAACCGCTGAGCCACGTTTACATCGGGGAACCCTAGCATACAAATGGTGAGGCGCATGGATAGGAAAGTTATCAGCTACAGTGTGAAGCCAATCTCTAAAAATTGTATGTACTGCATAGAGTTCTGACGCTTCTATACAGATTGAATCCTTGCATGTGAAACCAATCAAACACACAAATCACAAGACCAGAACAGATTTCTTGGAAGATAGGTAACTCCCACAAAACCTGAAAAACCTAGATCCGCGCCTGCTGCTGTACGTGGTGTAAGGTTTTCTTCTGGTCGGACATATCTGTTGTTTCATTCTTGTGATCACCACGGCTGAGAATCTTGACTGTAGGAAACTTCAATAATCCTGGTTTAATGTATTCTTTTAATTTAATTTAATTTTACAACGGCGAAGGACTAGATTCATCTCCTACCAAATCCACCTATCAGCAAGCAATAAAAATAACAAAATTAAAACTTTTTCCTACCCAGAAAAAGACATGACCACAAGTAGTGAAAGGTTTCTGGAATGTATAAAAAAAAAATTAAGCCAGCAATAAGCATCCTAACACGGTACTGCGAGTTGAAGAAACATACACAATTATGAAATTCGTGGATTTCTTGTACATTTATGAAACGATGAACTTAAATTTATCCTGAAAAAAAACCCCGTTTACATTGGAACTATCAACTTTTAATTGAGGTTAACATGTAGCCGCGCAAATAAAAAAAATAAAGAAAAGGAAAGGAAAAACAAGAACAAATTCCTCGACATTCTGTCATTCGTCCACCATCCGAGACACATCATTCCACGCCATTGCCCGTAAGTGCATTTTACAGCTGTCATCGCTAATCAATTTCAACCTGTCAAAAATGGGTAAACGTTCACCAGAGACTAATTAAAGACAAAATACGTCAGATCCCCCGTTGACTTCTGGCTAGCAATTCTACTTCCGCCTTCGTTTCACTCGTAATTCCATTGGACTCTATTGAGTTCGATTGTACCCCAGTCAACAACCTCAGACAACACACTGTGGTGGACTCGCCTGTCAACTTTGTCATGACCTAAAGCGCCTCAACAACAGACAAGCCCTGTGCGTTACTACTACTTTGGACATAGCAAAAGAAATCGATTTGGGTCACTGTGTATACCGCGCCGATGATATACTCCAGACGACACCAATTCCCCACACAAACAAGCTCGAAACGTCGCTTTAAATTACCACTGACATGTCACTTATGCCCGTGCAACAAGATTACATGGAGGGGCTGAAAAAGGAAAAAAACAACAATAGATACAGAAAACCAAACTACACACTCCACACACACATACACACACACGCAAGCATACACACCACGCTTGAATAGAATTGAGGCGAACGAAATCATACACATAACAAAGTGTCATTCTCCGTTAACATCAGCTGTCAAAAGTGTAATTGGCAACTTGAAAGGGGCGGCATGTTAAGTGACAGCCTAATATTGGGCTCGGGCGGTCTTTGTCTGGTCTTTTATCCGCCTCAGTCCCACAGTCTGATTTTGTCTGACGCATGCATTTCAATTGTGCTCAGTGGGAAAATTGCTCAAAGCGCGCAACCATTATTCGGTGTCGCACTAATTTCCCTGAATATCTTTCGTGCAATGACAGGAGGGTGTCAGTCAAATGAGAAATGCTACAATGTGACAGGGAACTATCTTATCATGTGGGCGGCAGGGCAGCAGGTGTTTATCTCGTTGATTTTGGCCATGGATGTGACAGGTATGAAGATGATAGTTTTGAAATTCTCAGATTCACTTAATTCGATTAATTGCTGTAATTAGGTCAATTTAATTGGAATAAATCAAGTAAATTGGTGGAGATTTTGTAGATAGTTACGTCTGGATGTAAGGAGAAGTCCAGCTTATGTGATATGAACTTTTGGTTGTTTGTTTTGTTTTCATGGAGAGACAGGTTTGCTACAATTTAGATGTAATTTATTTTTGTCGGGGCACTAATGATTAAGACCAGCGCGTTTACTTTCTTGAACACGATTATTCGATCAATCGCTAATTGAGTAAAGTAGTAGAGTAGAAGGTGAGGTACTACGGCATTGTTGAGTCTTCACTGAGAACAAAAACTTTTAAAAAGGCTGCCAAACTGTGAATCTTAGACGAGTTTTGCTAATAGCACTAAGAGGGATACCATGTTATGTGTATCAGTCTAACTATGGTCGGTGAAGATTTTAGAAATTAATCGGAGCCGATTGTGCATGATTATGTATGACAACGTATGATAGCAGTAAGACAGAAATGTCCAAGCCGTTTTAGCGCTTGTATGTTAATATAGTCCGGGAAATACTAGCTACTACTCAGTTTGATGGCTTGATGTCAACGTTTTGAACGAGAAACTGCAGTTTAGCCCTTTGCTAAAGACTGCTGATGGGGTACTAGCTTGAATAGTACGACTCAGGGTAAATGTCGTGTAATGTATAGGAAAGCAGGGTACAGAGAACACAATACTACCTCTCCACTCTCTGTCTTTTCAATAGAAATGTATATATATTCGTGGACGGAACTTCGTCACAACTTATGTGCCAAAATTGAACGAGAATAGGTTACGACAGATGTTGAAATAGTAGTCGAATTCTTAGGACTTAGCTGCATGCTAGTACTAATTGTAACCATACGAGTTGAGGTTGTCGAAGTAACTGTGAGGTGGAAGCAATATCGCTACAGGGGCTACAAGAGACACTATTGTCGACAGGTGCACGTGGTGTATGCTTGTCAGAAAAATCGTAACTAGTTTCAATGGAGTGATGAAATTACCAAAACCTTCAGTAACCAGAAAGAGATAGATTGCGGAACTTCGAATAACACGTGGACGTTAGTAACGGAATGATAATTGGTATCACCACCAAGTAGATCAGAGCTAAAAATCAAACTAAACTAAGACGACAGTCGGTCGACGACTGTGGTACTTGACTAGTTTTCTGTGTGTGATTTGTTTCCGTTGGTTCCAGTGCTGTCGTTTGGAAATGTTCAAGAGTAGTATTGTTTGCTGCCAAAGCGGAGTACTTCCGGAAAAAACGGAGTACACGACTAAATAAAAACCGATCATATTAAATTAAAATTTTATAATATTTTTGATGTATGTAATTTTCAAATTAAAATTTTATTAAAAGGTATTCGTTTCATTAACAGTGGGGAAGCTATGTAGCCTGAAAGTGCCATATAAAAAAAATCTGTTTTTTTTTGGAAAATAAACAAACTACGCTTGAAAATAACAAGAACAAAGCAATACATGTTAAAAAAGCTCAACTCTAAAAAACATTTATATTTGGAAGTTATCTCATATTCAATTTAAAAATATGGTCACGATCTGATCAAGACCTTTCTTCGGACATGAAGAATAGAACCCCTCAACGGAGAACAGCATATAAACCTTGATTAATGTAGTTGAATCGTTGTAGATATAATTTTTTTTTATTTTTTCACAACGAACGTCTTCGAATACATTAACCCATTTCGCCCCAATATTCTTATTTGAGACATTCTAATTTTCTTCAAGTGCATGACAAACTTTCTACAGTAAAAAAATCTTGGTTGGGATTACTATTTTTGCATGCTGCCCGCTACTTATTTCCTATTTTTACGGACATCCCATTATCAATGTTTATTTTGCAATAAAAAGCAGTCGTTAAGACGCGTTTTTCAACCCTGGGATATGAAATGCCAGAGGGCATATTAACTTGGTCATTATTTTGTAACGCAAAGAAATAATTCTGGTAGAGCAAAACGGATGAGATACGCATTCATAATTTTAAAAATTGTTTTGGTTTTCCCACGAAGTTCGAAATTGGGCAAGTCGGGCAACTCCTTCGTAGGGTTGCCATACAAAAATTTTGTTTTTCACTACATATTTCGACACGGCCCGAGAGCGCGTCAGCGGAGAAAGCTGAAATTTTGTGCACGGCGTTTTGTTGAAAATAGTAAATACAACTTTAAAAATAGACTAAATCGGGGAGCCCTTTCTTGATATTTTCATACGAATATTGTAGTTTGTTACATATATTGTGAAAACCTTTTTTTTTCCGTACTGAAAAGTTCTTCAGAATATAAAATCCTATAAAATTGGTTATACATAATCATTTTTACTATCCGAAGAATCGTTCTAGAAATAAATGTGAAAAAAAAACACTTTATCAATCAAATTTGCATGTCTTGCGAATTACACACAGGCATTCATCTAAAGTATCGTAAGAATTGGTCTAAGACCAATTCTGGTTTTTGTCCTCCGTATTTTGCTTATAATATTAATAACGTTTTTTGCTACAACCATTATGGAATATACAGTTTCTTCGTCAAGAGAATTTTTGATTTTAGTTTTAATAAGATTGACCGTCGAAAAAGTTCTTTCCATACTTGCGGTGTATATGGATGGCACATAAGGCAACTAAAACTTTTTCTAAATTGGCAAATATTTTTCCAACTAGGGCATTTTTACATTAAAAATCTAGTATTCTTTAAATAACAGTGACTTTGGTACAAATTCCTGTATTTACACACCACGTCATTCTCCGTTTAACACATCAATATCATTTCGATCAATAAGATTTGGGAAAAATGTGATTAAAGGTACTTAGCTTGGACTTACACAAATTGGATCCATTCCCTCAACTGCTTTTAGTACTGGGTCCTCAAAATTTATACGATGCAATACTTTTTTCCGTTAGATAATATAAAAATCACGGCATTGTTTTGTTATTTCTTGTAACTCTTGTTTTTGAACTTGTTTTTTATAAATTAATTCCTCCATACCCATGAAAAATGTTCAACGGGTTTGAATTTGAACGAGATCTTAAGGTAAACATAAATTTTGTAAGAAAGAAAATGTGCCATTAACATTAAAGTTTTAAATAAAATTCTACAATTCTATGTTCTTTGAGAGAGCGTTTACATTTGCACAATTACTTCGCTGCAGCGACAGCCAACACAATAGCACAATATTACACAAGCCCAGCGAAACGCAAATGACATTTCACACTTGAAATCACTTTATTTTATCCTTCTTTTCAATAAGAGAATTGTTCTGATATGATTGAACTTAGTATATTACAACGTAGTAGTTACCACTACCAAACTATCCTTTCAAGTTCAATCTTTACTATGTACCATGCATAGTTACTCAACTCAGTCCTCTCACCTCGGTGAATAAAAACTTTTTAATAAATTTGGTTTGCTAACAAAAAGAGAAGTTTTTAAAATAATATGGACTTCTTAATACCAAAAACGGAGTACTTTTATAAAAGTAGTAGTACCGGAGTACGCTATTAGGTTTCGGAGTACAAATACTCTGATCGGAGTACAAACGACAGCACTGGTTGGTTCAGATACGAGTTACCAAAAGATCAAGCCGGCCCTATGTCGACTTTATAATTGATCCAATATCAACTGATAATTGAGTTGAGGCAATGTCAAGCGTCTTATCAGTTCAAGGGGAATAACTGATGTCGATTTGAGCGCACTGGGCGAACAGAAACAGCTCCCTAGTTCAGTCGCATGGGGCACCAATAGATTTTTCCAATCGTTCGGTGAGCGCACGTTACCTGGTAGGAATTCTGTAATGTGACGTTTATTTAATTGGGCATAGAAGGGGCAGATTAGGACTGGTATACCGAAATTCTATACAATTTCAGATTAAGATTATAGACAGTGGAGAATGGAAGAATTTTAGAACTCTTATTTTTAAGGATTCTAAATCAAATCATAAATACAAGAGGAAAAAGTAACACCCTCGTCCGAGGTTTGAAGCCGGGACCTTCTACTTTCCGGGCGACTGCTCTTAAGCTGCTCGTTAGCTCAGATGTAATTAATATTTTTTCTAGTATGGAAGCCAATACGTGTGAAATTCTAGTAAATTTAGCTGTTACCTTTAGACTTACTCTTTTTTTATAAACTTATAAATCTAGGAATTACGGACTTCGAAAATTTCTTAAAACAATTTCGAATTTTCGAACATCATAAATTTTATTTTACTTTTTAATTTTCAAATCCTACATGGAAATATTGTATGTAGCGTCCGAGACAACAGTAATATTTTTCACAGATAGACTTCCTGTGAACAAAAAATATTTTGAGCTGAGAGAATTTATTTCATAGGAAAACTTTCTATGAAATGCTAATCCTGCATAGCGATAATCTTGCTGACACTCAAGTAAATACCTAATTTTTCCTCAAATACAAATCACACTTAAATATTATTTTAAATGCATATATAAGGTCAGCTTGGCTGTTACTTTGACATATACGGCAGGCAGGATCCAAACCGTACTGATGAGTATACCACACCAGCTTATACGAAACACCTGCTTTGTGGCATAGAAATATCTTTTTTCAAAAGATTTTTTTGTTTGGAAAAGAGTTTTTTCCACTCAATTCTCGAGCTGCGGATTTGGTAGTAAACTCGGTCAATTTCATAGAATAAATTCGCTATGAATTTATTTTAGCGCAAAACTCTCTACTCAAGTGAAGTTTAGTTCCAGGTGAGATCATCTTTTCTTGCATCAACAAATAAAATTCAATTGTCTGTCTTTCAAATAGTGGCAAATGAATGTTTGTTGAATAATAAATATATACTAAATATTCTGAATGGACCAAATTCAAATGTTGAGACTTGTAGATGTTTCCAATCAAGTTAATATCACTTTTCGAATATACATAAATACAATCACTTGTGGTCGAATAATTCTATAGAAATTCCCAAGAACAACTAGAGCGATTTATTCGGTAGACTGAATTAAGTTCTTTCATAAATTATCACTTACCACACAATTTATGCTCCCAAAAGCAGTTATATAAATTTATTTTGATCAAGAAGGTGCAATAAAATTATCATTAAGTCCTGAATAAAATAAATTTTATTGTTATTTATGGAAAAAAAATTTCTATTTATTTAACCCCAAGTGTTACAATCGATCAATCATTAAGATTTATGACATTCGTTAAAATGCTGTAATCAGATAAATTTTTCAGACATCAACTCTGACAATTTATTCGTGCTGCACTTAAGTAATTCTGATGAAACGCCAAGAAAGAAAGACAAATACCGAACGTTTATCGCTGGCAATCTAATTATAGAAAAATATAAAGCTGAAATTTCCGGTAATACCTACCTACATTTATGATATGTTTTTTTTGTTGCTATATAGCAAAATATCTTAGCCGCAGATACATATGATAAGGCAAGGTATAGGTAAGGCACCTTTTTTCTATTGAGTAAAATTTTTTATTTTTTATTAATAATTTAATTATTTTGTAAATAATCAATATAAATAAAACCCCATAAATCCCTCTAATCCCCTATTTATATAGTGCTATATAAATTTTATCGTGAACACAAAATATCAAGGGTTCGATATTTTTGCCCTACTAATCTACTAAATATATGTACCAAAAAGCACTGTGAAAGTGACTCACCAAAAAGTAAAGTCACTTGCACATATAATAAGATCAGCGATAAGTCGAAATTAAGCCTTTCCCTATAATACACCAGTCATAAACATAAATTACAATTATTGCTAGGTTATCAAAACGCCATAAATTACCAGAGACCACCACATCCATCTGCTACTAATCGGCGTCGTCGTCTTATCTCGCTATTTCTGTGAGCTCTCCACCACTGCAATCCATCTTCCCGGGACATGATTGCTGATAACGTCGGGCAATAAATAAATAAAAATCTGACACAATCACTTAAAAGCGAAACGTTCCCCCGTTTGATTTACAACTCGACGACTGTTTTGACACGATGCTATTTTAGTGTTTTTTATCGCTCTCTACACGTACAACCATATACAACTATATACGTATGGATTAAAAACACTAAAGGCCCAAGTTTCGAACCGAGCCTGCTGCTTTATAACTACCTCTCAATCGACATTCCCTCCACACCGTACGTACTACCTATATTCATTTGTTTTTCATTATATTGCCTCCACCCTAAACTGATACGATATAATTTTTTTTTTTGATTGTGAAGTTCTTTTAACTTTATAGGTCCTTCCTTAAGTTGATGTGGAGCGGCGGCGCGGCGATATTTCTTCTTGTCGTAAATTGCAGGAAAATTAGTTCAAAGTGGAAATAAATTTTAACAGATGATGTCATCCCTAATTAACAATTTTGTTAAGAGCTTTGAAAGATCACATTCAGAGAAGAGGTGAAGTCGTGCACACTCATCATCACTTGTTGAATGCTGCGATTATGAGACTATGAGTGACTGCATTAGTTCATCTTGGGCGAGATGATAATTTGGTAGATGGATGGCGGCTCGATTGAATTATATCTCTTATCGTCGTTTGTCAGTTAAATTCTGAATTTTAGAATTAATGTTTTGATAACTTTTATAATTAATTGCTAGCTAGCCTTGTGGGAAGATTATGTACATACATAAATGAATTGAAAATATTAATTGAGACGCAGTAATTTTTTTATTATGGTTGTTATCTTTAAGGATATTGAGGCAGAGTGGAAAAAACTCTTTTACAAATGAAAAATCTTTCAAAAAGAGGGTATATGGCAGGAAGAAATCATGTCGTACTGATGAGTATACGGTTTCTGCTGATACGAAACGCCTGATTTTGCATAGAAGTTTTTTTTTAAAGATTTTCCGTTTGGAAAAGAGTGTTTCCACTCAATTGTCGAGCTGCGACTATGTACAGCTAATAATGAATTTCTACGTTCATTAGTACAGTTGCAACATTTTTTATTCACTTTTCCCTACTCCAATTTTCTTATTATACCCTAGATGAAATCTATAGAGGTATACTAAGTTTGTCATTCCGTTTGTAACACCTCGAAATAATGATGGTAGAGCAAAATGGATTGGACACTCACGCATAATATTAAAAGTTATTTTGATTTTTGCATGTCCTTCCGTCTGCCCGTTCGTCTGTCCGTCCGTCCGTCTGTGCGCACATTAACTCGAAAACGCGTATACTTAGACAGCTGAAACTGTGTACACGGACTTTAAAAAAAACAGTAAAATTAAGTTCGAAAATGAGACAAATCGGGCAACTCCTTCGTGGGGTTGCCATACAAGACTTTCGTTTTCGACTATGTATTTGGACACTGCCTGAGAACGCATTGATATAGAAAGCTGAAATTTAGTACATGGTTTTCCCGTTGTACTAGCAAATGAAACTTTAAAAATGGACTAAATCGGGCAACACCTTCTTGGTATTGCCATATAAAAATTTAGGTTTTTTACGTATACTGTGAAAACGATCAGTCCAAGACATTTTTAATGTACTAAATACTTCTTCAGAATACGAAATCCTATAAAATTGGTTATAATCATTTTTTCTGTCCGACAAACCGTTCTAGAAATATATGCGAAAAACCACTTCAAAAATCAAACATTCATGGATCGGTGACAATACGAAATTTCATACGGACATTCATCTAGGTATCATAAGAATTGGTCTTAGACCTATTCTAGCTTTTTTACTTGTTAACTTCATAGTTTACCACTTTCTTTTAGATTTTCGCGCAACATATTTGCGGATTTCGTTCTGGAAGCCCAGCACGTAGAAAACTGAACCTTCGAACATTTTGATTTTCTCACGTCAATATGCCATTTACCGGCATGTGTATATCGTGACTATGTTCTTTTTCTTGCATTTTTCAACTCATGCGATATCTTTGTGAATTATGGTTCACTCAGGTCTTTAAATGAAAAGTTCTTCTGGTTTTGTAATCATATCGATCTACAAATATCAAAACCAGCAAAGAAAAAAAAATTTCACCACAGTGGTGTACGGAAAAATTGAAGAGAGAGGGGTTAGGTAGATTTAATTTAAAAGAAATCTATATCCGTATCCAAAATTATTATTATCCAAAATTTTCGAAAAAAAACACGTCATTATTTAGATCAATTTGATTGGTCCAGTTCCTTGTGCTTACTTAAAAGGGGAATGCCCACTTTTTATACAACTTTAGGGCCGACAGTTCCAGACCTGAGAGATGTCTTAAACGATGCATAATGATACTCCGAACATATCTTATCAACAATGTTTATTTGTTGGCGATGGAATGTAGCTTGAGTGACTTTCTAGGGTGAAGAAGTGGATTTTTCTATTCTTGTGATTGCGGGGAGTTGGTGAGTTCTGGAAACTGATATCCAATGTGAAAAAGGACCAATGGCCATGAAAGAAAGAACTGCAAGAATATATGCGACATGTGGTAACGGGGAAGCATGTTACCCAAATGCATGAAAATGGGTTTTCCGGAGCCAAGAAAGTCCCGAGAAAGTTTATTGAATCGAGAAAAAAGTACACTACCCGATAATATTCGACAGGACTAATTATATATGCAACATGCCTTATTGAAACCACCCTCCAACGTCGGGGGTACTTAACCCCCACCCTAAAAGTATGCAGAGAACATTTTTATTCTACGAATTGTAGCTGGTAATGAGCTGAGGCGAACAGTGAAACTCGTTTTCCAATCAGACATAACCGTACTGATTTAAAGCCGACCTAAGGTGCGAAAAATCTAGTACCTTAGTTCGACTAAAAAAGAGGGAAATACTAAAAAAGTGAGTATGGGGATGGCTATAAATAGCTATTTAAGGCTCAGAGTATTAGAGTCTGGGTACTTGAACTTCTTCTCAGGACCTAAGGAATTCGATTATGTACTAGAGGACACTTTGACACGCACCCACCCAGTTTTCCCCGATGATTTGAAATAACATCGTGTCGGACATAAAATGGCCTTTACCCTATATGTTCTTCTTTTCCGTGCGCCACTGTTATGTATTTTGAAAGGATTTGCAAAAACATGTTTTTAGTGTTTCTCATCATTTATTTCAAACACCTTTTATTAAAAGCCTGTTCACTTTTATTTTGGACTGTTTCTCGTAGTGAGGTTTGTGGCTCTAAGAGATTTAGGTAGAATTAATTTTGACACACATTTAAAACGTAAAATATTTACCATGATTTTTCTTAAATTTTACACACGGTGTTTTTAAAAAAATTGTAAATATAAGTTCGAAAATGGGACCAATCGGGCGACTCATTCGTAGTGTTGCCATATAAAAATTTCATTTTTCACTGTATATTTTGACACTGGCTGAGAACACCTCGATGTAGAGAGCTGAAAGTTTGTATAAGGCGTTTTCATAAAAATAGAAATTATAATGTCAAAAGTAGGCTAATCGAACAACCTCTTCCTGCTTTTCCCATATAAAAACAGGATTTTTTAAGTATACGTTTTTATTGCACTGAAAAATTCTTCAGAAAATGAGATCCTATGAAATTCGTTATAACCATATAATAAGAATGGAGTGAAAGAGATAAACAGATTTTAACCAAAATTTGTGCCATTTTTGACTATAGGAATTAGATAGAATGGTTCAGTCCATTCTTATTATATGTCAGTGGTTATAACCATTTTTACTGTCCGACGAACCGTTCTAGAAATATTTGCGAACAACCACTTAAAAAATCAAACTTGCACAGATGAGTGATCACACGGAATTACATACGAGTGGGAATTTATCTCGAGTATTATAAGAATTGGCTACACACGTTCATAACAATTGGATGAGTTGGAATGCATATGCCAACAAGTTTTAGACAAAATCGGTATACGATACGACTTTTATTCAGACTTTAGTTCAATTCTATAGAAAAGTCGTTAGATTTTCTTGTACCCAATAGAATCTGCCGATTTCATTCATGCCCAACTTCAGTCTAAACTAAAGCTATGATTTTCGCTACACACGCTGACGCAAGTCTGCGGAATTGCCTTGTAGATGGCAAGTTGTACTATTTGCATGAACGTTAGATCAATTCCAATTTTTTACTTGCTATTCCCTAGATGAAATCTATAGGGTAGACAAAGTTTGTCATTCCGCTTGTAACGCATAGAAATAATTATGGTAGAGCAAAATGGATTGGACACCCACGCATAATATTAAAAAGTTATTTTGATTTTTGCATATTCGTCTGTCTGTCCGTCCGTCTTTCCTCACAATAACTCAAGAACGCGTTCACTTAAAGAGCAGAATTGCACACGGGCTTTTATAAAAAAAAAGTAAAGTTATGTTCGAAAATGGGCGAACATAATGGGCGAAGTCGGGTAACTCCTTCGTGGGGTTGCCATACAAAAATTTCGGTTTCCACTATATATTTGGATACTGTTTGAGAACGCGTCCGCATATAGAGCTGAAATTTGGTATATGGTGTTTTTATATTAATAGGAAAGAAAAATTCACAAATGGAATAAATCGGGCAACCCTTTCTTGGTGTTGCTATATAAAAATTTCCGGTTTTTTACATATACTGTGAAAACGATCAGTCCTAGACATTTTTATTGTACTAAAAACTTCTTCAGAATATGAAGTCCTATAAAATTGGTTATAACCATTTTTTTTGGTCCGACGAACCGTTCTAGAAATATATACGAAAAACCACTTCAAAAATTAAACTTGCATATACGGTGACCATATTCTAGCTCTTTTACTTGTTTTATTTTAGATTTAGATTTTTCAGTAGTTCTTCTTTCATGCTCACTGCGTTTTTATATGTATATTCTTTCTTTTTTCTTAATATTATTATTTTTGATTACTTATTTTGGCTTTCCCATATAATTTTCATTATTTATTAGTTACACATTATTAGAGTCAGTTAAGTATCGGACATTCTAAGCCTGTGTATAATGTAGGTATTATTATAAGATTTTAAAATCATTTGTATAAATTCAGTTAATAAAGATAAAGTTAAAGTTGTATAGTACTACTGCTCACAGATGCTTTGATTCGTTTCCTTAAAATACTCCAAGTCTTGGTAGCTTTGGCGTATTGGTAGTCCAAATATATAGCGACCTTCCTTATCGCGTCGAGTTGTTTCCTTGTAGAATTTCAGACAAAACGAGTGGCTCTTACAGATACAACAAATCTATTGAAGAACTATGCAAAAATTATATGAGTCCTTCTATGGTCGAATGTATAATGGTCTCGAGGAAGGTATAAGCTGGGCCGTCATTCAGGGGGGCATAACGACTATTTTTACAAACAGACTGTAGGTAGTCTCTGATAGGAATAAGTAATTTTAGAAACAAAAATCTCCTTATGGAAAATATTACTAGGCATGCGAAAAAAATATGGCTAGCTTGGTGTCTTTGTGCAAAACGGCAGCACAGGATTGCTCATCGATTAAATATCTACTCCCAGCATACAAAGTAGCAAGATCCAAGAGTAAAGAAACTGAAGGAGATAGCAAGATTTCTTGAATTCAGCAATTTAAGTAGCTTCACCATAATACTATCTATCAGACAGCCAATCATACATTACTTGTATCGAAAAATGGTCACCTAGCTTTGATTCGAAATATCTTTTCATTTTTGCGGTAGGTAGGGTAAGTGCATCAATTCGCGTCCACTACTCAATTTGAGTTTAGTTCATTTTATAACATGCCATAAAAGGATGTATTAAAATTCCGATATTTCTATATGCTCATGTTCGTATATATATCTGCGAACCCCTAAAGTGAGCAAAATGATCCTTGAGTTAAAGTGTGCTCGTCAGAGATCAATTAATTAGGAGTCGACATGTAAATGATGCACACAAATGAAGCATTGTCGCACATTCTACAAGATAAATTTTCTATTAGAGAAGCTTGCTTTAAAAAAAATATTCGAAAAATATCATTGCAGGATGAACTATCTGGATGACATCGTGAAAGCGAAACTATAGATGCGATTGAAAGCAAAGGAAAGCAGATCATTAATGAAAATTATGAAAAGAGACGTGGAGATAACTGAGCCCTGTTGTACGCCAGCATTTATGGGGTGAGATTCAACTGTAACGCCATCTATCACATATTATATTAAGCGATCAGGTAAAAAACTTTCAATCCATAATAGAAGAGGAGGGGAGAGATCAGAGCTTTAAGTTTGGTTTAAAAATTATGTTAAATATAATTTTAAGGCAAAAGTTTGGAGGATAGGTCGGTTGAAAAATGCCTACAGAATCTATATGGGTCTGGAAAGAGTAAAACTCAATCCTTCATTCTATTTAATTAGAATGAGATGCCCAGAATCATTTTAATTGTAAAGAAAACCCATTTTCCCTAAAATGATTCATGGTTAAATTGTGCAAAAAAAAAAATTGTATTATTTACCATCAACCATCTTAATACACTGTAGTATATACAGCAGGCAGTTCAGGGTAACATTGCTGTACTGATGAGATTACCCTGTACTGCTGATCGAAACACAAAGTATACAGTATATAATTTCTTCATGAAATTTTGATTTGCGGCTCTAAGTCAACAAACTGACAGTACCTCGGTACTTGTCTTTGAATTCCATTATGTTCTATAATTCCTTCTTTATTTGTTCCTTTTAAATTAATAATATGAAAAAAAGATGCTGTTATCTAAAATAGCATAAGTTGAATTGAATTAGTTTTAATTTGAAGAACGTTATGTTACTGCGATTTTTAATCGCTTTTCAAATCAAGAATAACTAAAAGATTAATAAAGTCGTATCTTTCAAAACGACATTTATTTAACACCTCCTTATAAAAGCAGTTTTTATAACTCCTTTAGCCTAGACGCAAAATAACCCCTGGGTGTAGGCAAAATGGCCCCTGGGTGTAGGCAAACTGGTAATTTCCGAATACACTGATATTTTTCATTATTATGCAGACATGATAAATGTTTTGAGTTTTTAATTTAAATTTAATTTGCAGCTTACTATTGTACTACAAAAGTTTAAACACAGACATTAAATAAATTCTACTATAAACCGTTTTTGTAGAGATGACATTTTCCACTAGTAAATTTAATTTTAAACTAAAAATCGCTCCTCCAATATCTACACAGATCAGCTTCGATAATCCTCGTCTCCCTTTTAACGATGATATCTTCAATCGACTTATACAGAACATCAACCTGAGATTGCGTTTCAGCTTTGAAGCATAGATAGATCAACTCAAGTCTATAGCAATATTGAACGCCCGTTTTTACCAGATGATAGCTTCGTCAAGAACTATGTTAAATTATAGCGTTAAATAATCTAAATCGAATTTCACGTCGCGTCATCGTAGGATTGATTACAGACCGAAATAGAAACTCCTTCTGTCCTCTTACATCAACTGAATTTATCTAAACACAAAATTTTGGTGTGGATATCTAATTTTAATACCTTCCTTGAAAATCTAAAAGTTATCCATATAACATTATGAAAATATTTCAAATTCCATTACCTGAGGGATTTCTTTGTGCTGAAAATATATAGCGAGAAACAATGTCGATCTGAATTGAGTTATTCAAGTCTGTTATCACATTTGAGCGATTTTAAGCCTGTATGAATCAGGAAGAGCTTCATTGCATTACACACCGTTTGTATAACATCGTGCCTCATCCAGATCCAGTACCAAAATATCGCTCTGAGCCATTTCACCTTTTACAGCATACCCCTCAAGGGAAGTGTAACGTTTCGGGAAAGGAATCATCTCATTAATCTTTGAACAGAGAACACAAAGTCAGAAGACAACAGCCATTTAGAGAACACGAGGTTAAGGCTATACATATATGGGGGGGGGGGGGAAGTCTAGAGAGCCCGTTGAGAATGTCAGAGTGAAGCAACAGTAATATCGACAACAACAAAAACAACAACAATTCTACCCTTAAAGACAGTAGTAGTAACAACAACAACAACACCAAACTTCTGTCGAGGGCGTAAGAAATATGTTAACTCTTAAAAAGGAAATTTATGGCGGGAGGGTAGTTGAATGAATGAATAAACGAATGTGCTGACAAGTCTGTACATTTTTTATAGGATAACAGGAAGAAGATACCGGAGGAGGTGTGGGAGTTATGGAATGAACTCTTCCTGGATTCTAAGACTTCTCCTCCTCATCCTTATTTTTTTTTATTTTCTTAACTTTTCTTCTTATTTTTTTTTTTATTTTTTTTTATTTCGGTATGTGAAAGGATCATAAATAAACAATTTAAGGTTATGGTATACAATGAGCCCGGAGGACGGAAGACGTCGGGCACTTTACCCACTCGTACTTTTCCATTTTGTCTGATTTCAATTTTAACGAAATTTAACGTTTCGGCATTGTGGGCGAGTATGGGGGAGGTATGAAATGGAAGTGAAAATTGCCACTTAGGAATATATCAAGACTTGGAAAATTTTCACTTTTATTGGATTTTGCTGAGTCTCTTTTTGTTTGTGTTTTGTTTTGTTTTGTTTTTTTGTTTTTTTTTTTTGTTTAAGAGAGGTAAACCCGAAAGTGTAAAGAAGAAAATCCTAAAAAGATATGTAAAGCTCAGACCTGATAAACCATTTGTTCATTTTATTACTTCTAATTTATTCGTCGGGACAGAGTTATTAATGAGCCTGCAAGAAGATTTTGAGAATACTTAGTCTAAGATGAAAGTTTTAAGAAAAAAAAAACAGAAAGGCGTTGGAGGAAGAGAGTTCCATAATCGATAGGATCTTCTTCCCACTCAATGTATATCAAATGCTGTTAGCAGTGCCGAAGACCATACCTTAAAATTATGTAAGCTATTTCTGCTTAAATTGGGTACTGTTGTATCTAGATGCGACAGCAAAATAATACACGCTACTACTTGTTTGATTACTCCAATATTACTTTATTTATAAAAACTAGAGACTAATATAAACAAAAATTATTCTAGATCTGTATGGTTGAGCTGACATTATGCAAGTGACAAATTATTCCTAAAGTGTCGTTGAGAATCAAATTTGAGTTCGAACTTAAGCCTACGTTTAACGTAACGGTCGACCCTGGTTTGACCTTGAATAATAGCAGGTACGGGAGTTTGACTATGTTGTTTAATAGGACTGCTATAAGAAGTCCCTGGAGTGCGCTGCTGAAGGAGACTTAAACTGCGTTCTCGGTTAGATAATTCAGCTAGTTGAGACGAGCTTCGTCGTGAAGTGCTTTTTCTTCTAGAATCAGGAGAAAAATTAGAAAAACTTGGCTGTGCTGCATGTGAAATGACAAACTATTGAGTTGCTTAGTTATTGCTTGATTCTATATGTTAAGGTCTTAGTTGGTTTCGGTACCGTTTCCATGTACCACGTTGCATCTGAACAAGGTACATGATGTGTTCAAGTCGGCGTGCAATAGTTCCTTTTATCCAAGGACGACCCTCTACATAATTTCGTATATAAACGGACTGATTTTCATTGAACTGGCCTGATGAGCTTTGTTGAGTACCTATATCTCTGCTTAAACTTCTTGTCGGGAGGTTGAAGTAAGGTCAATAGGATACTGGGGTGGCATCCGTAAAACAATTCAGCATCAGGTATGAATGTATCAGGTACAATCATTGAACTTATGCGAATGCATATAGTCCGTTTTTCCACAACATTGACTTGCATTTGATAAAGTCAATCATAACAGATTTATGCAGGAACTACTAACTCCTTCTACGACCTCTTCTTCAGCTGCTCGACCCATTTTTAGTCTTTGATTTACAGATATCAATAAGTAAGGTTCTATGAATCTCTGTCAAGATTTCTGCCAGTATTCTTGGGTATTCCTCAGGGCTCAATAGTTGCCCCACTACTTTTCAACATTTTTATCAATAATTTTCCTGATGTGGTTCATCATAATGTTGATATTCACATGTATAACTGATGATGTTCAGGTTTACCGTGGTAGGCCAGCCGAATTATCAGAGTACTGTTTCTCGCTTTTCAACAGTGATCTTATCGAAATCAGCAAATGAACGTAACTTATCCAGCTAAGTCTGAATCCCAGTAAATCACGCTACATGGTTATATAAAACAGTTTGCTGAGTGCAACTGATTTTTCCTGTATACTGCTTGACCAAACTCCTTTGGCTTTAGTCAACCTGCAATAATTTTAGAGATGGTCTAAGGGGAATGCTCGATTAGACCCGACATCAACAGACATGAGGGATGTCTTAAACCAGGAATTCCCAAAGTGGTCGATATCGGTTTCCCAGGGGTCGACATAAATGAAAACTGATTTTGGGGGTCGACGAGGTCTAAAAATCGACTGTTATTAATTAACGCAAGCTCTTATTTGAAACTTTCAAGATACTGTATAAGCTGTGTTACGTGTACCAACTTGTTATAAGAATGACTAATATTTTAGTGGGAAGTATCATTGTTGTACTTTTAAGAAACTCAACAACTCGATAAACGTGCACAAGTTCGTACAAGATGAAAAACTAGGCAAGTCAATAAGCGTGGACAGGTTCGTGGAAGATAATGTGTTCGAGCGTACAAGTCTTTCAGGCACGTTTTGACTTTGAAGCATATACGCAATTTAACACGAACGAAATCATGATCAAGTTCAAGTCCAAACATGCTCCACATATTTTACTAAATTACAAGCTTGCACTAAGGTTGAAAGTTCATTTGCGTTTTGAAATTCGTTGGAGCTTGAATGATAATACACTCATCTACTACTACGTGATTTACAAACAGAATTTAGTAGGAAAAAATCTGAGTCCTAGATTGCATCAGTCTTTACAATATGCTATAAATGCTGTCAGTAAGATTCGAAGCAATTCTTTGAACTCTCGGTTATTTTTTCTCAGCTATATGAGGAAAACGATGAAGTCTTTATTCGGATACTTCTGCAAACTGAAGTTCGCAGGTTATTAAGAGGCTCTTGCTTAGCAAGGTTTTCAGCTCTTTTCTGTGTTGGAGTTTTTACAAGAAAAAGATCCGAATTTGAAAGAAAATCTGAACAGATATTAATTACTTGTCTGATATTTTTGGTATTTGAACAAAGTTAAATTGCATCTGCAGGGTGACGATCTCAACTTGATTAAAACAAAATCAATAATATCGGCCTTTGTGCGTAAACTCATCCTTTATAAAGAAAATTTAAGCAGAAATATTCAGTTTCGGCATTTGTCAAAATTACCAGAAATGCTTCAAGACGATGTTATTTTATAATATGTCACTCACTTGGACGCATTACACAACGATTTTACTAAGACGTTTTCCTTCAACATCCCTAGTGGAAAAAGATTCAATGTGGCTACAAATATTTTCGTAGAACAAAGAAACCGTTTGATATTCAAGGAACGCGGAGATTCAAGGCTGCAACTCACCAACATTGAACCGGATTTAGCTAGATTGGTAGAAAGTCACCAGGTTCATCCATCACATAGATTTTTTTATTTTTTTATCTTTACCTTGCGATTTTACTGTTTTTTTTTCAAAAAAAAAATTACCTACTTAAGGCGGTATTCTAGTCTAGAAGCCCGAATTTTAGGTGATTTTTGAAGTGCCGTAAAAAAAAGGCAATCAATATTTTTCTATCCATTTTTTTAGAGTTATTTATCAACATTACAAGAATACAAAAAAAAATTAAAAAATTAAAAAATTTAAAAATTAAAAAAATTAGCAGCTGATGAAGTGGGGGGCCTCAAAAAATTGGCGCGTGATCATGCCCACGATTCCAACCCGCCTAGCAATCCGAAAAAAAAAAAAAAGATTATTAGTCTAGAGTAATGTCGCTATGTCCGGAACTAGGGAAAAGTTGAAAAAAAATTTTTTCACAAAATGGCCGCTGGCTAAAAAAAAGCAAATTTTGTACCACTTTTTTGACTTTTTCGAATTTTTTAAAAATATTAAAAATTGAAATTTGGGGATGCGGCTAGTTCCGGACATAGACAAGTCCATAAAGAAGACTCTCAAAAATATTTTAAGTAAATCGGTCCAGTAGAACTTGAGAAATCGTGGGCATCGTCTTGAAAAAGGCAGTTTCGAGAAAAACGCGTTTAAGGTGTAACGCCACTGTAATTTTTTTGAAAAATCGTTTTTTTTTTATTGGCTTAAAAAATAGTTTAAAGCCTCTAGAATAAGAGAAAAAAAGGTCCCGTGCGAGAAAAAAATTTTTTTTCCTTTGAAAATGGAGGTCGCCACCAAGTGCGTCAAACTTGCTCCGAAACATGTCCCGGGAAGATGGCTGTAGACCCGCCATTTTGTTTTTTTTTCGCTGTCAAAAATTTGTCAATAAAGTTCAATGTATGCCCGATATAACCTTTAAAAGGTTTTTTTCAAACACCTTTAATTTTGCGAGAAAAAAATTCGTGAAAAAACCTTTTTTTTTAGCCGTTACAGAGGCGTTACCCCTTAAAGTCCATACGTCCACGTGGTTTGGAAGTTAGAATTCAACTGTTAGCAGCTGGATGCAAGTGAACACTAAATATAAAGATTAAAATTTGAAAAATCCCCTTTTAGGCATATTCTTGAATAGTTAAACTTTGAAAATATGAAAACAAAAAAATCGATTTTTTCGAATTTCTAGACTAGAATACCCCCTTAAGTATTTTTACGTAATTTGTATTAATAATAAATTATTAATTACACTTGATATTTACTGAATTTTATGTCTATTTATTTTGTTAAATTTTGATGAGAAAATTATGTCAAGTTTACTCACTTAAACAACCGCAAAGTTTTTAATTTGGTAAGTATTTTGTATCAATAAGACAAAAAACTAGATATAGGAGTTTTGAAGTAATTTGGCTATGGAGGTCTGAGGTATCAGTTCATTTTGGAAAATAGGTCTCTTGCCCATAACACTTTGGGAATACCTGTCTTAAACGATACATTATGATACTATGAACATATTTTATTAAGAATGTTTATTTCAATTAAGCGGCGGAAGGCTTGGCGGGTCACAGTTTGAGCTAGAATGGAATTCCTTAGCTGCTGAGAAGAATTTTGAGTACCCACACTCCTATACTCGGAGGCTTAAATAGCCATCCCATACTAACTTTTTTAGTATTTCCGTCTGTTTTTTTTTCGAACTGAGGTACTAGATTTATTGCAGCTTAGATTATGTCCGATCGGAAAATGCGTTTCACAGTTCGGCTCATGTCATTACCATTCTTAGAAGAAAATTTTTCTCTGCATACTTTTAGGGAAAGGGGCAAGAAACTCTGGTCGGCGTGGTTTCAATAAAGCATATTTAATATTAAATTAAAGGACTGTCAGAGTACTATCGGGTGGTGTACTTTTTTTCCACGATTCAAAAAATTTTCTCCGGACGTGGGACCGTAACTTTACGGTGGGTGATGGGGCAGGTACCCGGAGGGGGGGGGGGGGGGGTTGTGTGGTTCAAATATGGCATGTGGCATATAAAATTAAAGGTCTCGCGGAGCACTATGGTGTGATTTACTTTTTTCCCGATTCAGAAAATATTCTCAGCACGTTTCTGTAGCCGAAACACCAATTTTAATGCACTTGGAATGACAAAAACCCAAGCATGTTTTTTTCTGTATGATTACAATGCAACTATGGAAGTCGGATAAATTTCTGGATTTAGTGTTGTCTATTTATTCCTGTTTTACATGGGTGAAGAGTTGCTTGGACTAGTACTGCACAAGTATAGAAAACGATTCGTGAAAAGTAAACAAAAAATGCTTATTTTACTCTTTCAGTTCATTTCATTTTAAATGAAGGCCAATTTTTTTATCCCATTTCTTAAATATAAATATTAATTTACTGTTTGGTAAACTTACCTAAATCCACGAAGGGACTTTGGTATCCTAAAATACAAAACCTAAAACAATATAAGCTCATCAGAGATCCCAAATTTTATCCTACACTGAAAAAAAGAACTGAATCATAATTTTACTCTAAAAAACCTTCAATGTCCTTTAATATATCATTCAACACCGTTTTCACTAATCTAACGAAATCCAGTTACAAACGAATAACAAACATCCTTATTTAAATAATTACAAGGACATCATTATCAAGCATAAACACATTTTCAGTCTTGCATCTACATATTAAAGGAAATTGTGTCACCATTATTAAATCAAAATTACACAATGTGCATACGATATAGTACCTACCAATATACAACACATCCTATACTATAGCCAACACATTTATACCAGAGCGCTTATCTTAACAATAAATCCTCTTAAGCCTCCATAGAGATTCCTAGGAGCAAACAATGCACACAAATCATTTGAAAAACCCCAGAATGAAAACCGCGCTACTTCCGCAAGCCACTGTCTATGAGCCACTACCCGGGCGGGCACTATAACTTCTTCCCTTTAAATCTGTTGTCTCCGTTCCGTACTGTGCTGTAATAAATAAATTTTATTTGTGTGCATTTTTATTTATCGCCGATAATATACGATTTTTACAGCAGCCCTCGGCTTGTACCCGTTCTACTTTGTTTCTGACAAACATCCGCTATTGAATGAATGTTGTTAGCCATTTGTCTCGAGATTCAATACCCCATTCCAAACTGGTAGTGGGTCCATGTCCCATTCACTATATATTTCTACTCATATGGAAAATAGAGGTTTCGTTTAGTACAAAGTCTACGACTGAAGAGTGGTAGCCACATACAACAAACACATATACACTACCAGGGAGTACAGAACAGCAATGTGTGTCCTCTATAACATAGAATAGAATAGAAAATTCAAGCTAGCTCTAGCTCTCAAGAAGGAGGAGAGCTGCTGGGATGAAAGGAAACATTGAACAACAGGAACAGTACAACACTTCGCATAAAAAGACTCAACGAGACTCGAGAGAAAGACCAAATCAACCCTCCTTTGGTTGGGTTGAATTTATGTCGACATGGTGCGGCTGGATACAATAAAAGCAGAATATATGACACACAGGATTCACAGGGAGCACAAAAATATAAAAAATTGCTCTCCGATTCCGTACAGAATAGGGAACAAAACGTGTGTGTAATTTATGGCTAATACAGTAGGGATCAGGAGCATTCAATGGCTCAAAGAGCTTCAGAGTAGCTTGGCTAGCTAGCTAACTAACTAACCATAGATAGCTAGGTCTACTGCATAAGCGAACAAGTCTTTCATCCATCCATAGAAGTACCTTAGTATACCATCTAGCAAGAATCATCCTAGTCATCCTAGACTATAGTCTATATCTATATAGTGTTGCCCAGCATGCAGTCAAGCGGCTCGATATCAAACAGATTCAACAACAAAGCACAAATAAACAAACAAACAAATAGACAGGCAGACAGACAGACAGACAAACAGACAGACAGAGGGCAAGTATCATGGTTTGATTCTCTGTTTATATTTTGGTATGTGCCTGTGTGCTCGTACTTTCTCCCAGCCCTGAGTTCGTCCCCAGATAACAAGAAATTGGTAAGTTGGGCAAACAATGCCACTGAAAAGGAAATCAAGAAAAATGGTCTTCGGATGTATCGTTAACTTCGGCAAACAACAATAATTGATTGTTAAACGATAATTTATTGCGGTTATCGTGTGAAATGATGTGAAAAGATTATGACTTATTTATGGAGATAAATCCTCTATTTCCTTTCCATGTGCTTGCTGGATCCTTTCCGGAATTCCTGCATTGAATTGACTTTGAACTTTTGTTGAAATATTGTGTGTGTGTGTTGTAGTAGGTACTTTTGCCACTTGATTGAGAAAGTTAAGTCGTTAAGTCGAATGGATTGATGAATTTCAATAAGTAAACATAGAAGGATATGAGGAGGCCCAATACATTTGGTAAAATTCATTCATTCACAAACTTTGTTCTGATAAAAACAACTGTGTGCGGGATAATAGCTCTGATTGCGCATGTATACGGCACTTAGTCAATTTGGATATTTTGAATTCAGCAACACAATGCTTTGCTTGTGACCAACATTTATCTGATACCTCAGACTATGCCTCTCCACTTCACTTGAGCTCAGACACTTGATATCGCACATAATACTTATATAGGCAAATGTCATAACTCTCTACCGGACTCGGTTCTAGGCGATAACCTTCAATTCTCTACAGGCGCTCATTCTTACCCAACTGGCCCAAGAGGCGGCTATCGACAGGCATACATATACACTCTGACAGTCTAGCCGTGATAAAACGCACTAAACTCCAATACCTTCACTTCCAAGTTGGTCTTTGACTTGTATAGGGATGCCATAGAGGCTCACTAGGTACAATGGTAGCACCTACCTAGACCAAGCCACCAGAAAAAAATCAGTAACTTCCCACACAAAGAGTTTAAAAAAGTCATCAACTGTGGAAAGCACAAGATTAGGCATTTGGATATCTGCTTAAGAAAATGGACAAGACCGCAGTATATAAAAAAAAATCAAAGTAAGCATTTTCAAATATGTAGCCAGTGAGCATTCGAGCAATAACGAAAGGAAAGGCGAAATATGGTCAAATTTACGCAGCCCAAAAACAAACGGAATACAGTCATTGAATAACACTGTGACTTTCCTAGTATAAACGCTATCCAGCTTGAGAAACAGATAACTACCATAGGTGAAATGGGGCAAGACTAAAGCTTTGATTAATTTTAAGCGCATGCTGACAGTGACGTGAAGTACATCTGGCAGATCATTGATAAATAAGCTGAATAGCAAAGGTTCCATTAATGAGCTTTGAGGCACCCCACAAAGTTAAGGCAGTGCAGAGGATGAATTCATATTAATATGTACTCGTTGGCTGTGATCTGCCAAGAGATCCCTTACCAGAGAAATGGTAGAACTAATAAAATTAGAAGAAGCACCAAGTTTCTGGAGAAGAATACGATGGTTCACACAGTCGAAGGCTTTCGAGAAGTCCAGAAGTACTAAAACACTGAACTTGTCCTGATCCAAAGCCTTTTTCATTGACAGCCTGCAAGAAAATTATTGGCATCGACAAATTCGATTATCTTCTTATATAACAGCTTTTCTAAGATTTTGGAAATGAAACATAATAATAAACCTATTCGGCAGAAATCAGCTGATGATTCAGGAGAAAAATTCTTAGCAATAGGAAGGACTGTTACCATCTTCTTGGCAGGTGGAAAACAGGATGACGTAGAACTTTATGCAAAATGAATTTACCAACAAATGGAAATAAAATCTTAATGAACCTAGGTGGAAGATTGTCAGGCCCAACTGCCTCAGACTTGATTGAATTTACAGCATCCAGAAGCTGATTGTAGTCGACTCCACGAAAGTAGAAGCATTTAGTATTGATATTGGATGAGATATGTCTTTACGGATTACCAGCTGATATATGAGAAGCAGCCAAATGATTGCCAGATGTGAAAAATATGTTTAAGTCTTCGGGATTAAAATTACAAGTAATTTTATTCCTTTTACATCCACAGGCACCTGCTTCTCGCAAATTTCGCCATAAAGCTTTAGGCCTGAGATTCTGGTCAAATTTGGGGCTGAAATATTGTCGTTTTGCTCTCTCTTGCTTGAAATTCGAGACCTTCAAAAGATGCAATTTTTAAGTGGACGCAGACAGGACGCAACTTTAGAGCCCTAATTTTCGAAAAAAATTTATACTACGGACACCTATAGCCCTCCCCAAAGCTAAGTCCTGGGTGTGATATTACACGAGAGATACACTAAAAGGAATAAAGAAGACATAGACGATTACGAATGTGATGAGCGCCTCCGAACACAGTTAGGCAAATATTACAAATAAGTAATTTCTACACCACATTATGCTCCATGGGGGTGTTTTTTTTATATTATTAAGGCAAGGTCAGGGGTTATCCTACGATACAAATACAAAGCGCAGCATGGCAGAAAGGAAATAGGGAAAGGATTAGGGAATATGAAGAGAGTGACTGAGGTGCCGATGTATGTAGCCCTTACACTTCTGCATATTTTATGCCGGAGGAAAACAGTAGATGGTAAACTATTCCACATTCGTACTATACAGATCCCATATCTTTCCCGGGAAATATTCAGTATGTACTTTGGACCTTATTTCTAGGAATTATTAGAATTTTTCCATAAGTTCTTCCCTATGATATCCCACAACCGATCTCTATGGGTATATTCTCAGTGTTTTACAGACGGGATGTGCAGGACAATTTTGGGACAAACATGGGAAAGTCGTTCTTCCCCTTCCAGAATTTATTTCTGTTTGTTCTCTGATTCTGATGGTTCGCGTGGCTCTCTGGTGAAAGCACTAATTTGTTGCTTGGTGTGTCGTCTTTGGTGTACAAAAATGTGATTAAAAAGTATGTATTGAAAGAAGCCATTTGGAAACTTAGTTGTTGAAACTAGATACATGCGTGACGCTATACTAGAAATCTATTCGCTTCTGAAAATTTCTTCTTGTTTTGGTAAAGTTTTTTGGTTGTACATTTCAGAACTAGATTTTTTAGTACTTTTGTGTCATAGAAATTCACGTTTCCCGTGCTAACATTATTGGATTTATGTTTTGTGCAAGTGCATCCACCTTTGGCATATACTTTCCATCCAGTATTTATTTTTATTTTTGCAAAAATTTCTACCCATAAAAAAATTTACAATCCCAGAAAATACTAAACAATATCCACTAATATTCACCCGTACATCTTGCTAGCTAATTAGGATTTCCGTAAGACGTCCTAGGTACTCTTGTAGCGGGAATTTTACATTATTGAACGTGTGAACTGTTCCTAAGTACAACCACAGGAATTCCTGTGGGAAGGCCATGGGATCTAGCAGGGACATCCGAACCCCGGACATTCGTCACTCCCAGTGATGTCCTAAGTTATTAACTGGGACCGGACGGGATTTCCCACAGACAATTCATATATCTTAACAGGATTTCCCAGTAACATACCACGGACACATTTTGTGCTGTGTGGGAAAGGAGAGAAAGTAATATAACATCCAACTTGCAGCAGCTTAAGCTAGAATTCCTAACTGAGTCACGATATGGCAGAGTGGATGGGAGGTAATTCAGACTCATCAATGTTTCTTTTATATAATGGAATGGAATTAGATTTTCTTGGATTCAATAGCAACTTGTTATCAAGATACCATTCGTAAATTCGTTGCAAGTCATCATTTAGCCGACAAATGCAATCTTCCTGTAGTCCAATTGGACGGCACAGATATAATTGGATATCATAAGCATTTAGATGAATGGAGGAAACATTTGGTAGATCATTTATAAAAGGAAATCGCCCCATTGACCATGCATGTAGCGATAAAAGAGAGAAAGGCATCCAACATTAAGGCGGTGCTCGAGTGAGTCTATATGACAAGTTATTGCCACATCGGCCATGAGTTTGAAGTTCTCTTTGGGACAATATCCTATTAAGCTAAGGCTGTGCGACCAGCCCCAGCCCATATATGAGAATTGTATTCCATTCTAGGTCTAATGTAGGACTTGTAGATGAGCGCTAGATTTGACGGGCTGAAATATTTCTTACACCTTTTCAGAAATCCAAGAGATTTCGATGCTTTTTTGGCAACTAAGAAGATGTGATCTATCCAGTTTAACTAACTGGAAATATTAATGCCAAGAATGCTTAGTGACGGTAAATCAGAAATAAATGCTCCATCAAAAGAAACGGAAGTGGTTAAGTTATGTTCAGTCTTGTTTTAATGAGATGAGACAGCTTTGGGTCTTAGAAGCATTGAATTCGATGCGATTCATTTTGCTTCAAGCGAGGATATTGTAAATGATCTAATGATGCAATCTCGTGTAACACGCGGTATTTCATCTGTAGGCCGGAAGAGTGACAAAGGAATAAGCGAAATCAAGGGTACTGTCATCAGCGAAGCTAAGGATGGGATTGAAAGTAAGGGAAATCAGATCATTAATGAAAATTAAAAAGAGAGTTGGAGAGATAACAGAGCCTTGTGGCACACCGGCATTTATGGGATGAGGTTCAGATGTAACACCATCTAATACATCACGTATTCGGCGACCAGATAGGAAACTTTCAAACAAATAGAAGAGAAGGGAATAGATCAAGTGCTTTAAGTTTAGCTAAGAGAGTTGAATGCCAAACTCTATCAAAGGCCTTTGAAATATCTAGGGCGACAATTTTGGACTCACCAAAATTGTGAAAACTATCTGTCCGATTATGCTCCGCATATGGGGGCATTACCGGACAATTATCTATCTGTGAATTTTTTATTATTTTTGAAATAGTTTTTTTGGTGGAATTTACTAGTTAAAATTTTTTCTGCTAATGAATGTCAGTTACTGGAATGTAGATTAAATCATGCCCCATCTATCAGGATAGGAGACAAAGAAATTTTAAATCTCGCTGTATATGTGGATGCCGCTCTAGATGAAAGTGATGTAGCTACAAGGTTTGAATGGTCTAATGCAATTAATAGTGGAAAAAAGAATTTAGTTAGGAATAGAGTAGAGGAAAAAGCATTAGGTTCTATAAAGAAAAAACTAAAAGATAAAGAATTAATCTTATGCAAGGCGGATAAAGGCAATTCTATTACCATTTTAAGTAAAGACGTTTATTTAGATAAAGTTTACCAGTGTCTAGATACGATGAAGGTTGGGAGTTAAAGACTGATCCAACAGCAAGATTTAACAGAGAAATCATTAATGCAATAAACAAGGCCGATCTTATTTTTGACGTCAGGGAAAAGTTTTCTTTGAAAAATAGTAATCCATCAGTACCAGCTTTATATGGATTACCAAAGTTGCATAAAGAAAATATACCGATCAGCCCCGTTGTTTCTCCATGGTGTGCTCCATCGCAATACTTATGTAAAAAGTTAAGTAGTGTAGTGCCGGCCATGATAAATTTCAAAGGCAAATTTTCAATTAAGAACTCTCGTGAGTTAATCGATAAAATTAAAGACCTTAAGTTACCATCTAATTCTAAGGTGGTTTCTTTTGACGTCTGTAGTCTTTTTCCGTCGATTCCAAGAGATAAATTGACAAATATCTTAAAAGATAGAATCCGTACTGAAATTTCCAACCCGGTTAATGCCTCACAGCTAATCGATCTAATAACCTTATGTATAAAACAAAATTATTTTTCATTTGATGGCAAATTATATGAACAGAGTGATCGTTTGGCAATGGGTTCTGCGTTTTCACCCTTTTGTGCAGATTTTTTTATGGATTACTTTGAGGAGCTAATGTTTTCTTCAAATAATCTATTAACCAAACACATCTTCAGATGGTATCGTTATGTTGACGATATTTTCTGCATCTGAATTGGTTCTGATTGACAACTTTCGTTGTTTTTAAATTCGTTCCTAAACAAAATTGATAGTAATATTCAATTTACTGTGGAAGTTGGCAATAAAATCTTAAACTTTCTTGACCTGTGCATTAAAATAGAAAATGACAATAGCTTGAGCTTTGATATCTTTAGAAAAGATGCATATTCTGACGTGGTTATTCCTAGTCATTCTTGCCATCCATGGAACACAAAAATTGCAGCCTTTCATTCGTTAATAAATAGATTATTAAATGTTCCTTTAAAAAATGAAAACTTTAAGAAAGAATTAAGTTTTATAAAAATGATTGCAAGAAATAATGGGTATGATACTAGAATCATTTATAAATTAATAAATAAAAAACAACGAAAGTTGAATTTAAATGAGTGAAGGAAAGACTAAGCGTTCATTAAAACAACGTTTTGGTGAGTACATTAATTCAGCAAAATTAAATAAACCTACCTCTGGCTTAGCAAAACATTTAATTGACACAGGACACAAGTGCAAGGTAGAAAATGTAGAATTGATGCATAGATCGCGTGGCGGACGTGTATTAGATAAATACTAAATTTATCAAATTAAAAAATCCAAAATTGATGGCGTGATCTTGCTGAACGATCAGATAGATTTCACAAATAAAAGCCCACTTCTTGATCCAGGTCGAATGAAATTGTAATTGTGTATTTTGTTTCTTTTTTATTTATTCATTTATTTATTTATTTTAAATTTTCTTTTTATCTATTTATTTATTTAGTTGTGTAGTTGTTGGTTACAGTCTCATATACATACAAGTATGTTTTTATGTTTTTATTTATTTTTTTATTTGTATACAGTAGATCAGTAGATATTCACATACACACGGGTTGTTAATGTGTTATGTTTTGTTACGGTGACAGCTTGCATTTGGATTAGAATTAGTTTAGTAGCTCTGAGGATGCCCTAAGAAGGCGAAACGCGTCAGCTGTTGTTTGTTAACAAACTTAATAAAAAAGTTTTTGTGGAAATTCGGAACAAGTGTTTTTTTTTTTAGAAAAAATGTTAAGAAATAATTAATCGAGTATTTCCCAAATTTTCTTACGTGTTCGGTATTGCCTCATCCCCCCAGCTTACGTGAGAGTGCTTGAAATTGTTATTATAAGATTGAATAATAAAAATAATATTAAACATGTGCGAATTGTATACATAAAGTTTTCCCAGTTAATATAGTGACACTATTCATCATTGTTATCATTTTGATAGATGACAGTAGACTGAATATATAGATAACAACCCCATTAGCATCATCCGTTAATATCTTTTCTAATACCAACCCCTTATACAATAGACTATATGCGTACTTCAAATAAATCCAATTTCAATTACTCAACGGATGTTGTCCCCCTTTTGTATACAAGAAGGAATTTCGCGCAGATGGAAGGGTCGATAAAATATAATTATTGTGCGAGAATGATGATGATGATGATAATATCACGTTTAATGCGAACAACTATACATATGTAGGTAAATATCTACTTACAACACAGAAGCCATCAGCCATCAGCAAAATAAATTTAATTTTTTTTTTTTTTTTTTTTTTGTATGTGTGTAATATGTTGAATGCTGACAGAGGCAAATAAAACGAATGACATGACAGCTCAGTGACAGCAGCCTTACACGCTAAAAGACAGTAAAAGTCCATAGGATAGAAAATCATCTCAACTGTGTGGCATACAAACTGAAAGAGCCTCAGCAACCAGCTCAACAAACAAACCAACCAACCAACCAACCAACCAACCAGCAGTATCCGAACAACTACATACATACAGTCGGAGTCCTATGCTCGTATAATAATGATGATATGTCGCGATAATGTTCCTTGTTTCCCATGACAGCTTCAGCGGGATGTCACTTTGTCTGACGTAATATTCCTACAAGAGATACGTGTCAGATCTTTGCTGTCTCCAGCTTTACATGATAGAATTCATTCGATATCTTCGCCGCCGTTGCCGCTGCCACTGTCGCGCATTATGCCAGCCATCTTCAACATATCTATATACATATCCATGTATGTATTTATGTATATATCTCAGAACTACTGTCACCGTTTTTGGGTTCTATATCACAATTTGCATACGCCAGCATAAAGATAAACTGTCAGAAGACTGGTGATGATATGTTTGTATACCTTCCAGGGAACATATTTCATTATTATGTGTGTCCCCGTTTATTTTGTCTGCCAGCATAAAATGTTGTCAATCTGTAGTTAGAGTAAGGCTTTCTTCAGGTAGAAAGACCGAATAAAATAAAATCTAAAAGGAAAATGGGTGGGTGGTCTCAAGCCTCAAGGTAGAATCGTATACCCGCAGCTAAAGAAGCTTCTGTCCAAAGAATCTCGATTCATGTGTGGGAGATGATATCTGACTGGGAATTCATATATGTATATATGACTGTAAGTCCTTTTTCTACATAATACATAAATCGTCAATCCTGCAATCCCATTCCACTTATTATGTGTAGATTTTTGCGGTCGTCGATCGATATAGAAATTCTAAACACCAACCAAGAAGTATAGGTAAAACGCGAACGGGGATCCACTTACAACTATAACATGTCTTCAAGAAGGTCTATTCCTCTATCACTCTTTCTCTCTCTCTCATTCTACTCTTTGAAGGGATTTTATTTTCAACAAGTTGATTGACAGCCACAATGTGTGGCTTTTGAGTTATCCTATTTTGATGGGTCTGCCCGAATGACAACAAAGATATAGGTAACACACCATCATCACCAACTGGATGGCGGAGGGAAGGAATTTGCTCCTGCTGCTGCTGCTGCTGCTGCTACTGACAGATGTTGATATTTCTATTGAAGCGAACATTTTAAGATTCTTATCCTGGGGCTTTGAGGATAATTTGGGGTGCTTATGTTGCGATTTGGCGAAAGTAGAGTAATGTGAATTGTATCCTTTGTGCTTATGTGTATACACATATGTGTGCGCGACTTTAAAGCAATTTTATTGACACTTGGATGTGTCAGGAAATTGGCATTTTCTTATTTTTTAAGTGCCTTTGAAATCCTGTCAATTAAGAGTTGACAAGTGATTTTTTTTGTTTGTTTATTTTCTTTTTAAACATGATTGAAAGAAACACCAACGATTTTCGCCAATTTTGTTGATCTTTCAATATTTTCTTTTTTTTCTTTTTGTCTCAATTATAAAAAGAAAATTTCGCTCTCTCTATGTAAAAATAAAATAAAAAATAAAACAAAAATAGAAAAATGAAAATAAACAGCTACAACCAGACTGTGAACTTTCATGTTTCCAGATAGGTATCTAGGTAGTATCTAGTATATAATGGTGAGTAGACTCACGAACAACAACACCAACAACAACACCGACAGCACCACCTTTAAAGACAAAAATAACAAATCGGAAGACCACCTCTCAAATGTCCGAGAATATCATGTTACTGACATAAATGGACACGTAACGACATGTTAGAGAAAATGTTTCTACGCCCTTTCTGACATTTCGTTTTGATTTATCGTCTAATATGTCCAGTGCTATCCTGACATCCACCATTCCTGTTCGTTCGTTCCTGTGTACAAAGATTGGATATTTTTACTAGATTGCAGGATGATGTACGTTGCGAGTATAGGTACGTACGTACGTATAGGAGGTATAGGGCAAAGGTATCTTTATATGACTGCATCTACCTCTATACGTTTTTATTTTATTTTTTCTACTTTCTGTGGGGATGTCCTGTCTGCCTGCACCACCACCACCTCCAACATATCATTCATTCTGTATCATGTATCAGATATATACGAGGATAAGATAAATAACCATAAAACCATGAAGAAAATCTACGGATTCCTGGTGGCAGGAGGAGGATAATTTGAACTGATTTTTCTTCAGTGGTTCTCTCTATTCATCTTTCCATTTAGATGAAACCAAATGAAAATTGATGATGACACTGACCAAATTTGCGGATTAATATGATTCTGTTGTTTTTTGTTGGTGGATTTGTGTGGTCATTAATAAATGATAAAATTATGAAATAAAAGTACAGAGGAGGGAGGGGGGAGGTGCAGTGCTTGGAAATGATGAATTTGTTAGGTACAACACAAGCAAACACACACACACACACGTAAATTTCCAGAAAGTCCGTTAATTCAGAACTGATCTTAAGTTAATTTTACTCCCAATTTAAGAAAAACTATATTGTTCGGCTTCATTTTGTCGATTGCGTGTGATAACAAGGATCTAGGAGTGCTTTCTCGGAACTGGAAGAAGCTACTAGCTCTTTTTCGTCTTTTTCTCCTTTTAAAATATATTTGCAGGCCTTACCTCTGATGGGAGAACACTACAACTCGTCTGCTAATATATCAAAATAAGTGCTTCTCTGGAAGCAATCTGAAGCAATTTCGAAGTTATTGCTAAGAAAATTGAATGTAAACCATTATATGCAAGTTTTTTGGTGTTGACGCCTTACTTACAATTGTGACTATTAGAAGGAAACGCCGGCCTTTTCCATTATACGGCATTTTGTATAAATAGCCAAAAACTATTTTGCAATACTAAATGTGCAGTTCATATGTAATGCATAAACATAAAATAAATTTCAGATATTTTATCTACATGTACCTACTATTAGATGCCTTAGGGTAATAAAGAATTTTAATTAGGTAGAGGTTACTTAACATTTATGTAAATGTTACGAATGATGAGGTATTGATGTGAATATTAGGAAAACTTGCAAGACATTTTTTTCATTCCAATATCTTTAATTAGTAGTTAAAAGATAATGCCCACTTTTCATACAACTTTGGGCCTGACCCATAAAGACATGAGAGATGTCTTAAACGATGCAATATGATACTCTGAATATATTTTATTAACAATGTTTATTTAAATTAAGCGGAGGCAAGCTTTGGAGATCGGATGTAAGTTGAGCGCCTTTACCACTCGTGATTGTGCGGAATTGGTGCGACATTGAAAATGACGTCCATTAAGAAAAATGCTTACAACAGAGCACTAATGGTGTTAAAGAAATAACTGCAAAAATATATATGCGAAATGTAGTAGCTGGGGTGTATGTGACCCAAGTGCATGATATTGGGTTTCTGGTGCCAAAAACTCTTCGAGAAAGCTTTCTGAATCGGGAAAAAACTACACAGCTCGATAGTACTCGGTGAGACTTTTAATTTGATATGAAACATGCAGTATTGGTATCCCCCCGCCATCCCCTCACCTCGCCGGGGTTCCTTCCTTCCACCCTAAATATATGGAGGGAACACTTTTCTTCTGATAATTGTAGCTGGCAATAAGCTGAGGCGAACAGTGAAACTCGTTTTCCAATCCAACATACCCGTAACGAATTACAGCCGATCTAAGCTGCGAAAAATCTAGTACCTCAATTCGAACAAAAAAGAAGGAAATACTAGAAAAGTGGGTATGGGTATGGCTATTTAAGCCTCCGAATATAGGAGTGCGGGTACTCAATCTTTTTTTCAGGACCTAAGCAATTCAATTCTGTACTCGATTTTACAAAGTGTGCTATATCAAACTTTGACACATACCCCCCCCCCCCCCCTAGTAGCAACAGGAGCTAAAAAACCATCACAGGGTGTACATTTTCTGGGCTGGACATTGACTTACGGGACACCCTGTATATATAAAATAAATATAGAATAAAGTTAAGTTATGATATTTGATAGATATGCACACGAAATACATTATATGTATATATAAGTAAACATATAATAAAATATATATTTGAATAAATAATAAAAATGGTACAAGTGGCTGCTACTCACCGATCTAATATTTGGCACTTGAAGAATAAGCTTTAAGCTAATGTTAAGACCCTTTGCTCTAATCATTGGTTAGAACAATTATTTATTCCCGTCGGGACCAGAAATAAAGTGTTAATGTTAGTAATATACTATCTCAGTCGAGACCCGAGATAATGTTCATTAAGTCAGTCGAGACCCGGCTTAAAGAGTTATCTTATCTTCAGTCGAGCCCCGAAATAAGATGTGTTTATTCCCGTCGAGACAAGAAATGATTGTTAGTAAAAGATTATCTTAGTCAAGACCCGGCTTAAAGTGTTATCTTAACTTCAGTCGAGACCCGAAGTAAGAGTTTTTTTCCGTCGAGACCAGTAATAAAATATTTTAGTAAAACATTATCTTCAGTCGAGACCCGGAATAAGATGCGTTTATTTCCGCCGAGACTAGCAATGATTGTTAGTAAAAGATTATCTCAGTCGAGACCCGAGATAATATTCTTTAAGTCAGTCGTGACCCGGCTTAAAGTGTTATCTTATCTTCAGCCGGGACCCGAAATAAGATGTGTTTACTCCCGTCGAGACCAGAAATGATTGTTAGTAAAAGATTATCTCAGTCGAGACCCGAGATAATATTCTTTAAGTTAGTCGAGACCCGGCTTAAAGTGTTATCTTATCTTCAGTCGAGACCCGAATTAAGAATCTTTATTTCCGTCGAGACCAGACATAAAAGATTTTAATAAAAGATTATCTCAGCGGGGTCTCGGCTTAAAGTGTTATCTTAACTTCAGTCGAGACACAAAAAAAATTTTTATTTCCGTCGAGAACAGAAATAAAAGATTTATGGCGGCTTAAAGTGTTATCTTAACTTACCCGATATAAATATTAGTCTCTAACAAGCCAAAAACCAACTTATCCCAAGCAATGCCAAATGCAAAAAGAGATCATGGCAAGTCAGCTTGTGATTTATATAGCCAATGATAGAGTAGCAGAGGTGCATGATAGCAAGAATTGGGATTCCATCTGTAATTTTACGGTATTGGCGATAAAATTTGCATAGCAATGAACAAAATGCATAGCAACAAGAAACTTAGAGAAACACATGCTGCTGTGTTAAATTGAATTATATTTGCAAAAAAATGTTTTCTCTATCACGTAGAGAAGAAATTCCCATTGGTTGGTACTTGTAATGATGATAATGATAGAGTTGCTAATTGACATGTTTGATCTGATCGTATTTCTGCCACGCATTGTATGCTACATGACAACACATACTTTTGTTAGATGTTTTTAGCAATTTTAGCATGGTATTTTTGTAATACGTTCCCTTTTCTGGAATTGTTTTTAGCACGGATCTAACGGTTCAAATATATGATAATGATTTTAATTTGATCTGCTCGATGAGGCTATACTTTTGTATTGTATTTGACGAATACATGACTTTGTTTGGTTATGTAGGTACCTGTTTTTTGATTAAGAGTAATCAAATTTAATTTAATTTTACTAAAAATGTTGATGCCTTGTTTTCAGGATATTTTTTTTTCAGAAGTGGTCTGTTAACAAAATGTATTCGAATCAATTTGGTTCGAACACCCTTATATCTATTTCTTCCATGAATTCACAGCAAATTTTCCCATATTCACTATTATTATTCACAGTTTCGTCTGAATGCGTGTGGTTCTCGATGATATTTTTGTAATATTCTAAATGTTGTAGGGTTCTCCATAGTCATGCCCAAAATGTTTTTTGAGCTAATTATCAACATCCTTTATTTTGGGCGATTTCAATAATACGCTGGTAGATATAGTTTGAAGGTTCGCGTCAGCAACTTTTTTCCTGGTTTAATTATTGATTTTCCCATTCCAATGTCTAACATGTATGACACTTCTCCTCGAATAGTGACTGTGGATTTTCGTTTGGTCAGAATAAATCTTTTCGTAGCTTTTAACTGGAAATACCATTTTCCAGTTGCCATAAAAACGATTGAGCACTCAGTTTTCTAGTGCAATACTGGACATTCTCCTGAGCCGAGATGAACCACTGCCCAATGATTCCCAGATGCCTATATATGGTACTTCTCAGGAGATGTAATAATATCTTTACATTTCACATGTGATTCAATTTTCGCAAAAACTCTATCGGAAGGTAAAAATGAATGACCAACAACTGGAAATATTACATCAATGTGTGTTATATGTATATCTTGGAGATTTTTTGATTAGCCAATAGCCAGTCTGATACTTTTGCTCCACATAAATTTGACTAAAAAGACATAACCGGTGGTAAATTCCGGATGCTATTTCATTGGATCATTTCGGTCGTAGGGGAAGGTGGGGTAAAATGGGATACCATAACTTTGATTACGTTTAATTATGAGATAGCACTTTTGAGATGGTAATTTTTTTAACACAAATATTCCCAATATAGTTGTCTTCATAACCAATCTTGAAAAAAAAATATTAATAGCTGTTACTAAGTAAAAAACAACTTTTTTTACAACTCTACTTAATTCCCATTTTACCCATATACTAGGGTAAAATGGGAAAACACATTGGGGAAAAATGGGATACGATTTTGCCTTTAAGATTTAAATGACAACAAGGTCAGTTTTACAAATAAAGAATTTAATTATTATTTCAAAGTTAGTTAGTATAAAAATAAAAATAAAAAAAACATTTTCATTTAATAATAGTTAACAAAAGCAGCTGTTTTTAATACTTTAAGTAAGTAGTTAGTTTTAGTTGCAAATATCGCAAATAAAAGCCATCTGTATTTCTTCTGCACAAGCACAAGCCTCGTGTGCCCATTTCTCACACATATCGCATTGAATCCACTTTTTGTTGGGCTTAGAGTTGGAAAACCTTTTTTCTCTAGATTTCTGTTTTCTTTTTTCGGTTTATCCATCTTTTTCTCAATTTTCACTTTGTTTTGTATTCTTGGAGGTTCTGTTCTTTTAATTTTTAAATTCAATTTTTGTTTTCGTTCTTTTATTGATAATTCCAGCTGTGCTTTAGAAGAACTGCTAGTTAAAATCGCGGCTTTCCCCCGTTTTACTTTTCTCCTTGTTAAAGGTCGTCGTATTGCTTTTGGGTAAGGACTTATTTCTTCTGGTAATATAACAGCAGATGTAGATGGTATATCCAATGCAGATTATGTAGATCTAGTTGATGGATAAGTCCTAGCCTCTTGGTTTATGGTTTCGTAGCACAAGTCTGTACGCGCATGGAATCAACAATTTCTACTTCATTATTTTCTTCAAGTCCACTTGGGTCAAGAAAATTTGTAGGCTGTGCAGCAATAAACATTGCGTCTGTAAATACATGACGGTTTAAAGGAAAAATAACTGATTTTTTAAATCCGTTAATGGCATTCAATGGAGTTGATGCCCTTAAGTATGCTCCTTCAAACAAACGGGGAATATTTCGAAGATCCTTACCTCACCAGGGTTATTACGCATCCATGTTTCAAGCTGTTGACTATAGAATGCAGAAAGTGGACCCATGAAGGAAACATCCAGAGGTTGCATCCTGTGGCTGCAGTGAGGTGGTAAACATAACAAATTTACACCATATTGTTGAGCCTTTTCTATGACGCCCAGATTTGCTGAATGCGTTTTATGTCTATCAAATATTAGAAGAGCTGGATTTTCTGGGGAGCATTTGTCTGGTTGAGAAAATGGTCAAACCACTGTTCGAAAATCTCAGTCTGCATCCATCCAGAGGAGTGGCAGACAGTTATCGTCCCAGGCGATGATCCTTCAGAAAATTCAGGCTTCATTCGAACGCGAGGGAAAATAATCAGAGGAGGTATGAATGATCCTGCCGCATTCATACAAATTGCTACAGTGCATAGCTCTCCCCTTTCTGCTGTAGTCAATGTTCCGACTTGCTTTTACCTCGTGCATATTGTTTTTCCATACCTTTGATATCTGCAAATTATACGGAAAAAATGCACAATAAAAGAACACATTCAAGTAGTGGAAGGAGAATACGTGGGTAAAATGGGATAGCAATATCCCATTTTACCATAAAATCGAAGTTCAACTGGAACTTTTTTTGTAGAGCAAAGTAGATAATAAACAGTTTTGCTATCACTAAACCTTTTTGGAAAATTCTGTTCTTCTCACCACCACAATTTTTTTTTAAACAATAGCATGCAAATAAACACAAAATCACTAATTTTATGTAATTACCTTTTTACAAGCGAAACGCCAAAAGCAAAATATTTACCCGTATTTACACTTTGACGACGCACAGAAGATTGAGCTTGCGCATGAGTAATCACATTGCCACGTGTCACCAATAGAGCCGTCGAGGAGGATGATGTCAATTGCAAATCCTGGGATAATGCTGTATCCCGTTTTATCCAGGTGTCCCGTTTTACCCCACCTTCCCCTACATATTCTTGCCAAACGTAATGAAAAACATTTCGGTTAGTCAGAATCTCCATCGAAAAACCTTGAATTACCTCATAATTTTGGGGTAGTTAAAGGATCTTCGAAGGAAGCTCTGACTACCCGAATTGTTTTTCTTATAAATATAGAATTGACGGTTATAGTAGCTGATCTTGCATCTTCCGTAAAACCACATTTTCTGGCAATCTAATGCTATGGTCAGTATATCAGACTTTTGCTCCTTCGAAAGGGTATAGAAGGAGTTAGCACGACGTGTGTGAACAATACTTTCCGTCATCAAGGATTATTTCTTTTGGATATTTCTTTCTAGCTTTATTCGTTCCTTAAGTCTTAGGCATGTTGAACAAACATCTAAATAAGGAGATTTGAAAATTAGATTGAAATTTGTATTGAATACAAATCTAAAGTATCTCCTTGTAACTTTCAAAACCAAATTAATAAATAAATAATTAAAAATATTGACAAAACCTAGCATTCGATTATATCAGCTGGTATTACAGTATCGGCGTAAAGGGTCGTAGCACTTCATGAAGAGACCAAAAATTTAGGCCACTTACTTGCTTATTCCAGATTCAGATAGTTGGGCTCCGAATCCAAAAAGTTGGATTCAGATTTCAGAAATCGGGTTTTCAGCAGATTCGATTATCAGAGTATCATGATATTAGGAAAATCGGATACCTAAATCTCACTTGACGTCATAGTCGTACCTACTCCGAATGATGATTGCTTCCGAAATTTAGGCGAAGAATTTTCATTCTGATGTGTATCTATTGATAAGATCCTCAAGGCACGTGACCATGGTAGAGAAATCGTGGTATGTCTAGCAAAAAGGAATCACATGGTAATAGAACGAAATCTACACACAACATGTATTTACGAGATTGTGTCTCTACCAAAAATTTCTCAGTCTATTAAGTGCGTGGAGATATTTTTAGTAGAGATCTTCCAAGTGCAGTCCGTAGCTCACATGCCCTTCAAATTTTATAATTTTGGTTTATCTTTGGTAGAGATCAAAAATAATAATAATAATATGAAACTGGCTTGAAAAAATATGAATGTTCAGCCAGTTCGAGAGGCAGTTACAGTAGCTACTTAATTATTACTGAGCAGTTACTGAACATGATAAAAGTAAAAAAGAAAAATTAAAAGACAAGTAGCGACGTACTGTCAGTTTGTTGGTTTAAAGCTTACAGAAATACATATACATATATATACTGTGTGTTTCGATCAGCAGTACAGGGCGATCTCATCAGGACAGCAATTATTTCAGTACGTTGAAAAATTGCCTATAGACTTTGTTTGGGTCCCGAAAGAGTAAAACTCAATCCCTTTTTCTATGTAAAAAGAAAAAAAATTCTTACAATTGGATCAAAAATGAGAAAAAATTGAAGGTTTTTATGCACACTTAATGTAGGAACTAAAGAGCGCGTGTGTATAAAAACTTTCTATACATATGCTAAAATCGGACTTTGACTTGTTATTGGTAAAAGTTACTCTATTAATCCAACAGATGGACACAAAGATGTTATTACTTTGGGAAATGCAATTTTATATAAACATAAAGAGACGGTAGATATCTAATCAAATTAATTTGTTGGTAGAGGTGGTAGAGAGTTGTAGAACGCTCTATAACTAGTGTTTACCATAGAGAATTTTCTCTACTAAAAATTCTACTATATACAGAGCTCTACATAAAATTCTACAAGAGTGTCTACACATATCTACCATCTTTATGCATCGATTTTGGTAGAGCTCTTTTATAATTTCTTTACAGTGGAAACGTGCCTTCAACCCTACTCTTTCAATACAATCTCTATAGCGTTATCGGTACGGATGGCATCTGACTCCGTTTCGTAAGTCTAATAGTACCTCGTTGTCCTCGCACATATTTCATTAGTAAATTGTATTTGAAATGCCCATTAATTGTAAAATTTCAAACTATGTGGTAGCCGACAATTTACTCTCGTCCCACGTCCATCAGAATTTAGATCTCAGCTTTATAACACCACTGCGCCCTATTAAAGTTCACTGACAACGCGACGATAGAGTCGAGCTAGCTCAGGATGTAATTTCCATTTCCATTTATATCCATAACCATTAATATCCTCTGCGGTTATACACAAGGCTCTATCCTCTCCCCAACACTTCTTTTTTTCATTTTATATTATCGGTCTACTATCATATCTTAAATTCTCAAATACTCAGATATTATTATTTTAATTCAGTATCGGTATCGGTATATAACATGAAGAGCCATCAGATAGCAGTAAGGATGACTACCATAGAATTAAGATGCAGAGGTTATGGGAACATATAAAATTCAATAATTGCAATAATTTCAATTACATTTGCATCATTTTCCTCCACCTTATCTAAATTAAAAGAGCCCAAAGCACACAGCGATCATAACATAAATTTCGATTTTCTATAACTCGCGCTTCCTACCATATCGGCAACGTTCATTGACAATTTGGTTGGATTACCTCCCCCCTTCTCCCTTATAAGAACTTTGAAGGAAATTAGCTCTCTCTCTGTCTCCATATGGTGGATCATGTCATCGCTGAGGTAATATATGACTTAATTAAACCTTTTCGAAGTCAGAAACGAGTTTTTGTTTATTTTTTTGTGTGTGTATGTTTTTTTTTTTTTTTTAATAAAGCCCATTCAAACGCAATATTCCATGAGGAGCATTAAAGTTCCGACGGCCATAAAAACGCGCAACTAAAACGACATTAAAACGTCCGTCGTGTAAAAGACTGGAGAGAAATTATTTACATGAATTCCCTGCCATTGGCTATAAATTTCCTTTAAAATCAATTAAACTCCTGAAATATCATAAATTTGGTCATTATCGAGCCATGAAACAGAGGTTCCCACTATACGCCCAGGTTTCTACCATTTCATAGTGTGCATTCATAATATCATCCAATATTATGTATGTAGGCATGGGTACCTATCCCTTTTTTGGACGGTATATTTCAATACATAAACAACAACCGGTCAGATGCACAGAAATCTGCAGCATTCACATACATGCACAACACAAACATATACACACATATTCATTCATATACCGATAATGACAAAGTTCTTAGCGCACATGTTAAACGAACTGGGGGGATTCAACTGTTTTGTTGGATACCTGTCACCTGCCACCCGCTGAGATTGCCTCCGGCTGGGAAAACGATGACACGTTTTATATATGACAACATAATATTAAGAACCTTTGTAATTGGTATCGCCATCTATGGAGGAGCACTGCTGTCGTCGGTAGTTTATGGGCCTGTCCAATTTGGGAACAGGAATGGTGCCCCCGAAGAAGTTGACAAAGTATCGGGCGGGAATTGCATTGCAGCAGCAGAAGAAGAACTGCTGAGCGTGTGTGTGGGATATTGATATTTCAGTAAGTTCTAAAGTCGCGGTAAAATATTGAACGGGACACTTCCGACACACATACACGATTTTTAAAATTAATGGCGAGGTTACGGCGATATATTTGAGTATTTTTTGCCATTTACATAAATTTTGAAAATGCATTATTTTTTTTTTTGATGTTATGCTTGATATGATTTGATGTTTTGTTGGGTCGTTTTGATGTGTGTTGGACACAGGCTAGACATTTTTCTTTGAATTGTTTTATAAGAGATAAAGGAGAGGATAAAATAATTACACTGAATTACAATGAAGTGGCAAAAAGGATGAATATAACATTCCATTCCGGTTATGAGAGTAATTTCAGGTGATGTGGACCACCACTGACGCAAATAGGAGTTTTTGCATCGAATAGTCGATCAAAAGTCGATTTGTATATGTTGCACTTAGGCACATACTTAAACTTTCTACCTGGAAAAATTCTATAGATATAGGACATTGCGTCGTGCCCCTATTTTATTATCCGAAGTCTCACGTGACGGTGCTCTTAGTCAAAAGAGGACGGTTGCGACAGTGCAAGTGTGTCTTACTGGTTATCCTTGCCTTTCTGACTATCCTAGTGACATCTGTTGGGTGTTGCACTAGCCTCAAAATACGCCACGTTGGCGGAATACACGAAAGTGGAAAAGAAAGATGCCGGACACGAAGAGCAAGAAGAAGAAGTTAAAATGAGACTTGTTGGGATTTGTCAGATGACAGAGGTCTTTGTAATTAAAAAAAAAAAAGTGATATTGTCGAGATAGATTTTACAGTGGTGTGCAAATTCGTTGGAACTGGAGAGCTTTTTTAATATTACGGGTAAATATAAGTTTTTCCACATAAAACCCGTATATTGTTTATATAATATATTTTATTACTGTTTTGTAAGGCGTCGACTTTCAGAAAATAGTATTCTTAGAATATTTGCATGTTTTTATTTTTTTATAGTTTTGTGTTAGCTATTAGAGAGCTTTTATCTAGTTTTTGTTATCATACATATTTATATTTTAGCAAGAGAGTCAAAGTTATCGGCTTGCACGAGCATACCTCTAAAACTATCAGGTAAATTGTTGAAACACATTGGAAAATAAAGCGTCTCGAGGATCATTGCTTTGGACAACAATATCATTGCAGCACGACCCAAAGGGCTTTGTGGCAGAAAATGGAAGAATATGGCTAAAGATGACAAGATCTTACTGCGAAATAGTTTCATGACTCACTCCTGGGAAGAAAAGTTATGATCTTCAAATGGACCTAACAAGGGCAGGTGTTCATGTAGATGCATCAACTATTTGACGGCGTCTATTATAAGTGCGACGCAAATCAATAACATCATTAAAAAAGCCACTTCTTATCAAGGCCACAAGGAATAAAAGTCTAGAAAAGGCCAATGAGCATAAATATTGGACATTTTAAGACTGGATGAAAGTCACTTTGAAATACAGGGTTACCAGGTTAGTGCTGTAAGAAGAAATCTAAAAGAACCATTGGGTCCTGCATTTATTGTTATAGCTCCTAAGCACCCACCTAAAGATATTTTTTGGGGATGTTTCACCTCTGCTGTTCCTGCCAGCTTAAAGCCACTTCATCAGCAATTGGTGCTACCAAATATGCAGAAGTTTTAAGTAAAATGTTCCTATCTACTTTAGAAAGACTATTCTCAGATAAAAATGGAATTTTTTAATAAGATCTTGTCACGTGCTATGCATAATAGAATATGAAGGTATTTTTTTCACAGGATAGTACTCAGGTATTTAAATACCCTTGAAATTCATCAGACCGCGATTGTCAAAGCCAAATTCAGGAAGAAGGATTGCACCGAGAAAATCAAGTTTATTTCGACCAGATATCAAGGAAAATTAGAGAATACTTTTTTAATGTGGATAATAGTGGGCAGTGTATAGTCAGGTACATTTAATATCCCTTAAGACTATTAAGTGACCATAAGCTCATATAATAGTCAGGGCGTAATACACAGAAAGATAGTTGAAAGCATTTATGCGCATTGTGTAGAGGTTAAAGGTTTCCTGTGTCAGACGCTAGTCAAGGACACACAAGGTGAAGCGCTAAATTGGACTAGAGGAATTCGACCGTTTCGTGAAGGTCTTCTGACCACAAAACTGGAGAGGCCAGACTTTGCTCAGCGTATTAACTGATTGGAATGTGATTTTAATAATTTTTCGTCATAAAGAGGTCATTCAAGCATGATATTGTTACGAGTACACTAGTGCAATTTATAGACCATTGGAAAGGTTATTATTCTAACATATATAACGGTACAACGCCGTTCAGAAGTTACGGGGTGATCTATAAAAACATACCTAAATATTTTTAAGTACCATTCCCCTTCCCCACGCATGCATTTTTTTTGCATGTCTAAGTATTACCTTGCAGATGCAAGACCACGTACGAGACACCCTGTATTGGAAGACCTACTAGTTAGTCTGAAAAGACAAGAGAACTCAAGTTCATATTGAAAGCTCTCTCCATATTTCTGGAAGCAGGACTTTCCGTCCAGAAGACTACGAGCAAAAGAAAAACTATTCCCATTGCAATACTACTGCTACTTTGCTCCTGAGTAGTGCAGAGTGACGGATATACTTGTGCTGAAGTAAACCTGCAAGATTTTCCGAATGATTATTGTTGTATTTGTGAGAAGTAGCAGAAAATCTAGAGTTAAAATGAGTTCCAGTTCATTCGAGTTAACCTTACAATGGTGACGTAACATCAATTTGACATCGTAAGCATTTTAGCACAAAATTCCTTCGTTAACACGCTTTCAACGCAACTTTTCTCTTCAGTAGCTGCCCGAATGGCAGTAGTTTATTGACAGGCGTACGGGTCTGTTATTTACCAGTTGAAGGTTAATATCGAAGTGGGGATGCGATGGGTTTCAAATTGCAAATTTTATTTGATAAGTAAATACATTTAGGACCATCGTAAGATCACACGAGATAAAAATTTTAGAACATCATAATAACCACATAGGTTAGGTTAGAGTGGCGGCCATCGTACGAACCCCTTCGATCAGCCTGTACTTAGACCATTTGCGGTCGATTGTGATACAACCTTAATGGAACCCTACATGAAAAAGATACCTCAGATTTAAGGTGTGCTCTTAAACCAGCAACAAAAGTTTACAAACCTTACCAGGTCGCTCAATTCCTTGTCTGCTAGCTTCCCAAATTCGCCGAAGAAATAGTTGCTGAGCGCATTCCTCCTACGTTTGGCAAGGTTAGCGCATTTACAGAGCAGGTACTGAACGTTCTCAACTTCTTCCTCATCCATACAGCTTCTCCAGAAAACATTGCATGCGCTCTACATGTTTATTAAAGAGGTAGTGCCCCTTAATAACTGCGATAAGGTTACATACATCATTACGGTTCCTCCTCAGCATAAATTCAGTCCATTTAGGACAAACCTCGGGTCACAGCTATCTTGAAATCGCGCATGTGGTTAATTCTTCCCATCTGCGATTTGCCTGCTTACAGGCGTATACGTCTAGAATCCTATTCAATGATTCTAGGGGCCGATCTATGGGTTCCTCTACTAGGTAAGTAGTAATAGTAAGGGAAATCAATTAAATTGGGTCGATAAATTGAAAATAACGTTATTGCTATGTCACGATCATTTCGGTGTATGCTGCGCCCTCTACTTATAATAATATACCATTCTTCGCTGTAACCTAATTCGTCATAATCCCCGCAAAATAGTGTCGATTCAGTAAGAGGTATTTATCTTATATAACTCCAACTCCTCCAGATATGAAGGAGAATGTCCATGAACTTTATAATGAAAGCAATTCCAAATTGTTATCGTTTTTCGCTGTGAAATAGGCATAATTTTAGAATCAACTTACAATTATTAAAAATATGATGACGACCATCACCCGCATATACCGGACATATAAGATTTCTTTCCTATAAATTTTAAGAAAGCGTGTTGCATTCATATACCCAACAATAACAGACTGGCAATGATATATGTTCTACGCTTCGAAATGAAGAAATTGTCATGGATTTGATTTAATCATTCGCCCTTCCAAGGAAATCTTAGACAACAAAAAAGCTATAGCATCTAGAGATAAACGGTTATCATTGATAACATCAGAACGCTCAAGGTAAAACCTGTTATTGTTATCCATTCCGGAACAATATAATATTCCGTGCAATAGAAAAAGGACAAGCGACATCTACATGCCTCGCGTGGAACTACTAAGTGGAACTAATTAAGTACGGACATAAACCGTTTTCGGAGAATCATGTCATAGAAAGAGCAAGAGCAAGTGACATTTGTAGGTTCGGAGTATGGATATTTCATGAACGGAATATTCGGAAAGTTTCTAGGACTATTTATAGGGTATAAATACGGCGCTTCTCACCCTCAGGAGGAGAGTCTTATTAGAGACAGTGAAGTAAACCAAATAAACTATTTAAATAATGGAATATCTTATGAATGATATCTGAAATATTGTGTTTTAAATAACAAAGCAAGATCACGCTCGTAACAATAATTTCATTGACGGATTTTTTGTTTTGACTATGGGCATTTCGTCCCCAGTCTTGATTATTTATATTCATGCCGATTTCTACACGTTCCATTCAAAAAATCCAGCGACTTGCCTATCTGGTAATATGTGGTGCCATGAGTACTTGTCCTGCAGCAGCCATGAAAGAAAGCCTTATTGAACCTTCCACCTCTGCATTTTCAGGTAAAAGGGAAGCGATCTCCAGTGCTATCAGACTGCAAAAGGAGAAACAAATCAAGACAGATGATCTGGTTGGTTATTAAGTATCTTAAAACAGATGTGCTTCGAGCAAATGACCACAATATCTGATATAATCATACCCAAAATGATCTTTGTAACACCATTTGACCTTGTTCTGGAAGACTTACAATAATGGCGTTCCACTAAACTATCCTTTGCACAAGGATATATGGTGTGATATACAGGCGGTTCTAAAATGAACAGTGGAGTCGGACTGGTCGGATACGGCCCCAGATGCCGTACATCAAAGACCCTGCTGGGCTCAAATCCTACCGTATTCCAAGCTCAGGTATTCGCCATAGATGAATGCGCCAATACCTGTATTAAAAGAACCATAAATGGCTCAATCATTAAAATCCTCTCAGATAGCCAAGCCGCACTCAAAGATTTCAAGTCCGTCACTATTAAGTCATGGATACTGTGGGAGTGTTTGCAAACTCTTAACAATTTATCGAGAAGAAGCAAAGTTATGCTCATCTGGGTACCAGGACATGAGGTCCATAAGGGTAATGGAATTGCTGACGGCCTAGAAAAAGGGGAGCAAAAACTCCCTGTATTAGACCAGAGTCTTAATTTTGTGGTACTTAAAATAGTTACCTCAAAGCTACCCTAAATAGCTGGGAGAACAAACAAAAATCCCTTTATTGGGAAAGATTACAAGGACTTCGTCAGGTAAACTAGTTTATCGACACTTCCGGTGGAAATACAAAATAACTCCTAGTCCTTGGGAGAATATAGCTTAAGAAATCATCTCAAGCTATATTCTCTTCTCAGGCTACTGCTCCTTGAGGTCTTTCCTTATAGGTGGATCAGAATGGGCTTGGCTGAGACTTAATCCTGCCACTTCTATCAAAATGCTTAAGGAGAGCATCTGCTCTGTAAATGCGAAGCATTGGCCTGACGGAGATAGCTCTCATCGAACATGCTTTTCCGTCACCAAACTACGTAAAAAATCTCAATTCCAAAATGGTTCTGGACTTTATTAACAGTCCAAATCTAGATCCATTAATGAAGGACTCACAATAGATCTTTCAGGTCTCAGTTAATGCGAGGCCAACACCTCCATACTCCTTCACATATCTAATTTAATCTACAGGTTCATACTAGAATTTATGTCAATAGTGATGTACCTTCTTATAAATCTCAAGGCATACTATGAGCCCCAAAATATAATCACAGCCTCAGGCTAAAAGCCGCAAGCCACTTGATAATAATCTATGAGTATCAACGTGTGCGTTAAATACGGTAGCCGTTATGACACGTTTTTGCACTATAGTTAGTAATGTCCTACCCATAAATTATGACCCGTCTATCAATTTTTCGTGAAAGTCAACTTGGATTACTATTCCAAAGCGCGAGTCTCCACAACACTCCATAAAACGATACATGTATCTACAAATCTGAAAAAAAAAATCCGCATGTACATTTGTGATACAAGACGATTACGATCCAAGTGTCATTCACCAGATATATAGTAGCTTCTCACTTCGCAAGTCAATTCGCCCTGCCATTTGAATATTGTTCACACATCTCTGATCTTGTTGAAATTTTCTTCAACTTCTTCTTACCCAACAAGAAAAATAAAGAAAAAAAAAATAAAGAAAAAATAAACAAAATAAAATAATAAAAAAATAAACGTCAGCGCGTATACGAATGAAGTTGATGTAATCCGATATTCGACACTCATATTAAATCCAAAATGGCAGATGTCTGATGGTATCCGAACAATGCCATCGATAAATTTCTTTCGTTCCGTTTAATTAGCGTTCATTATTTCGTTACACGATGAAAGAGAGACGCTTTATAGCTGACATTCTTGGCAGTTCCTAACAATCAGCTTTGGTAATTTTTCATTCTTACCTCCTTATGCAAATGAAAACATAAATCGACGTCATAAATTCTACTGGAAACTGCCAAGAGTCCCGTATAGTTTATGTGCCTGCCGCGCACGCATACTATCCAAATGGCCTTGTCGTAGCAGCACCACCAGCAGCAGCACCCGATTTTCTTCTTCTGGCATTATTATCCGTGGTTAACTACGGAGTTAACACAAAATAATGCCCCGTCCTCGTGGCAGCATTACAATGGATAAAATAGGGAATACAACAAAAGCAATGGTGGAACGATGATGGCATGTTCCCGAGAATATATATGACTGTATGTATAAAATGAACGTATATAGTACAGAAGAAGAGTCCAATCCCAATCCCAATCCCAATCCCGACCCTCGCAGTTCTTCTGCCGGAATGGCAAATCTCTTTCTATTCTTTTGGCTTCAATGGTGCGCGGCTTATGATAATGAACAACAAATACGCGAACATATTCAATTCATTGCCATAAATTACCTCGATACGATGATTTATGGCAAAAATGCTTTCATTCAGTTAACAACAAAAACAACAACAACAACAACTAAAAGTTGGCGCGGCTGTTGTACAAAAGGCGCGGCGTAGTTACAACAACCAACGCCTCACCTCACACAAAAATACTTACCGGCACCGTTTTAAGATGGCCCGAGGAAAGTTTTTCGTGGCCCCATGACTCGCGAATTGATTTATTGGCGCGCGATTTGCACATTTTCTAAAATAAATAAAATTAATGGTGTCCCATAAATTTGTACATTGCCTGGTCTATAATGTTTCTATTATGGTTATGCTGTTGGAGGACGATACAGACGGACAGACGGACGGACGGACGGACGGATAGACGGACAGACAATTTCGATCTACTACCTAGGGCTATATCGAGAAGAACAGGATGAAGTCAAAGGTTAAATGATATCCGATAAAGCTGGTCAGATTGATTACGGCGATAGACTTTCATTTGCTCTCAATTACTACAATCCATAAATTTCATACTGATGGCAATAATGATAGGTGTGAACTTCAAAAGTGTGGTTAAACATGGCTAGGTAGTGTGCAGGTACAACCGCAAAAGTTCTTGTTTTTAGCGAATTCCCTCTCTAACATCAGCATGAAATTGCACCTGTGATAAGCAAGAAGTTTTGAAAAAAGACTCTCTTTACGGCACGGCGGCGCACGGAACGGATTATTGATGATGGAAATAACTGTGAAAATTAACAACTATAAATTCGTGAGAGAAAGTTAATTACAATAATTAATTTTCTTTATAGCTACACCTTTTTTTTTGTTGTTCTGGAGGGCGGACCGGTAAGCAGTGACTCAATCAAAAGAAATTTTTTTCCCGATATCACACTTCCTGATCCTGGTAAGACCTTTCGAGGATAGAAATGAAATGTAATTTCAAAAAATTGTTTTTTCAGATATGTTAGGTACATTTTATGGGTACTAAGAGTATATTTGTGCCAGTATTGATTACCTGAATGCATTACATCACGATTGATAATTATTATTGTTGGGAAAACTCAATGAGCGACGATAGTGAATGGAATGACAGAGCTAATGGTGATTAGCCGAGCTGGTGAAGGCAAATCCCATATACATATAAATAGGTCCGATGGTTTCACACACACAGGGTATCCCAATAGAACTCTGTAATGTTGAAACAGGTGACAGTTGAGGTGATTTTCAGTCGAAAAGCCTATATACATTTTTTTTAATTTTGACTTACTTTTGTGGAATTTGACATTTATTTTTTCTTCCAAAATTCAGTGACTACGCTTAGTTGTTCCCTAATAACTTTTTAACCCGGTTATTTCTTTTATAAGCTGTCAAGTCATAATTAGCCTTTATTATGGTAAGTAACTCTTTTTTAACTCGGGTACCATTTATGATGATACATTTCCTAGAAACTTGATATTATTATTTTTTGGTGAGGGGGGTAGTATGGAGGGTAGCTCCCGCCTCTAATCTAGTCACCGCAACCTATAAGATCTTTTGTGACATTACCTCTAAGTGACCTAGGACGCCAATTGGAACTTTAATCTTTTTTAGAGGCCATAATGTTTTTGAGGGCCATCTTTGCAACATCTTTTGGCAGTGGAAATGCCTGTTATAGATGTCTTAAAGTGCATCCACACATAACAAACATTAGCAAAAAAACATTTGTCTAACATTTCACAAACAATTTGTAGGCTGATGAAAAAGGTGTGATAAATATTTGTCAAATGTTAGTCAAACATTTGTCAAACATCTGATAGGATATTTATGTGATATTTATTTAAGAAATTCATGCGATAGTAAACAGATAAATCCACTAACATACTACCGTTAAACAAATGCAAACTATAAGTAACAAATAAAAAAAATAAAGAAGAAGAACTACAAAAATTTATACAAAAACAAAAGAATAAATAAAAAAAAGAAAAAATTCAAATTAAAAACGAAAAAGCAAAAATTCAAATCCATTAATTACTAAAAAAAACGAAACAACTATCATATCAAAAATAGATAATAGAAACAAAAAATAAGAAATAAGATAACAAATAAAGATAATAAGGATATCTTAATAAGTATAATAATAAAAAAGAAGAAGTAAAATAAGATAAAGTAAAAATACAAAATAACAAATAAGCATGAAGGCAAGGAGGAAGAAAGCAAAAAATAAAGATGAACTAGATCTAGCTAACGCAAAATGGAAAAATTATCCAAATGTTTTATTACGACCAAGAAGTTGCGTTTAAAAACCGTAAAGCTGTCACTAAGCATATCTGTATCGTTATACATATAAGACCTTGTGGGCCTTTTGAATCCTAACCAAAGGAGATTTGAAGCGCAAGTTAGTGCGGGGAGCATCGATATGGAAATTAAGTGGCTGGCGGGTGAGGCGACTAGGAAAGCTGATTTTTAAGAGAGATAGTAGGTGAGATGAGTCAATAGAACCATGTAAAATTTTAAACAGGAACATTTCGTCAAGATAGGAACGACGTCCTTCTAATGATAACATGGAGTATCTGACCAGTCTGTCATCATAATCCACATACGAGCCTGTAAGTTTAAAAAGCAAGTACTTAGTAAATCTGCGTTGAATACTCCCTATGCGTACTCCAATATAGATCTAACCAAGGTATTACACATAGTAATGTGCGAAGAAATCTGTTTAAATGGCCTGGCGCACCTTAACAGAATTCCCAAGATTTTTAAAGCCTTGTTGCTAATATGATTATTATGCGAGTCGAAGAGAAGTTTGCTATCAAATTGTACTCCTAAAGCAGTGATTTCTGATACGCGCATGATGGAGACGGTGTCCAGCTTATAGTCCCAGTACAACGTGGTTTGCTTTCTTGAGAAGGACATGCATTTGCATTTATCCACATTTAAGGATAGTTGATTTTTATTACACCAAGAGAGCAGTTTCTGGATGTCATTTTGTAGGTATTGGCAATTGGATGGATCATTTATAACTCGATAGCAGTTTTTATAAAATATGTAGGGAATACCGTCTGGACCCGCATTTTTATTGTCGTCCAACGATGCATGAATTATTTCAACATCACTATGACGTATCAGGGGAATAGTATGTGTAGAGCTGTTATAATGGATTTCATCGGATGTAGGAGGGATTGTTGAGCTCTGCTGAACATTGAATGTAGTTTGAAAGTAAGTTGCAAATAAGTTACAAATACTTTCAGGTTTATCAGCAGACGTTCCATCGAAATACATTTCCCTAGGATAGGAGCCAGAGAGCTTAATGTTTTTAGCATAAAACCAAAAAGCCTTATAGTTAGAGGATATGCAGTTTTTACTGTCTAAAACATATTTATCATAACACTCTCTAATTTTACTTTTTACATTACTGCGCAAGAAACTAAAAGTTGTATAGTCTCACTATTCCGATTTTTCGTTATCCGGGGAATCAAATTCTCAATTGCGTTGTTAAGATGACTATAAAATATTTGCAAGGCTTGGTTCACGTCTAGATGTTGTAACGGCGAGAAATCTATATTGGAGAGAAAGTTGCTGATAGCATCATAGTCAGCCCGCTTAAATAAGCGCTTATTGATTTTTTCAGGAAGCTGGGGTACTTTCTTTATTTTGAATTCAACGAGAAGGGAGGATGATGACTATCAATACGAGACAAGGGTTGAGTTACAACAATATTACGCAAATCTGTATTAGATAATATTAGTCCAGATACCTCTGATTGCTATTCGGATTACAGTTAAATTGTTCAAATTGGCAAAAAGACATAAAAGTTGACAAAGAAAACGTTGTTCGATTATTTAAGTCATCTATTTCCATAGTATTTCCTGCATCAGCAACTTACCAGGATATATTGGGAAGATTAAAGTCACCGAGGATCAAAAATATAGCATTTCTTTCAGCGTTTTGGGAAACATTACTGATATTTGTAAAAATTTCGTCATAAGTTTCATGAGAAGAGGATGGACGAATATATCAGCAACAAATATATAAGTTCAAGTTATTACATTTAATCACAACTCATAAGTCCTCGTATGTCCTCGTATGACTAAAACGAGTTGCCTGTAAAGATACGATCGATAGCAAGGAGAACATCTCCACCATCACAAGTCCCCATGGCCTCATGATTCCTATCTCGACGAAAGACTTCATAACGACTATCAAACATCTCAGCACTATTGACAGAATGAAGTAGGAAGGTCTCAGTAAGGGCAATGATATGATAAGTATTAGATAGAACTGACAGCTTTAAACTTTCAGTTTTAGAACGCAACCCCCGGACATTTCAGTAGTAAATGTTCATTCTGAGTTTATTTTTTGGCGCATAAGCTCATGTGATTTGCTGTTCCTTACATGGTAGACATTTGAGTCATCCGTGCCTTTTAAATAAATTTTACCATTTTTAACCCGAACAAAGTTAAATTTCAGTTCATTTTTTAACATTTTAGAAATTGTTCTACCAATTTCCTTTTTGGAATTGATAAGAACTCGTTAATTAAAATCCTTCCTTCACCTTGCATGCCTATTTTTATCTAAAGATAAATTTTCACTAATATTGTACGCAGCTAGAACCCTATCTCTAATGAATTCATTGGTATACTTAACTAAAGTTCTATTTGGACGGTCAGCATTGCGATATCCTCGTCAGTTTCGATAAGCCTTAATTATATGAGAGTCTTCGACCGGAACTTTCAAGGAACCGTGAATTTTTTTGGCAATATCCAGAATATTCTCAGAAGCAGATGCAGGAACATTAGTAATCTCAAGGAAGCAGGTTAAGTTCATCTCTTCAACATGACTGAGTCTCTCATTCAATCAATATAAATATGAAGTAATGTTGCAACATCTTCGTCATAATTGCCGCAACGTATGAGGAAAATTTGCGAAAAGGAGATGGTGGAACAGAAAATTTTTACACAGAATACTACAGTACAGTGGTCGTGATTCATTGAGTGATAAAATCACGAACTTTCCGGTGTTCGAAATTTCGTAAGAATCTAATAATTCTATTAATTTTATTATATATATTTCTAGTCCCATTTCTCATTCATTATTAAAAATTCTAAACTGAAATTTCACTATCGACAGCTGTTGAAAACTGACCAAAAGTTGGTACTGTACAGACTTTAACAAACATCTAATGTTTTCCATTTCATTTGGACTAAATTGGAACTTTTTAAACATTCATTAATATAGAGCTTGCGTCTACACTTTAGATTATATATCAAAAAGGTAGGCTGAGCTGTGCCAAATTCGTGTACGTTTGTTAAGAATTTTTCTTTGTGGACACAGAATGGTAATAACAAAAAGGGCTGTGTGTTTACTTTTTGTCACATCGACATTTCTGACATTTCTGAATTAATTTGAATTTACGAAAACAAGTCCGGTGCTGTTTTACTAATTTTGTGAGTGAAAACGAAAACGTGATTAAAAGTGATTTATACTTTTGTAATAGTGAGAAACAATAGGGAAACATTGTCGTGTACAAGAGATTTAATATAATTAAAATTCCGGAGTCTGGAATTATGTCGATGAAGTGCGTTGTGCTGTGCTGCAGAAACAACCGGAGTTATTGCCATACGTAGTCGTTTTTCAGGCGAGTTTAAAATTTCAATAATAATTTATAAATAAATAAATATAATAGTTTATAAATAATCATAAAAATAAATAGATGTGGTAAAAGAATTTCACTTCTTCCAATGCCGGTTTGTTTGCTTACAATTGAATTGTCATCCGGTGTCTATATGATATCAGCCATATAAAGGCAACGCCAAGAAATCTTATCTCAAAATGAATAATGCACTAGAAAAATTCTTAAAAATGTAAAAAGTTATAAAAAATTAGAAAATAATAAATTGGAAAATAATTCGAATCACAGTGACAAGAAATTATAAAACTTGTTCAATATTTGATAAAGTTTTCACCACTAAATTATGTGACCGCTCAGAAATTATCGTAGTTTACGACTTCAATGATTAGACAAACAAATCGATGCAATTCTACTACATGAAGAAAAATGCTTAAGTTTTTCTTCAACATAGCCTATCCTTTCTGCTATATAATCTAAGGTCTACACACATCAAATATTTCATAAATGTTTGAAAAATGTTTGGAAAATGTTTGACAAATGTTTGAAAGATGTTTGGAAAATGTTTGACAAATGTTTGAAAAATGTTTGGAAAATGTTTGTCAAATATTTTTCAAACATTACGAGAATGTTTGTTATGTGTGTCGGGCCTTTAGCCTATTGCAGCATAGAGCTATACAGTCACACAGGACGTATACATATTACTCAATACTGCAGCGAGAGTTCTCATTGTCGAGCTATTACCGATCTTTTTAAGATAATATCTAACTGGGCAATGCATGTTATGAGCCATAATTTCCTTCTGCTGAACAAGAGGAATACTTTTGGCCTCTGTTGCGAGTGCTTTACAGTTGCCTCAGCCCCGGGATATTTTCCCAGTGTGCCATTTTAATTTTGACCTCCCACAGTGGTGATTTGTGGTGAGAGGTGCCTTTTTCGTTGTACATATTTTGCAAGGCGGTCTGAAAACTCGTTGCCCTTAATGCTTTTATGTACTGGCACCCAAATCAGCATCACCTTGTTTACAATGGGTAGTTACTTCAAGATAGTAAAGCAATCCCAGACCAACTTAGACTCAAACGTAAGCAAGTTTAACGATTGGCTATCTGTTATTATGTATATTTTAGCTCCAGTCCATTTTCTTCTGAATTATTTTACAATTGCAGAGCTCTATGGAGTGTATTTCTGCCTCGAAAATGGTTAGAGATCCTTTTTCGAAGGGTAGGTCTCCAGTACGCCGCTACTGTTTACGGTCCCCTAAGAACACCTTGAATCGTATTTCAAAGAAATGGCGTTTCGGCATAACTTTAGATTAAATTCACATGGTGGACTAATTTGACTATGAAATAGCACCTTGTCAATATATATATTAGTAGTATTAAAATAAGTTGGCAGGTTATTAACAATTTTTAAGTTGAGCGTTCTGTATACGTACATATTGAAAATTCTCAGTAGTGGAACAAGAACTAAGATTATTTACATGCATGTCACCGAAAACGACTACGCTAGCACTATTTAGGATCAGCTGTAACACTGAGTGTTTCAAACGCATGGCAGTTACATCAGCTGTGTTCTTCTGTGTCCGCAGAACAGAGCAGAACAAACAATAAACAAATAAATGCCTCATACATTTTCATAGAAAGATTTAAATGAAGCGAACAGTACAAATAGTTCGCTTCAATCGACAGAATAATTTGTTCTCTCCAGTATATGAGAGTTCTAGAACAAGGCACACAAAACAGCTATCATTAAAACCATTTGGCGGACATTTGCTGCTATATTGTGTGCGCCTAGAAGATAATATTGAAAATTATTAATCTGAATGAGAATTTTGTTTATATTAGGTATGTCATGTGTTTCCTTTATTCTTATGTAAATAAATAAAAATATAATATTTATCTAATGACATCTAATTTTGCAAAAATGAGATGACAAATTTCCCCCATACGCTTGTCGAAAGTATCCAACTGTGAGGCACCTTCATCATTCTTTCTTGATTTGTTTCAAAACGATATAAAAAAAATATTACGAAAAGTCTACTCCTACAGAATTTCTATAGCCTAGCTATCTCTTAACAGATATATCTGGTTAAGTTAATATAAATGCAAGCGATACAATAGACAGATTCTACTCCAGAGGAGATAAAGGAGCGTTTACAATGTCAGAGTAGAGTGGAGTCACGAGATTGTATTGTCTCTCCTTGTTTCAAGCTTGCACTCTAATATAAGTTCTTCGCGTTTTTCACCAGAGTAAATTTCACAAAGTAGCAATGCTGTCGTTTGGAAATTTTCAAGAGTAGTACAATTTGCTGCCAAAGCGGAGTACTTTCGGAAAAAACGGAGTACACCACTACGAAATTTAATGAATTCAAATTAATTAGAATGGGATGTCCAGAAATCATATTAATGTGCATAAAACCCATTTTCATTAAAATGATTTACATATATTTAGATTTTTAAATAAATCTTTATGTCTCCATTATAAAATTATTTATATTTTTTTTATATAGAAACAACTGGTTATTATTTTAAGATTTTCCGATAAATTTTTTTTTCAGCAGTAAAAATTCTTAAATTTAGTTGACAGCTGTTGATTTAAAAGATTCATTAATTAATAACTTTGATTCAGATCATACTTGCATGAAGTAAAAAGGTTCTGTCATGAAAAGCTATTCTTGAGAAAAGCATACCTACATAAACCACTACTACTAAAATACATAAACTCGATCATTAGTTTATTTATTTAATTATTGAAAACTTTTGAATTTTCATAACATTTGTAAGGATTTTAATACAGTCATCATGCAAAATTGTACTGACAACTTCAGTCGCTTTAGGTTTTCTGCATTTTAAATCTTTCACAATATTTGAATCAGTAATGCACAGAAATAATTCTGATAGAGCACACCGTCCGTCTGTCCGTCCGTTCGTCCATCCTCACGATAACACAAGAACGCGTGTACAGAGAGCTGAAATTTGGCATAAGGACCTTTACTAAAATTAAGTTCGAAACCCGACAAATCGGGTAACTCCTTCCACTATGTATATATATTTTGGCATTGCCTGAGAATGCGTCGACATAAAGAGCTGCAATTTTGTACATATTGCTTTCTAAAAATTTTAAATATATTTTCAAAAATGGACTAAGTTGGGCAATCCCTTCTGTGTTGCCATATAAAATCTTAGGATTTTTACGTATACTGTGAAAACGATCAGTCCTATATGGTTTTCATGTACTGAAAACTTCTTCAGAATATGAAATCCCATAAAATTGGGTGTAATCATTTTTTCTGTCCGAAGAACTGCTCTAGAAATATATGCGAAAACCCCCTTCAAAAATCAAACTTTCACAGATGGGTGACCATATGCAGTTACATACGGGAATTCATCTAGGGTATCGTAAGAATGGGTCTTCTTGTAAGACCAATTCGAGTTTTTTACTTGTTTGCAATAACTTTAAAATATATTTTACAAATCCGCTTGTTATTTATAAGGTTGCGTGCATACAGAGAAAAATTTTTGAACACACTTAGTTTGTTTAACTATTATGTGTATTACCTTTTGTCAGCGACAAAACAGCTTCCATAGAATTTCCAAGAATGATTTCTTGGCATATTAGGTCGTCGTGCTCTAAATCTGTCGTTGTACTAGAACTAATGTTTTCTTTATTATTTATGTTTGTTGAATTTCCAGGAATTGTTTTAGATTGCCTTTGATCTTCGGATACAATCGTCATATTCATATTGCTTGTCGCAACCACTATATTTAGCCAACTTTAATACTGTGTCTGCAATATTGGCAAGAATTGACTTTAGTACTTTACCTATGGACATACATTCTGGATGCTTTGACATTTACTTCTCCATTAGCGAAAGTGATTTTGATCACATTAGATTTGTACTCTGCACTTCACAGTTCTGCATGAAGTTCTGTTTCCCCGATAAATATGGAATAGTTAGTATACTATATATCTGAAAGAAATTTGAGGTCATTATAAATAATGGTCAATATTCATTAGGGTCATTCCACAGAAAAAAATTTAAATTGAGATCTCAATGGGTTTGGAGATGAGAATTTCTTTTTTTCGTTTGAGGTCTGGTTATTTAGAAAAAAATTTCATACAAATCTATTTTGTTATCCTTCATCCCGTAAGAATTTTTCACCAAGGAAATAATTCTTTGTCATCATAATTTTGCAAAACTTTTGCTCTTTAATCAAATACCACTGTTTCTGTGGAATTGTCCACAAGAAGTCAAAACCCTATCTTAATCAGATCATGCAAACTAAACTGTTCTTATATTAAATTGTCGGGGTCTACATTCTACATAATATTAAAAAAAAAATTTTTAAAAAAAAATACAAAAATCAGCTTTAGTCACGAAATATTTCCTTAGGTTTTTTTTCCACAAAAGGAGACAATCTTAATCGTCGTCCCTGAAATTAGCCACAAAGATGGTGTTAACTGTAAGTTCCTTGAATTTCATATTTTGAAAATTGGGAACTATTCTCAACGATTTTACAACACTTGAATTAAAGTAAACAAATGATATAGTTTTATTAAATCACTAAATACCTTCGCCGAATCATAAACAAAAACCCAAACTTCCATGAAAAATTTACTGTTAATTGGAGTTAGCTTTTGTGAGAAGGAAAATGAAGAAAATAGGATATACAAAAGAAAAGGCAAAGAGCATAATGACATTATTAGATAGGTGTAATAGGCTAAAACAACTCAAATCGCACTTTAGTGAGATGCGGGCCAACGCTGAATAAAATTATAAAACATGTACAGCGTAGTACCAAACCAACTTTTCAACCGGACACGTTAATAGATTTTATTACTACAAGTACTACGAATGTATAGTTTTAAATAAAGGAGAATAAAACCTTTTAAATTATTTGCTAACAACATATATATAGGAGTTTTAAGTGTGAAGAAATGAAAAGCGGAGTAATTTTATAGGAGAAGTAGTACCGCAGTACGCTATTAGTATTTTCGGAGTACAAATACTCCGATCGGAGTACAAACGAAAGCACTGCAGAGTAGCGTCACATTTGAAAAATGCCTAATCTCACGTTGGTGATGAGAGAAAATGCAATCTGGTGACTCAACTCTACTCTGCCATTGTATACGCTCCAAGGTTATTAATGACCCCCCCCCCCCCCACTCAACCCTACGTGTGTGCCTTCGGAGCGATTTTAATAAAAAAAGCTTTTGAGTTAAGATCAAAACACAATGAGAGCGACACAACAATGTTCTATTTACTGGTATTCTATTTATTTAGAACTTCATCAAAGATCTGACTACTAAGTTTACAAAAAAAAAAAAAAATAAAAATTATACATATGTAAACAATGATAATGACCAAAAGTGAACAAACAATAATAATAAAATGAAAAGTAACTTTAACTAAGCTGATCTCTTAATTGACTTTTTGAAAGATGAAAGTCAATGCAATCAAACTGGTTGTTAAAGAGACGAGACATTGATCAAATCGGCTCGTGAAAACTATGTATAGTTCGTACTATGATGAGGAACGACGAAAAAGTCGTGGTTCCTCAAGGAGCGCGCAGGAATAGATATATTGAAAGTATTTAAGAGCTCAGGAGAATTTGTCGCTCCCTGTATACACTGAAACGCAAAAACAACTCTGGAAGCTTTTCGCCTATTTTCAAGAGAATCCAATGGAAAGAGTTTAAGCCTATCAACATATGGAGGTAAAATAATAGGGTTATGCCAATGAAGTCCACACAGAGCAAAACGAACGAATCTCCGCTGCACAGCCTCAATACGATTTATGTATACAGCATAAAAAGGAGACCAGACCGGACTGGCATACTCCAAAATAGGTCTAACGAATGTGCAGTAAAGGACCTCCGTTATGAATGGATCATTAAACTCCTTTGACCATCTCTTTACAAACCCCAGAGTAGCATTAGCCCTGGCAACGATTGTATTAATATGATCCTCGAAGGAAAGACGTGTATTAAGGAAGACACCCAAGTCCTTGGTTTTGTCAAGTCTAGATAATAAGCATCCATCTAAGGTATAACTGAAGTTCAATGGCCTCCTTTTACGAGAAAAGGACATAGCAGTACATTTGTTGATGTTGAGAGGAAGACAGTTAATAGCACACCATTTATGAAAGGTGCCTAAGTCCAAATTTAGAATTCCACACTCGTTTTCATTAGAAACAATACGGAAGATTTTGGTATCGTCTGCATAGCAAAGTATTCTTGAATTAGTCAAAATCAGAGATACGTCATTAATGAAAATAATAAAAAGGAGTGGTCCGAGATGGCTGCCTTGAGGAACACCAGAAGTATTGTCTATTACGTCAGAAAGAGCTTCGCGAAATATAACTCGCTGCGTACGATCCGATAAATAAGAATGAAGCCAATTGACAAAAACAGAAGGAAAACCAAGAAGAGTCAGCTTATGAATCAAGATTTTATGATTGATTCGGTCAAAAGCTTTACTAAAATCCGTGAATATGCAATCAACTTGGTTTCCGCTTTCAATTGTAGAAATGCAGAAATTGGTAAACTCTAACAAGTTATTCGTAGTAGATTTACCCTTCGTAAAGCCATGCTGAAAAGAGCGCAGGAAAGGCTTGCAGTGGAACGACAAAACATCGCAAACCATGGCTTCAAATATCTTACCAATACAACTTAAATTAGCGACAGGTCTGTAGTTAGAAATGTCGCACTTGTTACACTTCTTGTGAAAAGGAATAATCAAAGAAAGCTTCCACTGTTTGGGAAAAACACCACAGGTTAAAGATAAATTAAATAAATAACACAAAACAGAAAAGATGGGCGTAGCACAATGTTTTATGAGCGTGGAAGGAACGCCATCCGGACCAATAGAAAAACTATCAGCTATGCTTGAAATGTACTTCAAGACAGACGCTTCATCGAACAACAGGTCTTTAGGTTGAAGAGAAGTCAGCGGAAGCTTCGTCAAATGGATAAAATCGTTATAACTAATATCACAGTGGCTATCACAGAAGGCAGTTTTAAAGAAGTCACCAAAAAGATTGGAAGTCTCCAAGGGATCAACACTATCTATGTTTCCAAGACGCAACGATGAAGGGTATCCATCACAGTTGCGCTTAGAGTTCACAAACTTCCAAAATTGCTTAGGTTCCGTACGCAAGGCCGACCTCATTCTATGTATATAATCATTATAAGAATGAGTCAGGTACGATATGTACTGAGTACGCAAATTAGAATAAGATACGTAATCAGCATCGCTCCTTGAGGAGCAGAACCTCCTCCAAGTTTTATTCCTCAAATTTTTAAGATGCTTCAAAGAGCCATTGATCCACGGTTGACAATGCCAAGTACGACTCGAACTAACAAGTGGTTCACAGTGAGTAAAACAAAGAAATAGGATGTCATAAAACGAGCTCACAGCTTTATCAATGTCACGTTCACCCAGAACACTGGTCCAGTCGCAAGCGGATAGCCATTCATTCTTTTTGTTAAAATCAGCTTTTTTAAGGTTATAACAATACTCGTAGTTAATAGAAGCATTAGATCATGAAGTTACAGGATCAAAAAACAAAACTGTATGTAGTGCCGGATGATGACTTGTTTCAGGAACCATAGGAGTTAAGCAACGCTTAACGAGAGTCCCATTGGGATCGGAGGAAAATACCAGGTCAAGAGATTTTCCAGAGTCATTAATAACGCCGCTAGACTGCATTAGGCCTGAAGAAATAATGTTGTCAATAAAAGATATGGCATGCTGCGGAGTCGCTCAAAAAGAGGGCAGCAAGCCCTCATCGTCCAGAGAGTGTACCCAACTAACATTAGGCAGGTTAAAATCACCAAAAAGCAACAACTCATCGGCAGGCACCAGAACTTCAGTAAGCCTATCTATACATGAAGCCAACAAATCAAATATATCAGCAGATGGGCATGGAGGGATATAAACTGTAGCAATATATACGGTTTTGTGTGAAAGCCTCAGAGCCACACAAATAAACTCCAGATCACCGGAATCAACAAAGTCAACCAAGAAACAAGGAAGGTCGCGACGAACAGCACAAAGTACTCCACCTCCAACAGGAGCATCCTGAGACAGACGAAGATGGCGGTCACGGCGAAACAACAACATGTTGGCGGCAATGTTGTATTTAAAACACAGTGAACGCGTCGCGACAAGTGTGTGTTTAACAGCGGGCACTGCTTTATTTATTGTAAAAGAAATGGCAGGAAGGAAAAAAAATTAAGAAAAATCTTTAATATAGTTTATGCGGCCTACTTAAAATTGCAAAGCATAAAAAAAATAAAAAGCAAAAAGAAAGAAGATGAGATTGCTATACATCGAATGACGCTTATCACACAGCATATCTTTTTCCCTCATTTTCTCTATTAGTTCCTCCTCAAAATCGCTAATTTCTCAAACTAATTAAAGACATTAATTTTAATTTTTTTAATAACTAGTTTATTTACTATTATCTTTTAATTTCCTATGCTTTATAAAAATAACAAAGTCCACATAACATGAATATGTCACATATTCACTGTCCACACAGAAATGTCAATTATGTTGGCGTCTAATTTAGAGATTTTCCCAAACTTTTTGTTGGCAACTTATCTCGTCGCCCTCATTGCGTTAAGTATTATGGGACTTCCATACATTCAAATCTTTAACAGCAACCAATTTACGGCGACTTTGTTGTGTTGTCCTCACTGTGTTTTGTCCTTATGGCCAGAGGAACAGTTTTCAATTGTTTCCCACACTTTTGTTATATAATACATTAAATTAGTTCATCATAATTTCTCCTACGCAATATAATCTTCGCACGTGTTTGTCAAAATTCAGAGCAATCTTAGAATAGTTTTTAAAAATTTTAAAAAAAGATTTCAATAGATTTTCTTAAAAAAGACAAAGTTTTTTAAAGCCTTTTCAATTCCGATCCGAATGGATTCAATTAAAATAGGCCTAAGATTGTACGAAATGACGAATATTTTTTTTAGAATTATTATAATTAACTAGGGGGTATTCCGCATAGTCCTAACTAGTTACGCCCATCTTTATAATACAATGTAGCATACGAAAAACAAAAGTTGAAAAAACTAATTCCACACGATTAACAGCTAGTAAATAATAATAAATGCTAAAAAACAATCTCAATCAACAATCTACAAAAATTTTTAACGAACCATACTTAAACATTATTTTTTATAATTTACAACATTCTTCACAGATTAAATATTACCGCAGCCCCCAAGGTAGGTATCACTTTCGCAATATCTTTCCAATCAAATCTGATGGAAATGTTTTAAGGAGCAACAACAACCGCCACAACATTTTTATTGCAGAAATCATCAAATAAATTTCATAAGAAATTTCAATAGCTTAAAGTCTGGCAAAGAGCTTTAGAAAAAAAAAAACAAAATTATGATCGTCATGGTCTAGGCGTGGTACTGGTCAGCAATCAAAATATTTTCATCCAAGCATCACTCTTCAAGCCATTAGTAGTTATTAAGTATTACCTCGGTTATATATAGATACCTAACTATGTATATATATGAATGTCCCAATGGCAGATATGATGTCCTTAATTCAAATAGTATAATACATAATATGAGGAAAGCAGGACCGGTTGTGTCAAGTCGGTCGTCGTCGCTATATCAAGATTGTTTTTGTATCATAAATTAAGCGCCAAGCACAAGAGATATGTATACAGAGATATACCTTCCTCTTGAAATTTATTTTCCATAATTAAATCCATAAACTTGGATTTCCAATCATCTTCAATAAATTTCCCCCTTCTCAAAGAAACTGGTTGGACAGACGGACAGACAGACAGATAAAAGAAGCTTTTGTTGAGATTTATCATTCCTAATCTTCTTGTATGCACGACAACTAATCCTTACCAGTTTCCCGCTGCGTGCCAGGCATAATTTAAGACATTGGGAAGCCCATATCAATTTACAGTGGTTAGGATTTTTACATATATAAATACTAGAGAGGAACAGCCACTACTAAATGCCCATAAATAACAGAATTTAGCCAGAGTCAAGTCACAGTTGACAAAGCTAACTATGTAACTATCAAACGAAACGAAACGGCAGCGGATAGATGATGCTGTGACAATCTTTATAAATGTATCTATGATCTTGCTTGTATGGGTTTAGATAAACCATCTTATTCCGTGTAATGCGTAATGGTGATGCATCAAATGAAAGAAAATCACTCAGCGGGGGTGCGATACTAAAATCTCTCACTCTCTCTTAATCCGGGATGCTGCGAGTTTATAAATAAAAATTTTAATATAAATCGACAACAACTGCTTTCGATAGTTTTCTTTGACATTCAGCATTAGGACAAGATTTTTGTTGCCATCTTACTATTAACCTCCGACTGTCTTAGCCTTGTCTCATTTGTTTTTCTATACCTAGTCTAAGCACGTTTACGTACAATACACACATACATATATGTAGCATAGTAGTCATGAGACTATGGTAACATTTTCGAAAGGGTTATTTATTGCTAGCGCTCCTGGTTAGTCACTTTTCTAATTCACGAGCTGATTTAGTTTGGTTTGGGAGTGCTGTTGCTGATGGCATTGAGAGACTAAAAGCTGGGAGGATGAAAGTACCACAGATTTAGAAAATTTTGTAATTAATGTCACCCGTTTAGAAGTTTATTTCCCACTTGGATTTTGACCGTGTAGGCTTAAATGAGGCGTTTCGCTTGAGTTTTTGCTAGAGATATGCGCTTACCACCATCACCACTTGTTCGTAATTATTAATTCGTTGGGACATTGACACATCTGCTGCTGTTGCTGCTGCTGTGGCTGATATACTTTCGCCTATTATTTATGGACGAAAGAAAGTGTTTAATGTCAGTTTATTACAACTGTGCTCATAAATTTTGATTGTTCATAGAAAAGTGGAATTTTTGGTACTCCTTTTTTTTCTTTTTTTCTTTTTCTTTTTTTTATATGCCTCATCAAAACACAGTCGACTTGGGTTGAGTATTTAAATTTAAACCAGGAATTATGTAGGATAATTTATGTTCAAGAAGTTTGAGTACTAATAACTTTTGCAAAAAAAAAACAAAAAAAAATAATATAAAATAAAGATAAAAACAAAAAAAGTGTAAGACGCAATTAGTATGTATTTTCGTGTTTATTTCAGTGAGTTAAGTAGACATGAATAAGAATTTATGTTCGAGTTGACAGAGACATGTTCTCTGTCATGTTCTCATTTTATTTCCTTTTTGTTTTTTTATCACTTATCTGGTGTTTGTGGGCATTAGATTCATATTTCCTCATGGTAACTTTTATTTCCTGGAGGATAGTATATGTAGATTCTATAATACTTTATTCAAAATATAGAGCACAAGTTAGTACAAAGCTCGTTAACATGCGCAAAATTCAAATAATAAATTCCAGTTAAACAAGTGTAAAAATGGTAAATAATAGAGATAAAACAAAACATTACGAGAAAAGAAAGAAAATTACAGTCTATAGAATAGAAGAAGAAGAAGATTGGAATTGACATTTGTTCGCTGAAGTATACTTTTATTTTTTGGAATTTAATTGATTTATATAAAGTATCTGAAAGAATTTATAAAGATTACTACTTTTTGCTACAACTGCTATTAATGTACATTAAAGTTTTGTTGTGGAATATACGTCATAATAATTTTTGTGACTTTTGCTACCACTGTCCGTGATACGAGCCATCAAGCACTTTCTTCAACTGGATTTCGAGTAAACAAATGTGGTGATTTTAAGGGCTTCATACTCACAAATCTCAATAATCTCAATAATTTAATCCAATTTGGTGGATATTAATGAGGGCTTGGATATTTTTTCAACCGGAGCTAAATTTCCTTAGACATAACCTAACATTCTTAAATCAGGTTTCTCGTGCTGGATATTGGTGTAAAGTGTCTTCTGATTGATGTGGATGTTCACGAGGTATTTTTGAATTTTTCTATTTCTTGTACGAAAACGGGAACTCTTACGATTTACGATATCACAATTGCTGTATCCATCTATTGTACGTCATAATCATTTTTGGGACTTTTGCTATCACTGCAAGTGATATGAGCCATCAGACACTTTCTTCAATTGACTGGATTTTCGAGTGAACCAACATATTAACAAGAGCCTGGATATTTTTCAACCGTACCGGATTTTCTTTGGACATAACCTCTAGATTTCTCGTGCTGGTTGTTGGTACAGAGTGTCGTCTGACTGATGTTGTATGTTCAGGAGGTATTTTTGAAGTTTTCTATTTCTTGCATACAAACTGGAACTCTTTACGATTTATAAAATCACAATATTGCTGTGTCCATCTATTAAATTTTCAATTTAATGTGCTTAATCTCAACTTACTGCAAACATCATCATAATAATGCCATCTAAATGCTCTAAGTGTGCATCTAACATTTCTCGAGTAAATAAGGGAGTGAAATTTGTTGATTGCCATAATTACATTCATATTACTTGCTCAAAAATTAGTAAAGAGTTGCAAACAAATATGGAGAGTGGAACGGCTGCCTACCGTTGCCAAGTGTGCACAAAAACTAACTCAAATATTTCAATCATCACTCGTGATTCGGATTCACAGGATACCTCAACCGACTTTATGACTGCAATAAAGATAATGTCATCTGATATTGATAAAATCAAATTAAGACAGGAAGTGTTTAACTCTCTTGTATCTAGCTTCAATGATATACGGAAAATTGCAGAATCCTTACATGAACAAGAGAGAAGAATAAAAACCTTAGAGGAGGAGAAATATAGACTATCCAAAGAACTCGTAATAATAAAAAGTCGATTAACTGAAGTTGAAGATAACACCTTAACCAATTTTATTGAAATAGTTAATATCCCAGTTACTGAGAATGAAAACATTTTGGAAGTGGTCAAGAAAGTTCATAATGTACTCAAACTTCCCCTGGGGGATGATGACATTTTAAAGGCCTACAGATCAGGAAAACAATCTAAATCTACACCGATTATAGTCAAATACAGAAGCGAATTCGTACGTCATCGGGTATTAGCGCCATATAAGTTGAAAAAGGATCTTTGTACCAATCATCTAGACTATACTGACAATAATAGAGTTTATATTAATGAATTTTTATCTAGGTCTAAGAGAACTTTGTTTTATAAAGCTGGTTTGTGTAAATCGCAACTTAACTTTAAGTACTTATGGGTGAAGAATGGGAAAATATATATGAAGAAGGATGAGTCCTCGATCTCTCACATTATCAAGAACGTTGAATCTATAGATTTTATTTCAAAAAAATATTCTAATTAATTTTTTATTTAAATCATAATATATCAGTAGTAATGCAATTAAATATATACTATCAGAATGTTAGAGGATTGCGTAGTAAAACCGAAGACGTTAGACTTGAAATATTGGCAAGCGATTATGATATTATTAGTTTTACCGAAACATTTTTACGGGATGGAGTAATGAGTAGTGAAATTTTTGATAATAGGTATACCGTGTTTAGAAAAGATCGTAATTATGACCAAACAAATAAACTAGATGGTGGCGGGTGCGTAATAGCTGTGCATAATAGATTTAAATCTTGCCGGGAAGTGGCGCTGGAAAAAAACAATGAAGACTTAGTAGTCTTAATTACAATTAATAATTTCTCACTTTATTTTTGGTGTATATACATACCACAAAGTTCTTGCGAAGTCTATGACTCTGTTTTTTCAAATGTCTGTGACAAATCATTATTACTGCCATCAAATTCCAAAACAATAATTGTGGGCGATTTTAATTTGCCATCTTTAAACTGGTTATATGACAATATTAACAATTGTATGTATATTTCGGGAAACATAACTCGTCCTGGTAAATGTCTTCAAAATTGCATGTCCTTTTGTGTATTAAATCAATACAATGACCAGTTGAATGGCAATGAGAGAATTCTCGATTTGGTATTATCGGACACACTAAGTGAGAATATATCGGTTCATAAATCTCCAACGCCACTGAGTCGTATTGATACCCACCACCCTCCTCTTGTTGTATTACTTACTTTAGATAAATTCCAGCACATGGGCCAATGTAAAACGAGTACGAGTAATTTCAAATTAGCTAATTACGAAAGAATAAATGAATTTTTATCTTCATACGATTTCGCACAAGTCATTACAAATAATGTTGACTTCGTAATTTGTATAATATCCTCAATCAATGTATTGAGATCTTTGTTCCGAAAGTGCCTAATTCCTCTAATAATTTTCCAAATTGGTTTTCTCCGCAATTACGTATGGCAATGAAATTGAAACAGAAGTATAGAAATATGTATATTCGCACTAAAAATCCTGAGATTTATCAGACTTTTTCCTATTTTCGAAAACTTTTGTTAAAAGAATGTTACAAAGCTTATATAGTGGACACAGAGACTGCCGTTAATAATAACCCTAAGAGATTCTGGAACTTTACTAAAGGCCTTAAAGCCACTAATTCGTTTCCCAAATACATGAGGTATGGAGACAACAAATCTAGCTCCCCTGATACTATATGTAATATGTACATATACTCTCTGAATATTTTGGCTCAGTATATCAATCGGTGCCTGATGCTTTAGTATACGATAACATTTCTCCGAATAACTATAATGCATCTATTTGTTTTAACATTGTTTCTCAATGCGATGTGGAACAGGTTATTTTTAAATTGGATGGTAATAAAAGAGCTGGCCCTGATGGAATTCCCAATTTGTTTTACAAAAAATGCTCTGCAGCCCTTTCAATCCCTATAGCCGACCTGTTCAATATGTCAATTAGAAAAAAGATTTTTCCTAATATTTTAAAGAGATGTTTTAATACACCTATTTATAAAGCAGGTGACCCTAAATTAGTAATCAATTACCGACCCATATCTATCTCTAGCAGCTTGGCTTTGATATTTGAAAAAATTATGCATGGACAGTTAATTCACCAGATGAATGCTTTGATTAATCAATGCCAACATGGTTTCATTCCTGGGCGTTCGACCATTACTAATTTGGCGATTTTCACGGATGTTATTGCAACTGCATTGGATAACTGTACACAAGTTGATTCTATATATACTGACTTTACTAAGGCTTTCAACATAAAAGGATAGTAGTAAAGATGCGATCCTTGGGATTCCATGAGGATGTTATTAAATGGATGTTTTCTTACCTAAGCGACAGAGATAGTGTCGTAGTTTTGAATGGATTTCAATCTATGCCTATTAAAGAACTTTCGGGAGTCCCGCAAGGTACAGTTCTTGGTCCGTTTATATTTACAATATATATTAATGACTTGCCGGAAAGCATGGAATCACAGTGCCTTCTTTATGCAGATGATGCGAAAATTTTTCGTGTGATAAATACTGTAAATATTACAAAATGATCTAAATAAATTGAAAAACTGGTGCGAAGAAAACTTCCTATCCCTTAATATTACCAAATGCAAATTTATATCCTTTTCTAGGAAACGACAGAGACTTCAATTTGATTATTCAATAAATAATGCCACGTTGTATTTGGTGCATGAAATTAAAGATCTTGGAGTTATTTTTGACGATAAATTATTATTTTCTTCTCATGTTAACTATATAACGGCTAGAGCTTTCAGAGTCTTATTTTATTTAGATCATGTAAATCTTTCAAATCTGCGCATTCGCATATAACAATATTTAACTCCATTGTAAGAAGCATTTTGGAATAAGCCTCACCAGTATGGAATCCGTTTTATTCCATATATATAAATGAACTGGAACTTCCATTAAGGCGTTTCACAAGATATCTCCAATACAAACTATCCGGTACTCAATGCGAATATCCTCAACGACTAAATAATTTTTCGATGATAACACTTCAAAACCGCAGACTTATTTTGGATGAGATTTTTTTGTATAAGATTATAGTGGATTGTCCTGAATTAATATCGAACCTAAGCTTTAATGTTCCATCTCGTCTATCGCGTAATTTCAACACGTTTAATCTTCCATTTGCCAGAACTAATTTAAGAAATAAATCACCCATCTTCCGTATTCAAAAAAGTCATAACACTTTCTTTAATAATGTCGATTTATTTAATAATAGAAGCCTCGCTAGTTTCAAGCAAATAATTTTTAATAAAATATCCTCTAGCAATTTATTTCCGGTATATTTTTACATACTTCCATATTACGGGTCTGCGATTTAAGGTTACCACTATGTTATATCCTCTCTTTCTTAATGGTTACTAAATAATTTTCACGTTCCTGAGTTTTCCTTCATATTCTTGTAACTCATCATTCTTCACCCTCTCTTGCTTTTCGTAATATTTTTAATATTATTTCTCCCTAACTCACCTCCAGAATTATTGTTAATTGAAATTGTAAACCTGAATTTCTTATTAACTTTTGACTAAGTAGTGTGGTGAGCATATCTAAAAAAAAAAAAAAAACAAAAACCAAAAAAATGTTCATAATTTCATACAACTTGTTTCCTTTCTTCTTTATTTCTTGTTTCTCTAAACAATTTTTAAAAGATTTGTAATAATTATACGGTAGTAGGTATATTAATGGAACAACTGTATCTGTATACTGTCGTCTTAACTTTTGAATAAATAAATAAATAAATAAATAATCTAAGAGAAAAGAAATAAAAAGAGATAAATTACAGTTTTTTATAAGGTGACAAATATTTAAGAAAGTAAAGCAGAGAAAATAAATTAAAAATCAAAATACTAAAGCACTTATTTTAATAAGGGAGGCTACATGTATATATGGCTAATTATACCTACATATTAATAAAATGGGCCAATAACATCCTCTTAAGATTGCCGGCAGATCGCAGACGTTGAATGTCAATTGTCAGGCCATTCCATACTTGCGTGCCGTAGACGAAAAAGCATTTTGTCCTAAAATTAAATCGATGCCAAGGTATCTAAAGACCACTTACACGATTGGAAGACAAAGATCTTATATACAATTAGCTAAGCAATTAGGACTTAACTTATTTATGATTCTAAACATCATCACTGCAATTCGGAATTTAAGATAATTATTAAAAGTGCAGTTAAGAATACTCCTTGAAAATTCTGAGACATGGTCAAAGCGTCGTAGTCCATAGATATATCTTGCGCATGAATTATAGGTTATGTTGGGTTTAACACGACAGGTACTAGTAAGGTTCGCATACATAACATCTGCGTAGGTAATAATTGGGATAAGCTAGACTTAAACAAGACGGAGACGTGTCTCTTTGGGAGTATAAGAAGAATGAACCCACAAGCCTCTCAACCCATTGAAAACCTTACTCACAATTGACTCTATGTGTCTGCCCCAACCAAGCTTAGCATCAAATATCATTCCAAGATTTCGAACAGATTCAGAATATGGCACAGGCGTACCATCAAAGATCAATGGTGGAAAACTCGAGTTATTGACATAATTTTTATAGATTATAATTGCTTGAGTCTTGCAAGAATTGAGCATTCGCTTGTTTTTCTTGGCCTATTCAGAGATTTTTAAGAGGTCATTATTAAACCTGTCAATGGCTACATTAAATTCACTAATTCGCATTGGTAAACGTAACTGGACATAATCAGCGTACAATTTAACAGATCAGAATCTTGGAACCTCAGCTAAGTCATTTATATATAGGCAAAAAAGTAAAGGGTCAAGTATTGATCCCTGAGGAACACCTGAATAGAGGGCTTTTTTATTAGAAAACCGATCATCGGATTTAACTACCTGAAACCTTCCAGAAAGATAAGAATGCATGAGTTTAATAGTTGAACTGGACAATTTAAATCTTTCCTTCAACTTTCTGCATAGTATATCTATATCCACACAAATGCTTTTGTAAAGTCAAGAAGACAAAGTATACTAGCGCACATTGTTATTAATATTATTATCGTCCGCCTTACGTGTTCTTGTTGTCGCAAAATAATTGAGATCGCTATTTGTTTAAACTAGAGCTGAAAATTGAATCTGGATTTTTTAGTATCCGGATATCCGGACACCTGGATCTATAAACTATCTGATTCCTGAAATGCGGATCTGGATCCAAACTATCCGGATCGATACGAAGCAAAAGAGGTTCAAAATTTCATCCAGATTGCATTGCTTTATTGAGAGAATATATACAGTGAAACCTCTCTTCGTGGACACCCCTCTTTAACGGACAATTTTTCCTAGTACGGCTGGTTTCTATTGTCACAAATGCACGTTTTACCTCTCTAACGTGGACACCCTCGTAACCGGATGGACACTCAATTTTCGTCGTTATTTTGTTTCTTTAACCTCTTATAAACGGACATTTCTCTGAAAAAATCAATAAAATAAAAAATAAAATAACAGCGCTCATTGGCTGACACAATCCTATACATACCTACCTCACAACTATATAAAATGGGGGAAAAATGTTTTTTTATTGTGAAGTTTTCAGAAATTAACGATACCCAGATTTGTTTTTTTTTATGAATTGTATTATTGATCATAGCTACAAATTACACAGTAAAAAATTTGCAAAATTGTTACCAGATATTGCTCAGGTATTTTTTCCTAAAATGTAGGGAATATTCCCTATATTATAAGGAAAAATACATAAGCTTTGTGGCAACCATTTGTGCATTTTTTACACTTTAAGTAGTTTTATTGACATGTGAGCACAAACTGTGACTTGTATTCTCTGCACTAAAAGTATAATTTAATTTGAAGTAAAAATATGGCACCTGTTACAAAGCTTTTACTTTAAAACAGAAATTATAAAATTTGTAGAAAACTGTGCGGATAAAAAGGAATGTACTGTACGATCTTTGTCAAAAAGTCTTGTGTAGCAGACATTTTGAAGAAAAAGGAGAAATATTTGGATGGTTGGCATGGAGACTATAACCAATACATGAAAAATATTCTTTTTAAGGGGGTATTCTAGTCTAAATATTTAGGTGATTTTTGAAGTGCCGTAAAAAAACGGCAATCAATATCTTTCTATCCATTTTTTTATGAGTTATTTATTAACATTACAAGAATACAGAAAAAAATTAAAAAATTAGCAGCCCAGCATGCCCACGATTCCAACCCGCCAAGCATTCCAAAAAAAATAAATAAAAAAGATTATTAGTCTAGAGTAATGTCCGGAACTAGGGAAAAGTTGAAAAATTTTTTTTTCACAAAATGGCCGCTGCCTGAAAAAAAGCAATTTTTGTACCACTTTTTTTGACTTTTTCGAATTTTTTAAAAATAGTGAAAATTGAAATTTGGGGATGCGGCTAGTTCCGGACTTAGACAAGTCTATAAAGAAGACTCTCAAAGAAATTTCAAGTAAATCGGTCCAGTAGAACTTGCGAAATCGTGGGCATTGTCTTGAAAAAGGCAGTTTCGAGAAAAACGCGTTTAAGGGGTAATGACTGTAAATTTTTTGAAAAATCGTTTTTTTTTTTATTGGCTTAAAAAATAGTTTAAACCCTCTAGAATAAGAAAAAAAAAGGTCCCGTGCGAGAAAAATTTTCTTTTTCCTTTGAAAATGGAGGTCGCCACCAAGCGCGTCAAACTTGCTCCGAAACATGTCCCGGGAAGATGGCTGTGGAGCCGCCATTTTGTTTTTCTTGCTGTCAAAAATTAATCAATAAAGTTCAATGTATGCTCGATAATACCCTTAAAAGGTTTTTTTCAAACACATTTAATTTCGCGAGAAAAAAATTCGTGAAAAAACCTTTTTTTTTTAAGGCATTACCCCTAAAAGTCCTTACGTCCACGTGGTTTGGAAGTTAGAATTTAACTGTCAGCAGCTGGATGCAAGTGAACACTAAATATAAAAGATACAAATTTGAAAAATCCTCTTGTAGGCATATTCTTGAATAGTTAAACTTTGAAAATATGAAAACAAAAAAAATCGATTTTTTTCGAATTTCTAGACTAGAATACCCCCTTAATGATCAACGGTCACAATAGCTGTGTTCTTTTGTGTCCGTAGAACAAGGCAGAACAAAAGGTACACAAAAGAACGCCTCATACATTTTCATAGAAGATTTATAAATGAAGTGAACAGTACAAATAGTTCGCTTCAATCGACAGAACAATTTGTTCTCTCCAGTACAATATGGCAGTTCTAGAACAAGGTACACAAAAGAGCACAGCTAGAGTATTGATGACGGGACATTAACTTGGTTCAGACGAGTTCGCGCAAAATATCTTCCACTATCTGGAGCCCTTATTCAACAAAAAGCACTGTAAATTGCTAAGAATTATAATTAGTGACTTTAAAGCTTCAAATGGTTGGTTACAGTGGTTCACAAAGAGACACAATATTTCTTATCGATCAATTTCTAAAGAGGCTGCAGGTGTAATTCCGGAAACAGCCGAATGTTGGACAGAGAGATTAAGGCATATTTGCCGCAATTTTGAAGAAAAGGAGGTTTACAACACAGACAAAACTGGGTTGTTTTTTAAGAGTTCTTCCGAACAAAACTTACTGCTTCTAGGGTGAAACTTGTTGTGGTGGAAAATCGTCAAAGGAACGCATAATTATTTTACAGTGCCCCAGAATGACAGGGGAAAAAGAAACATCGTTGGTGATAGGAAAAGCAGCTCGGCCAAGATGTTCCAAAGGGATGAATTTACCAGACTTACCTGTCGAATGGAAGTTTAATAAAAAAGCGTGGGTGATTAAAAAAATAATAACTACTCTGTCAAGATTTAAATAAGAGAATGAAAAAGGATAAAAGACAAATCTTACTTTTTATAGATAATACACAATCTCATTTGTAGCTGAAACTGAGTAATGTCCGCGTAGAATTTGTTCCCGCAAATACAACTTCTGTTTGTCAATATTTCGACCAGAGGGTTATAAAAACCTTTAAAATTTATTACAGGAAGCTGTTTTTGAAACACATGATAACTAAACTAGATACAGTATCCTCTATAACAGAATTGTGCAACTCAGTTAGTGTTCTGGATGCAAAAGCAGCTTGGAATCAAGTTTCAAAGGAAATAATCACAAACTGTTTCACGAAAGCTGGTTTCATTGTTAATGCTAGAGCTCCCGCAGAATTGGTTTCGACGTTGAGGAAGACATACATACCTTTGTCGACTATCCGTGAACTTTCAACATTAATTAAATCCTCTGGATGCGCTCTGGTAAATTTCTTAGAATCTATAAAATAGTGGATTTTATTAGATTAGAGAATAAGAATTATAAATGCATATTTTTCGTGTTATCAGGATCAGCAATAGGATCGGTTTTGCCACTTGTGATGAAAATGTTCTTACCAAAGATGACAACAATTTCCAAACTGAACAACAACATGAGATTTCCGAGGACGAACAAGACATCAATTCTAATGATAATTTCTAGGAAAATAATGAGGAGGGTGCCAGCAACTGCAAGATTTTTCTCTTAAAACTGGTGACAGTAATGGGTTTATCATTGTATCTAGGATAAAATTACATTACGAAAATATAATTTCTTCCGATAAGCATATGCGACAAAGTAATATAAAAGATAATTTCAAAAAAAGGATAAAGAAAGACAATTTGAATTTCATAGTAATAAAGTTTTGGGGTTCTCGTTAAAAGTGAGTTTTCTTACCATACCTCTATTAAAGGACACCTCTGTTGAACGGACAAATTGTTCTGCACCGTTGCTGTCCATATATGAGAGGTTACACTGTATTTCGATTTTCCCAATGAAGGTGGAAATTTTGAACTTTCTTTTTTTTGCTTAGTCTGGATCCGGATAGCTCGGATTCAGATCCGGATAGTTCGAATTCGAATACTAGAATCCGGATTTCCGGCTTTGAGGAATCCCTGAGAAGTCGAAGTCTGGCTTTACTGCGTGTATTTTGGCGGAGGGAGGCTTTAGCCGTCTTCTCCTAACCCTTTGCTGCCTCTACTTCTTTCCTCCCTTTTTTTCACCGTGCTTTTATTTAGTATTAAGTAGGCGAAGGAAAATACATTTACCTCTTTTAATTAAAAAAAAACTCATTTTACTTCTGGCTTTACTTTAATTGTATACAAGAAAAAAAAAACTTTGCCTCTCCTCACGAGCTTTCCTTCACAAAATCCAACCACACACACTAGGCCGCTTTCAAAATTTTCTATTGCGGACTCCACGAAGCTTACAGTTTCTTCTTATACTAAGGCGGCTTGAGGTTATTTAGTGACAGCTATTTTTAGTTCAACATTTATAAAATTATTTTTAATTATTCTTACATCTCTAATACAAATTTTTATCTACTTTAGAGCCGACACCTCTAGACATGACTGATGTTTCTAACGATGCATTATGATACTCTGAACAAATTTTATTAACAATGTTTATTTCTATCTAGCAGGGGAAAGCTTTGGCGACTTCTCGTGATTGTGCGAAATTGGTCCGACGCGACGTGGAGAATCACTTTCTATGAAAAAAATGTTCACAATAGAGCAGTTAGAGACACGGAAGAAAGAACTGCAAAAATATATGGGAAATGTAGTAGCTGGGGTGTATATGACCCAAGTGCATGAAAATGGGTTTTCTGGCGACAAAAACGTCCCAAGAAAGTTTTCTGAATAGCGAGTCCTTTAATTCGATATGCAACATATTGGTATTGGAACCACCACCCTCAGCCGGGGGTTCTTCCCAAGTAACAATTTAAATGCTATTTAGTTTTACTCAGGTTTTATAGTTGTTTTGTTAAGGTTTTGAAGTTGCGAAATAGTTTTATGGTGATTGTAAGTCATGCCAATTGGTCTTCTAGAATAATTGATTTTATTGTGATGTTTTAAAAACCTCCTGGAGAGTAGTAATAAAATTATTTAGCATTTAAGTCCATTTGACCTTATAGAGGTTTTATGGCTGTCATCAATTCAACTAGGATAAAACCATTAAGCACTAAAATAGGAATTAAATACTACTTGATTTTATTAAGGTTTTATAGCATGCGCCAAGGCTATTGTATTAATCTTTGATAAAACTTAAAAACAAGACTCATGAAGGTTATATTAGGAAGCACGGACGGCTACTTTAAGTCAAATTTAAGGGACATTGGTCTAGAGAGCTACTGGGCTATGTAGGAATCTATCATAAAACTGTTATACACAGAGGTTTTAAGAATGCATTTCAAAATCATTTTAAGATTAAGAGACTTAGTCAAATGCCGTTTAAACCTAGTACGTCTTTCTAAGTGTCTTCGTCATGTGACATGCAAGAATATTGTATTCCATTCTAAAAATTTAACGAGGCTAAATTTACTAGGCGAAGTATTTCTTACACCTTTTAAGAAATCCAAGATATTTCTATGCTTCTTTGGCTACAGAAAAGATATTATCTGTCCAGCTTAACTTACGGGAAATATTAATTCCAAAAATGCTTAGTGTCGGCGAATTAGAAATTAATGCTCCATAAAAAAAAACGGAAATGGTTAAGTGATGATCTTGCTTTAAAGAGATGAGACAGCTTTCGGATGATAGATTATAAATTAGATCATAAATGGTTAGACGTCAAGAAGAAATCGACAAGTTGAAATAAGTTTCATTGTGGATACATATAAAACTAAATAGATTTATGCAAGAGCAAGTAACATTATTTGGGTCTCAATAGACCTAGAACGGTTTTAACTGAGATCAAATAGATTTGAAAAAGAGCGAATAGTTTTATTAGCGATTAAATTAAAGTCAAACAAATTTATTTTGCCTTTATAAATTAAAAATTTAAAAATTCTCCGAAATGTATGAAATCAAATTAGTAAAAAATGCTTCTTACGAACAATGCATCTAGGTACTATTAGCTTTGTAAATAGTATAAAAACTTGGTAAAAGTCAGAAGCAAGATTTATGTTCGATTGCAAATACATATACAAACATACAAGTGTCATAATTACGCTAAGTTTTATAATGCGTTTATACAAAACTAAATCGTTTTATTTAATAGCAAATGGCATTATATCAGTCTAGAAGCACTCAGGAAGGTTTTACATAAAACCAAATGGATTTGCAATAGAATGAATTATTTTAATCGCAGCCATCGTAAGATCAAACGGTTTTATTACGGCTGTTCAAGTAGCAAATAGGCTTTAATTTGAAATCGCCATTTTATGCTTAAAATGAATTATTTTTAAATTAATTATTTTCAAGAATTTAAGCCGTTTCAGAACTAGGGGATATCATTTTCAAACTTTTTTTTCAATTTCGACGTACTTAAAATAATATCAAAATTAAATATAGTGTAAATATAAAAAAAAATATTTTACAATTATTTCTAAACTTTTCCTAATTTTAATTATTTCTGAGCCGCGTTATTATTTTTCGAGCTATCCTATGTGACATAATCAGTAAATTTTCAATCGCCGGTAAGATTTGCCACATTAAACTGTTAAAAATGCACTTAAAATAAAATTGAATTACATTCCAACATATTAAACTATTATAAAGTGGAACATATAAATCTATTTGGTTCTATTATTATTATGGATTTAAAGATCATTTTTATTTTGATGTTTCAAGTCTAAAAGGTTTGCTGAAATAGTATTTCCAGTGCCTTTTTATCTTAAAAAAGGATTGATCAGTAGTTTTATAATGGTTTTGATAACGTTATGAGGATAGGTTGATGAGTTCAAATTACGCTTTTAGTTTTATGAAAGGTTTTATAGAGGACTGCAAATCATCGCAAAGAATAACCCAGATAAGACCAATAAGACTTTATACAGTTTTAAAGGTAGGCCCTCACAGCTTATTGTAGCGTGGGCTCTTTTAGTTTTATAAGAGGTTTTTTATGGTTATATTATTGTTGGTTTGACTATATAGCTTTATTACAAGTTTTATGAAATAGTATAGACAACGTTATGTAGGCTATATTAAAACTAAAATTGTTACTTGGGTTACCACCTACCCCAAAATTTTCTTCTACGAATTGTAGCTGGTAATGAGCTGAGCCGAAAAGTGAAACCCGTTTTCCGAGTTAGAAGCGATTTAAGGTGCGAAAAATGTAGTACCTTAGTTCGAATGAATAAGAAGGAAATTCTAAAAAGTGAGTATGGGGATGGCTATAAATAGCTACTTAAAGGATTAGTCTATTGGTGCGCTACAAAAAAGGCTACTTTAACTAATTTGTTTTCAGTATGTATAGGTATAAGTATTGATATAAAAGTTGTTGGGTTTAATAAATACACTTTCGAGATATAGGAAAAAGTTATTTAATTTTTATTTTAAACACTTTTTATACACAAAAATGATAGACAAACGTAACGTTTCAAAAAGTAGGCAAGTGAGTTGCGTAAGCCATATCTCTGGAACGAGTTATCTTAAATAAAAAAATTACATGGAATTAGTTTAAGTATAACAGTGAGTTCGCCCTGAACCACGATCATCTCAAAATTTCAATTTTTACTATTTCTTTTATATCAAAAATCACGGAAAAAGGTGCCTATTTTTTTTCAAAATAAGTCCGCCATTTTATTAATTATGTATAAAAATTAATGATTGTAGTTCGGAACGAACTCACTATTATACTTAATCTAATTCTATGTGATTTTTTATTTCAGATATTTCGTTCCAGAGAAATGGCTCACGCAACTCACTTGCCTACTTTATGAAACGTTACGTTTATCTATCATTTTTGTGTATAAAAAGTGTTTAAAGTAAAAAATAAAGATTTTTTTCCTGCATTTCGAAAGTGTATTTATTAAGTCCAACAAGTTTTATATCAATACCTATAATAAAAGCTTAAAAAAAAACATTAACAATAAAATAAGTAAAAAACAAGTTTTCAAACAAAAATGAAAAAGTAGAAAACAAGCTTTTCTTCACACACAGAGGTGGACTCAGATTTTATTCGCTGACAATCAATAAAATCTGAGTCCACCTCTGTGTGTGAAGAAAAGCTTATTTTCTACTTTTTCATGCGGCTTGGCCTCAGTTTTGTTTGAAAACTAGTTTTTTATTTATTTTATTTTCTGCTCTTTCACGTTAACTAAATTGGAAAATTCTGCATTTTTCCTGAAACAAATTTATCACTACTTATATCGATGAAAATTTTTCCAATGATTTTCCGGCTTTTCCATGGAGTTTTCCACAAAAGCAACTTTATGCAACTCATTTCGCTCTACAACTTTGTCTTAGGTTGCAAAACGCTCAAACGCTTCCTTGGTCGGAAAAACTCCGGAAAAGCTTTTTACATGAATTTTCCTCGATTTCTTCTGCAAGTTTTCACCATTGTCGGAGCGAAAGTAACGATGATAGTTGATAGGGAACTTGATACTGTATAATTTAGAAAACTTTTTTACCCGAAAAGTCGGAAAATTCCGGAAAATTTTTCGGAAAAATCGGAAAACTCTGCATTTTTCCTGAAACGGATTTATCACTAATCAAATTTGTACCAAATTTTCAAATGATTTTTCCCGATTTTCCGGGTTTTCCATCGAAATTTCCAGTTCAAATTTTGATAGATTCAATTGTCACGCGACATGCACCTGTGTGCCAAATTTCAGCTCGCTGTGATGACGAAAGGTGGGTCTACGAGAGTGTCGAAAATAGTAAGGAAATATATAGACAAATTCATGTACAAGTTAAAGGGAAGGGCTGGCCTCAAAAATAGCCTTTTTTGTAGCACGAAAAGCAGACTAATCTCTTAAGCCTCCGAGTATAGGAGTGTGGATACTCAAAATTCGTATCAGGACCTAAGGAATTCGGTTCTGTATTGGATTTTCTAAAATGTACTAGATCAAACTTTGACCAATTGAAATAAACATTGTTAAGAAAATATGTTCAGAGTATAATAATGCATCTTTTAAGCGATCTCTCATGGTCCTGGGCATTCCCCTTTACATTACGCCAAAATTTAATTTCAATTGCTTGGTTTTTAATGTAATTATTAATTCATATTCAGTACATTTACATGAAAACTTGAGTACTTGAATTGAAATCCACTTGAAGCTCAGGTAGGGCGGTTGATTGAATTAATTCCAATTACTTGACTTGAATTTTTCTTGAATTTAATTTCTCATTTTCATGATATTTTGATTACTTCAAGCATATTTCAAGTTTACTTCAACTATTCAAATAAACGTACCGATTGTGTTCTTAATTTTTGTTTTTTAATTGTTTTTTTTTCTGATACATATTTCCTATCGATTCTTAAAATCGTGCTTGCTGCAATTTAGTTGACTTTTATTTAATTTTTAAATACATCTCAACTTTTTTTTACATTTAATTTTTACTACATGTCAAAATTTTCGTTTATTCTTTATTTTCCAAATCTGTCAAACTTTTCATTTAATTTTAATATCTGTCAAAAAATAATGTCACCAACACACGTATTCATCTTATACTTGCTTTTGCGTCAACGTAGTTGCTTATGAGGGTTAAAAATACTTCACACGGTTTCCTGCGGGCGTCACGCTGTGTTAAGTCGGCTGGAGTTCGTTTTATCTAGACTAGCCTAGATTTCAAGCCAATTTGTAATAATGGATGGGAATCGGAATTAGGTTACACCGAGCACTTGGTTTGGTTTGAAGTTTCGCTATTGATCAACGTCTGTCTTGACTTGGAACAGCTGATGGATGGAAATGTCAAGTTTGGATTTTGTTTGTCAGAAGAAGTTTACTAGAGGGTAAAGTTTTGCAAAACCAGTTCGAAATAAGCAAGTTTCTTATACCTTAGGTCGCTTATATTCTTTATTACGTCCGCTTTATATTCATCGATGATGTTTACGAAACGAAAAGATTGCTTTAACATTACCAAAGCAACTGACACAATTTCAATATCCACCGAGATAAGGGGGCTGCTGGTATACCTAGCAAGGAAATTTATCACCGAACGTGAAAAGCTCCAAACCCTCTTTGGTGGACAAATTAAAGCAGATGATGTTTTGATTGTTCTCGAATGCATTCCAGCATTTCTATCATTTTAGCTTAACGCTATACCTGAGCAATGTCAACATGCAATCTGGCTACCTACTCGTGATATTCCTACGGATGAAAATGTGGCACAAAGGAAAGTGTACAACAAAGCAGCTTGAACTTATTTGGCCTGTCTCTCAAAAATGTTGGCCACAATTAAAGAACCTGATGGTGCTGGGGCTGCATCAATAAGGGAAGCGCTTGTAAATTGTTTTGTAACAATATATTAAAGTCACGAGGTTCTTATATTCACGTCTGTATGTAGTAAACTCTATCCCACCTCCAATATTGTTATAAGGATGTAAAGAAAGTTATAAGGTTGTTAAATGTATTGTAATGGTCCTATGGAAAGCACAAAACCTATTCACTACACCTGAGAGTAGCATTTGATGGATTTTCAATGATAGCGTTCAACTATAACCCATGTCTGCTAATGTAGAGAAACCATAAAACAAAATTGTCAATTAAGGGAAAATTTTGCAACAGAGCCATCTATCGATAAAATCAATTCAATCTACATATGTACTAGAAAATGGAATGGTTTACAGGGTGTCCCGCTTAAAGTATTTTTCCGAAGCTACACGGGGTGAGAGATTATGGCCTCCAGAGATCAATTTTTTGGTCACTGAAGTCTCAGAGAGCCGTGTGTACACTTCGGAGAGGCAAAAATTCTCTAAAGAGACCTTATGTCTAGAGACTATTATGGTCTCTGGTCTCCCGTTGTGTATTTGAAAACAAACAGCTTTCCAGGTTCGGTCTCCGGTCTCCGAAGTTTGTCATCTCTAGATCTCCGGAGAGTACTTGTGTGTGCTGGTCAGCTAAAGGTAGGTTTACTCGGAAGGGAAGAGGAATAAAATGGAGTGAGTTTAACACATTGATACAAAGAAATTAATAACAAAATTAATAATCAATATAATGGATTTAGGGCAGAAATTGGTTTCGTCACAGAGTTGTGGTTATTTTGCAAAAAAAAAAAAACAATCAAATTTGTTGTGTTTATCCCGTATAATTTGTACACCACGGATATATTTTTTTAAGATTTTTCACTTTTCCCATAACATAAAAATATTAATAACTTTTGAGATAATTTTTCCTTACAATCTCTTGTTTTACAATTAACAAGGATCTCTGGAGATCTCTAGAGACTAAACTTCAAATTTTGTGTGTATATATACACTTCGAAGACGAGTCTCTAGAGACTTTTTACTATGGTCTCCGGAGACCTAATTTTTTAGTCTTCAGAGACAATAGTTTCATGCGTGTAAATATTTCAGAGATTTTAGTCTTTCCACACCGGAGACTGGAGACCAAAAGTCTCTCATCGTGTACTTAACCTTATTCCTTCAGTTTACGTGGCCGCGATTTACGCGAACTCAGTTTTATCCGATTTTCGTTTTAAGCAGATTTTCGCGACTAACGTGCCTAACAGTTTTATGTGGCATCGTATTTGTTTATGTATACATAATTTTACATACCCTACGTTATAAAACGATGGAACGAACGTGGCACAAGGGGAATTGTGCTTCAAAGAGATCGTTGCGAATGACATCCACAAGTTAATAAATTCTCGCAAACTTGAACTAATGAAGATCTCGTTTAACTAGACAGGGAGAAATACGATGAAGACGACAACAGAGACGTAGAAGAGTATGTCTTTCATCTCATATGGTGACACTGACAATGATTCCGCAAGTGCAAAATATTGGATCTTTACTTTACCTGTATATACAAGGATCGCTGATCATGATAGAAGCTCCAAGGTTTAGTTTTCGATTTAGATTTCGCTTTATTAAAGGCTTAACGTACAATAAGATTACACATACTTTTAGTACAAAGAGCGTTGGACTAACTAGCTTACTAAAAACTTAAACTTAATACTTTAAATAAGATGTAAAATGCATATGTGAAATACAAAATAAGACATAAGTAAAAAAATAAAAATAAAAATAAAGGTTTATATAATACAAAAAGATATAATATTAACAAACAACAAACTAAAATTACAGAAACTATATACTCGATCATTGCCAGGACCACCTCCTTCAGAATGGAAACATTTTAAGTGCTGGCAGTGTAACTCTGTGCCATCAACCTCCAGAACCTATCAGTCGAGCCTACACGCTGACCAGCAGTTGGTTAATTATTCCAGGCCCGAATAGCTTGAAAAAAGTAAGAGTCGTCCATTATGGAATGTTGAAACCTAGGTATAAATAAGTTGAAATGTTTGCCAGAGTTTACAAATTCGAGTTGGTTAAAAAGGTACCGAGGCTTTATGGAGTGTATAATTTTGTGAAGGGATGCAAGAAGCCTACGCCTTAAATATTCCATCAAGGGACAACCAAGCAGATGGCTACTATGTGGTGAAACATGATCAAATCTTCTTAGGCCTCGTACAGTCATTGGATGCAACAGTTAATTTCATTGAGCATACAGAATCCAAGTGCGGGAATATTAGACAGCTGGCTGTAAGGTAGAGTAGAAGCAGGGACTTAACTAGCTTTGAACGAATGCTAAAAGGTAAAATTGCAGAAGACAACCATAAACTTTTCCCAAAATATGACTAATCTGATCACAACATTTCATCCGGGAGTTGAGAAAAACCTAGATTTCGTAGACGATCAGTAAATACTAACACTTGATTATCCAGAAATATAGGCGATAAATCAGAAACTTCAATCGGTCGTCGATAAAATGGAATGCATTGGCATTTTTGGGGGTTCAGTGGTAAACCATTATTAGTCGCCCAACTCGAGACATTCGTCAAGTCAGAATTTAAACGGTCGATACAATTCTCCATTAGACCAATGGGACGACCAATATATAACTGCATATCATCAGCATATATGTGAATTTTACAATCCTTAATAACCTCAGGAAGATCATTAATATACATGCTGAAAAGCAAAGGGCCCAAAATAGATCCTTGAGGCACACCACGAGTTTGAGGCAAGGCATCAGAAAAACTGTTCTCTATTCTTACACGCTGAAACCTGCCAGACAGAAAACTGCCGATAAGCGAAACTGCAGTTGAATGAAATTGAAAGTTTGTGGACAACATAATTTAGAGTAGTCTACCGAGTCGAACGCTTTAGAAAAATCAAGTAGAGCTAGGACACATAGCTCAATCTTATCTAACGAGCTGCGTATATCGGTTGTAACTCTTAATAGAGTCGTTTCACAACTATGCGATATTCGGAAACCAGATTGGCATGACTTTAGAATATTATTGGTTTAAAGATATTGAACGATTTGCCAGGTCAATAGCTTTTCCATCACTTTGGCTAGAAAGCATAATAGGCTGATTGGCCGGAAGTCCCCAGGATCTTTAGCTTTATTGGTTTTAGCCACCGGTACCACCGTTGCGATTTTCCAGCTAGAAGGGAACAGAGAAGTAGTGATGGAAGTGTTGATAATATTAATTATAGGGTGGAGTATCCAAGGTAAAAGAATTTTTATAAATTTACGAGGAATGCCATCAGGGCCGCTTGCCTCTGACTTAATAGATCTGACCGCTGCAATAATTTCCTAAGCTTCAACACATCTAAAACAGAAAGTAGGCAGATCATTAGTAGCACTAGTATCTGACACAGCGCCTTGAAGTGGGGAACCAATGGTAAAGGAGGAATATATATTAGAGAAATGCATATTCATTACATTGGGATCAATGTTTGAATCAAACTTGTCTTTGCCACAGGCACCAGCCCTATGCAGGTTATCCCATAATTTTCTCAAAGGTAAAGAATTATTTAATTTCCATTCATAATATTTCCTCTTAGCTGAACGTATCCTCAAATTGACCCTATTACGTACAGTTTTATATTGGTTGTAGATATCAGTATATCTTAATCTAAGACATCTGTAATTCAGTATAAGTAGGGTTTGACTAGAAATGAACGTAACCAAACGAAACCGAAATAAAGCATAATGTAGGGGAGCGCGGGATTTTGTAGGCTTACCCCTTGGAAAATGCTCAGCCACAGAAGGTATGTAGATTTTCGATTCTGGAAGTGGCATTTCCGTGCGTTTTCAAAGATCACCGGTAGATGGCGAAAAGTGGGTATGCAAAATTTTTATAGATTTAATTATTTTTAAATAGGTAAATGACATCCGATCTTCCTGAAATTTTGTACAGATAGTCTCTTAGTAAAAGCGCATTCATACAAAAAAAAAAACAGAAAAATTGGACTAATCGATAAGTTTTAGAAAAACATTTCGAAATGTATTTTTCAGAGAGAGTTTTTGCCGTCGAAAATTAATTTTCGCAACTTCATTAGAATGAGACGGAAATTATGTTCAAAAAATCAGAAAAAAAATCACAAAAAAACTAGTTAAAGGAATTTGCAACTCCCTCAAAATACCCGAATTCGGGAAATGAGAAACTTTTTCTTTTGACATTGAATTTATCATCCGATTTTGATGAGAATGTGTACGAATATTCTACACAATTGGCAGAATATGAAATAAATACCTCCAACCATGGAAAAACAATTTATTTATTTTTTATCTTTTTTTTATTATAATAATATATAAGTAACGCAGCACGGGTTACCACTCTGTAACCCGCAGCCGTACGTATATCGTAATAGTTTCAAAAAATCATAAAAAACTCATAATGAACTGAGCAAAAAGAAGTTTGAAAGTCGGTTGGAATTTAATTTGCCCGAGAGATAAAGGTGGTAGATTTGCAGTATATGCTGCTAATTAATGTGAGCTGAAGGTAATTTAGCAAATCAGTGTTATCTCTCTTTTGGAAAATGCTTCTGGTTTTCTGTAAATGAAAGATAACAGATTATAGATAATTGTAGCGAAATGAAACTGGCTTTAATGTGTCGAATATACCCGCAAGATGGTAGTTATCAAAGTTTTTCGAAAAGTATTGATTTTAGGCTCGGTTTCACTTATATTACGCATTATTTCGGTTTTGCTTGACCATCTGGAGCTCTTACTTGCGTCACTTTCATTTCCAGTGAAGCCCAACATGACGAGTAAGGACCCACTCCTTGTAAGATGTGAAGTTTGACGAATAGAGGTGCTAGAACTGATCCCTGGGTATGTTCATGACTTACGTCTACTAATTCACTTAGACTTGAAATCGACAAATATTTTGTAGATTCCAACCAACTGCATTGCAATATTCTTCTGTCATAATAAAGCGTAAGATCAATCCAATTCTCTTTCTTATAGTTATTTTTATGCCAAACCTATCTCCGTCAGACTGCCTAAAGTTCTTTCATTCAGGCTGAGACAATCTCCCAAATTTTCATGATTTTTATTTTAAGTTTTATAGTAAACGAAAAAAATTGATAGATACAAAGCTTCATTTACTAACTCGATTAAGAGTAATTGAATTTGGATTGCAAATTGTCTATCCAATTGGCGTTCGAAATGTCGAGTTTCTTGATGACACAATTATGCAATAATTAAAGATTGTGGGGAGAGCCTTTTCAAGGAATTGGATTTATGTACAAACTACGTTGCTGTGCTTGTCTATCATAGATGCTGGTCATGCAATTTGCAGAATGAACATAAACTTGATTAGGCCTTAATTATGTTAGATGAAGTGAGACTGAATTTACATAGACTCCAAACTAATATGGATGATACATATGGATGAAAAATCAACCATAGCCATGAGATCACCGAACAGGATATCCATAGATTAGCCTTTGTGCGTTATGGTCGAGAGCACATATATAAGTAGTCACGCTCAGCTATAAGTCGTTTGATTTCAGCCATGGACAACCGCTATCTCTAAAACGTGACTAGACTTATTAAACAAGCGAATCAATGCTATCAATTATAATTTTGGAACAGAAAAAAAAAACAGACTGAACAAAACACCTTGGATATGTTGTTCAAGAAACCTTTAACGTTAAGCGTTCCCAAGTCATCTACATCCAGAGAAGGAAGGGATTTCACCAGTATTATGGAAATGTGGCACGATTCTGACAATGATTAAGGAAAATTTATTTCAAAAAGATTCCATTTCAACTGTTGCCTGCAATATGCATGTGTGACCCTTGAAAAAAAAAACAAAAAAAAAAAACAATTCAGAGAAACACCGAAAATTTAATTGAACCAAAAAATCACTAATTTCAGTCTTTTTTTCACACATCCTCGTTATAGGTAAACTGCTTCCATCATAAGTATACAAAACAAAAATGTCAAGATTTAACGCACAAAGTAAAAGACAATTTTTCATTGCACGACAGGTTTGCAAGATGTTTCTTGATGTAATCCTATTATACGTTCCACGACAGAAGCAACATTTCTCTCTTCCTTTCTGGTTCTACAACACCTGTCCATCCTCCCTCCCTCCATCCAACTTATCTTGTCACTATTTTCATTCTAATACCTTGCTTAAGCAATGAAGATTTTCACCATTCACCGTGTAACCCGACACGCGATGGAACTTAGATAATTCATGTCATGAGCAATAAATCCATTGACTGTGACCAAGTAATTATTATTAACCGCAGATAGAGCAACACCATTCCTCCTGTGTGTAGTGACAACAAGAAGAAGATGAAGAAGAGGACCTTCTTTCAAGTTATAAAAACGGGGGATTCATCTGGAATCTGCGTATCTCTATGATGTAGATTTGTATGTACAGAGTACAAAATAGCAAAACCAACCATATACCTACTTAGCCGCAGCTAAGCTAGCTAGCTATCTAGCGATAGTACATCACCGAGATGGAGAAGAAGGGACGTTTTGTGCTAAATAACAAACTCACGAACAGAGAAAGATTTATGAATTTTTCCTCTTTCCAGGCACTCTGTGTGTCCTTTATTCACTTGCCCAGCATGATAGGATAAGAAGATGAAGGTATCCTCTGAAGAACATTTTTCATTTTCTTGAGACGTGCGATTTTTCTATTTTTTTTTTGTTCAACCCCCTTCCCCTTCTCTGAATTCATCATTACACCTTTCTTTCTTTTTTTGCAATAGAGTACATCAACAAACACACACAAAGAACATCACATAGTATACGTATAGGAGGTATACGTACTTATAACGCCACACAGTTATTTATGTGTATGTGTGTATATGTGGGGGGCTCTAAGTCATGGGGGCCTGCTTTTGACTTGCATGTCTTATTTTCTATTCCCGACTTATTACTGGTGTGCTTCTGATGACCCAGAAAAGGCTAGAATGAATATAAAGATTGATTATGTTCCCTAAAAGAGAGCCCAGCCAGGATAAATGGCTTCCCATTCCTTTGAGGCTCATGTTTCTTATATAGTCTGACGTGCAAGTGAATGCCGTGGTTGAAATGAGAGCCTGTGATTATTCAGTGTTAAATAAGGACATGAAAGTGACAGCTCAAGACGCATTACAGATGGATCTTTATGAATCCTATTAAAATTAATGTGATAAAGTGGCAGTCTTGGTCCCTCCTGTATGGAATTATGCTATATCATCATCGTTATTGATAAGGAGTGGGGAATGTGACCGGGTAGGGGGGGGGTTGATTTTTTTATGCGCCACCCCAGTTATACAAGTTTATTGATATCCGATGTTTGGCTCAAGCAATATTGGAATTGAGGGAGAGAAGCTAAATTTTTTTTGGATTGGTTTAGATTTAGATGAATGTGCACAAATAAATTTTTCTTTATTATTTACTATTGCAGACTTATAGGGGGCTTTTCCGTTTTACATCGTGATCATAAAAGTTAATTTTCTTGGATTGTAGTGCTTTTATAGAAGACCTAAGAAGACTTACCTAGCTATTGATTGTATAAACATCAAAATATTTTCTAGCGTGCTATCCGCTGCTATTCGCTTTATTAAAGAAATTTATTTTACCTCATCAGTTTCGTGGATATAAATTAATAGAAAAATTGAACATGACACTGCGATTAAGTCAGTTGTGAGTTTGGAATTTGTCCACTTTTGAGGCCATTCCATTTAACTCGTACACGAATTTGTCTATTTATATATTTCGTTTTTACTATTTTCGACACTCTCGTAGACCCACTCTTCGTCATCACAGCGAGCTGAAATTTGGCACACAGGTCATGTCGCGTGACAATTGAATCTATCAAAATTTGAACCGGAAATTTCCATGGAAAACGCGAAAAATCGGGAAAAATCATTTGAAAATTTGGTACAAATTTGATTAGTGATAAATCCGTTTCAGGAAAAATGCAGAGTTTTCCGACTTTCCCGGAATTTTCCGACTTTTCCGGTAAAAAGTTTTCTAAATTATGCAGAATCAAGTTCCCTATCAACTGGCATCATTACTTTCTCTCCGACAATGGTGAAAACTTGCAGAAAAAATCGAGGAAAATTCATGTAAAACGCTTTTCCGGAGTTTTTCAGACTAAGGAAGCGTTTGAGCGTTTTGCGACCTAAGACAAAGTTGTAGAGCGAAATGATTTGCATAAAGTTGCTTTTGTGGAAAACTCCGTGGAAAACCCGGAAAAGCGGGAAAATCATCGGATAAATTTTCATCGATATGATTAGTGATAAATCTGTTTCAGGAAAAATTCAGAACTTTCCAATTTTTCTCGAAAATTTTCCGAAAATTTCCGTCATTTTCCGACTTTTCCGGAAAATTTTCCGACAAAAAAGTTTTATAAGCTATGCGGAATCATTTTTTTTCGTCCTACTGGTATCAATACTTTCTTTAAACAATCATGAAAACTTGCATGAAAATCGAGGAAAATTCATGTAAATTTTTAAAAAAAAATTCATAGTAATAGGAAAAGTCTGTGGAAAACATGGAAGATCGGGAAAATTCTTGTTATATGGGATCAAGTTGGAATACAGCTAAAAAGCGCTGTTTAAAACATAATTTGAATTTCAGAAAACCGTTGCAGTACTTCAACGATTTGATACTCGAAAAATTTTTGTTTTCGGATCGGCACCAAACATGAATTATAAATTGTCTTAAAATATCTCCATCCAGCACGTAATAACAAATTAGTTAACGTGAAAAAGGCAGAAAATAAAAAAAGTAAAAAATGAGTTTTCAAACAAAACTGAGGCCAAGTCGCATGAAAATGTAGAAAATAAACTTTTCTTCACACACAGAGGTGGACTCAGATTTTATTCGCTGACAATCACCGATATATTTCAGTATGATCAATCAGAGGTAATAAGTGATTTGATTTATGAAGAGAAAGAATATTCAAGAGAAATGTCCCAATCAAAAAATCTGAGTCCACCTCGGTGTGTGAAGAAAAGTTTATTTTCTACTTTTTCATGCGGCTTGACTTCAGTTTTGTTTGAAAACTCATTTTTTTACTTATTTTGTTACTAATGAATTTGTTCTGGCTTATCTCAAGAGCGGTTGCATGTAGGTAGGAACATGTGTGAAATCATATAAAAAAAGCTAACATTCTAAGTTTTCCAAAGATTGCCTTTCAGGTAGGAAAATTGTTAAAATTTAAAAAAGATAGGATTTGTTTTTCATTATTGTTTTTACCTTGACGTCCTATAACTAGCGACTTGAGGGGATTAGGCAGCGAAAATAGGCCGAAAGTGGGAAAAAATTCAAATGACATTTGTGAAAAACTGAAGCAACATAGATACGTTTTTACCGGAGTTTTGGCTATCAAATTAATGTGTTGAGGTTTGAAAAATATAAATATTAAGGGGTTATATCTCCCAATTTTTTTTTATATTTTCATTTGTTTTATTGACTTAAATCATGCTAAAACAACCCCAGAATCAAAATCTATAAGGCCCAAGTTCCGATCTAAACTGACAATTTTTTAAATCAATTTTAAATCAATAAAATGTCGACGAACGAGAATCCACAGCACGAGAAGTGTGTATTTGGGAGCGCATAAAGCGCAACGTACGAGCACAAGAATCCAATGCATAAGGACGTTTTCAACGCAATAAAATCCATTTATGAAGAACTTAGCTCCGACAACCTCACGCTGCTTTTTACGATTCTTAAGATTTATAGCATTTTGAAACTTCAAACGCGTTTTACTCGAAAACGTATTTTCAAAATCGGGGAGCAGTAGAACTCAAAAAGTTTACATCCGTTTGACTTCAAATTTTAACTGTAGCTTCATCGTTTGATTATCTAGTGAAGTACGCACGATTTTAGTGATTGATTAACAAGAAAAAAATTTATAAACAATTTAAGTCGATTTTTTGTTAAAACAATCGCCATTTTGCGAAAAAAAATCTAAAAATATAATCATATGTATATCACTAGCAAAACTCATGTAGATAATGAAAAAAGAAAATTTATCTAAGTGAAGTTAGACGAGACTTCTATTGCTCGCCGCGGAAGATCTTTTTGAAATAGCGGTTTACGGTAATCACTGTACAGCCGCCATTTTGTAAAAAAGTCAATAAAAAGTTTTTTTTCTCTTATTCAAGAGTTGTTTAATCAAATGTTATATTATTTGTATGACATTAATCTCAAATGTCCTTAAAAAAATAATTAAGAAAGCCTTGTTTTTAGAGCGTCTGAGAGGTATAACCCCTTAAAGCAAGATATGGGCCGATGCAGAAGACACCGCGTCTGACGCCTTGCTCCCCAATTACCATTTGTGGGGACGGCTTCAGTTTTCGGTAGATTGAACTAATAAGTTTTGAAAAAACATAAAAATGGCGTCAAAATTTGAGAAAAAATTTAAAAAACCTCAAAAAATGGAGGCGTGCGTTAAAAATCGCCGGTGCTGTAGAAAGACGTCTCGATCTCAGCGGCTTGTATTGCAGCAATCGCGGAACATCGGTTTTTTCTGACCTGGCTTCTTTTGTTGACTTGACCGTTTGCTTGAACGCAAGAAGGACGCAACGCGCCAGGCAATAACCGTTAGCGGATTACTGCAGTTTTATTGCTCTCCTGAGCTCAATTTTGGGGATTTTCCAGGTTTTCTTCCGCCAGATTGTAGTAAAAGAATAAAAAAAGATATAAAAAGTTTCGAACATTTTCATTGCCTAGCCCCCTTTAGGGGGTTGGAGTTATGGTTCGACATTCGTAATTGCGAGATTTGGTTAAAATGAAAATGCCCCCCCCCCTACCTTCTCCCTCTTGACATACAATTTTTTGTTGGGCTAGGTGAACTATCACCTCCTTCACCGAAAACGCCCATTATAAAAAGGTTTGTCCTGACTGACCGTCATCGATGAGCCGAAACTACTAATATTAGAAACATAAAATTTGGAATACAAATTTCATTTGTAAGGTATAGACTCGCTAAGAAGGTATTTTTGAAATTCAACCCCTAAAAGAATGAAAAGGGTGGTCGAAGTGGAGTTCAAATTTTATATGGAAAAAATATAAATAACGCGTGTATCAACATCACTCTGATGCAATTTTTCGTTGATGAGCGACACTCGGGGAGAGGTGAAATTTGGCAGAAATTTTCTTCTCGAGTTCTTATCAACAAAAACTTGCATCACAAATATTTAACTAAAGAAATTGTTGGACAAGTATTTCACCGATTTTCGTAACTCAACCCATAAGGGGTTGAAAGAGACGTGAAAATATCTCTGCAATAATATGTAATTATTAATGCTCCTATTCACTTGAAAAGTTGTGTAAATAAAATAGGTAAATAAAGAAGTTATTAAAATCAGTTTTCCGGATATTTGAAACTCACCCCCTAAAAGAGTGAAAGATAGGGTCAGAGTTTGAATGAAAAAGAAATATAAGGCGCTCTTTAACCTGTAATTTTGCAAAAATAAATCTATAATCAAAACATAGTTAGTTCATCTTTTGTCGAAATTACAACTTTAAAATAAAAATAAATTCCACGAACTTCGTGTTGATAATCTCAGAGTACCGATTTGAATTCAACAGACTCCAGTTACCCCTCAAAGTTTGCCTCACAATGATCCTGGGGCAATCGTTGAAAATTGCCTAACAGTGGACTGTTTCTGATACAGACCATTCTTTTCCAGAGCGTTCCGAAAATATATCCTAAATAAATAAACATATTTAAAAAAACTTTACTTCAACTGTACATACGAGTATATCAGGCTAGGTGTATGTATATGTGTCAGCCTGTGAGGACGAACACAATTTAAAATTAATATTTATAACCTGTAATCGCTCAGATCAATCATGACACCGGCTAGTAAAGTCGGTAGAGTCTGAGACCCTTACTTTCAGGGTCCTGCGCTCGAGTTCTACCTTGAGCCTAATTAAAAGAAGCGCTGGATAACTTTTTGTAGTCTTTTTTGAAAAGTTTTACTATGTTTTTATTTATTTTTGTCAAAAAGCATTCCAAAAATTTACTATAATTATTTTTGAACATCATTTGCCATCAATTAAAACCTAAACAGTGATCATAGATTGATTACAAGATTACAAGATACACGCCGACGAAGTCGTAGGCAAAAGTTAGTTAACTGTTCACCTTTCGATAGCATCTTCTATGGCTATTACCATAGATGGCACAAGAACTAGATGTCACATGCAGTACGAAAAAAGTATACAAAATTTATATGGCTGGGTGGTCCATTCCGGAATGGACCACAACATTTGAAATGATGTATACGTCGAGTGATTCATATTTTTTCGTATCTGAAGTCTTGATGAAGTCGATCAAATGTATACAAAACTGCTATATTAAAAACATTTGCTTTCGGCACGTTCTGAAACATGTTATGATCCATTCCAGAATGCACTATCCATTTCACAATCTGTATACTCTGCTCTAGTATGCCATGCGACATCTAGTTCTTGTGATATCTATGCTATTACTTATCACTAGTTGAGAGAAAAAGGAGGAGAGTGTGGTGGGAGCGGGGGTGGGTAGTGATATGGAAGACATCCCTTTCTGGGAACGAGCGGGTGGTATTTAGGTCCTCCCAACTCGTATATTATTTAATACTAAAAAAGAAATGTTTTCGCAGAACAATAGAACGTTATAAAACCAAAACTATATAACCAAATAGAAGCAAAAACAAAAAAAAACCATGAAAAAACAAGAATATAACGAAGGGGTGGAAAATAAAACACAAAAGTCAAAACATCTTTTCTTATTCGGTTACCTTAGGAAAGTTTCTTTCAAGATCTGGTCCTTTCCGCTTCCTGTCTTTAAACCTTTCCTTTTTTGTTGTCTTTAAAAAAAATATCCACAAGTTCCACATTAAAAACTTCAAAAAATACGACTCCCTGCTCCGCTCATTCCGGGTCGCGATTAATAGAATTTTATCCTCCATTTGCAATTTTTCCCACTCGGGACAAAATTTCCAAACCATCTATTCAATTTTATTAAAACATATTTTTTTGATTGAATTAGCACACATTGCGATTTTGGAATTTACAACATCTAGGGGAGGATCATTAATAAATAGACTGAATAGTAGTGAACCAAGTACAGTACCTTGCGGTACACCACAAAACAGAGGTTTCGCACTCAAGAAAGATTTTTCCACCTTTACTTGCTAATGGTGCGATCTGAGATAAATGCTTTCATCAAATGAAATTGATAACAAACTAAAATTGCCTGTTGTTACCTGACATAAATATAACAAAAAAAAAGGATTAGCTATCAGGAAGAGTGTATGGATACAGAAAGCAATATACGACAATAAAAACAACTTAACTAAAGAAATTAAGATCGTTTGGAACCAAATTCCAACAAATATTTTACAGGGTTACACGATATTGTGATTCTTGTACCAAGTAGAAATTTCTAAACTTATAAATAAAAAACTTCTAAGACTCTTATGAACTGGGAGCTCTTTTACCTTTGCTATGGTATCTAGTTGCTGATGATCTTCTAAAAAATCTGATCAATTCAGGTTTGAATAATTCGACATATGTTGACTACCTGGTCATTAAAAAATAAAAGCAAGCATGATGGGATTATCTCCGATCTAATTCATTTAGGATATTAAATATAGTCCATAACTGATATCAATCCCAATAAAACAATAATCATTCCATTCACAAGACAATGAAGCAATCTCTTGAGGGAAAAGTAGTATAATTCTCAAAGAAAGTTAAATATCTATCCATTAAATTAGATAGCCGAATAACTTGGAGGTTCACTATTAAAAAGGCTAACATAGATATCCAGCAGGCTTTTTAGCAGGACTTGGGGTGGATCAATAACAAATATTACTCTGGGTCATTTATACGTATAAATATCTTTTATAAGACTCATAGTCAGATACGTTTCACTCGTTTTGTAACCAATAACTAACTAATCAAAAGACAGTTGAAGTTTGTTCACAAAAACTGTAACGGAGTAATTGGTGTTTTGCATACCTGCTCAACTGTAGATTTAGAGGCTATACCGGACCTGCCTCCACTGTATCTGCATGTTAAAAAGGGGAGGAATAAAACCACAAAGGGAAAATCTCCTCAACACAAGCGGTCTGGTCGGTCACTTGAAAAGCCATGAAGAATAATTCTTATAGGACTCGAATGCATAAGTCCATTTAAGATGAAATGCCGAAACGCTATAATTTTCAAACACCATTCAAGGAAATCCTAAGTGATCGTGAACAGTAGCCGTTTAGAAAGAGTAGCCCTTTAAAAAAGGGTCTCTTAGTGGTACATGGATAGATCGAAAATGGAAGTCAGAGCATACGTGAGATATATTGGCCTCACCTACTATTTTCTAGGCAAAGATTCACAATATAAAAGCAAAATATACATAGTATCAGGCAGCCAAACAGCACTCAATGGGTTAAATACATATATAGCCCTGACAGTATTGATATCTTACTAGATATTCGGAATATCCCGTTTATACACCATGTGTGTCATCAAATACTCCAAATTTGTCCAGAAAACTAGTGGGTATAGACTAGATATCAATATAGTCAAAAATTACTGGATGTAGCATGATCATCGGCAGTTCTTACGTTGCACAGCGCCATATAGTTGTTGATAATAATATGATAATTATGTCAAATTAAGAAAAAAATATGTCTGTGCTTTCAAGAAAGCGAAAAAAAAGAAGAAGAGCCATTTTTTTTATCTTAATATGGAATCGAAAGGAGCAAAACGTTCACTTCCTGGGAAAAACAATAAATACTAAGCTCCAATCTTCAATTTGTCGTATATTGACAATTAGTTGCTGCCTTTTAGCGTGCATTAAAACTAATTGTCACTTCCATTTCTAAATTGTTTACTTTTAAAAATCTGTCCAAGTACGGCATGTCACATCAACCTTCCGCTTATGTCTGTCAGGGGTGCTTTAATATCTAGATATTCGGAATATCTAGATATTGATACCCCGTGTCTGTCATAAGCATGATCTGTGACTGTCGTACTGTCTTGAACTATTATCTAGCCGAAGCAAATCAGGTTATGTTAATTTGGATGCCAGAATATAAGGACATAGAAATTGTGAACCGTATTGCAAAAGAAGGAGTTAGATCTAGCTAGCATCATTTTGGCCATCCAAAAAGACACCTTGATGCGCAAGTCGGACTTTCGATGGAAAGAATTAGATAGAAAATCACATTTTCAGAAGAAAAGAACTCATACTCCAGACAGATTTTCTCCATAATGACTTCATTTTTAATGAAATGGAGTCATATGTGTAGTGTACCACACAAGCACCGGTGTTTGCAACATTTCTATCTAATTTAAAATCATGCATATTTTATTGCATATTAGCATAGATGGCAGAAGAACTAGATGTCGCATGCAGTACGAAAAAAGTATACAAAATTTATATGGCTGCGTGGTCCATTCCGGAATGGACCACAACATCTCAGATGTTGTATACGTCGAGTGATTCGAATTTTTTCGTATCTGAAGTGTGGAGGAAATACATCAAATGTATACAAAACTGCTATTATAAAAACATTTGCTTTCGGCACGCTCTAAACCATGTTATGGTCTATTCCATTATGCACTACCCATTTCACAATCTGTATACTCTGCTCTAGCATGCCATGTGACATCTAGTTCTTGTGCCATCTATGATATTAGTGAAACTGCAGTAAAACCGCCACCTACCGTCATTAAAATGAACTGAATTTATTGGAACGATTGTCCAATAAAGTCAGCAGTGACAGGCATCAACTGATCATGTTGAAATTTCTTTGCAGCTTTTCTTCTTTTCTTTGAAACAACATTAAATACTCAAAAATGTTCTTTATAACATTTAATTAAATTATTGAACTCTGTCATGATCTTTCGTCAAAATAAGGAACTGTCAAGTGACATTTCAAATGAACTAATTTTCGTCTACAGTCTGTCATATCCGCATTTCTATGAAATGACTGATTTCCAAATTGAGTAATTATGGAGACAGGCTCATAACGAGGTTTTTCTTACTGGGTATTGCCCACTCAATAATAATAACTTACTAAACGCACTAAACCTATCCTATTGTCAGCTATTGTAAAAACGCACCTTTTACTAGTTATAAATCCAAAAGTAATAGATTCAATACCGATAATAGAACAAAATCGATCATCCTGAACGATTTCCATTTCCATATTATATCTACACTCCCTTTCATCTTACTTAGTACCTACATAGATCCTCCCACAAATCGTATAACAGAATTAATTTCATGAAGTGCATCTGCCTGTAAAACTGATAAGTACGCACTGACATATCCCCAGCCTCCATCCCCCAGCTGTATCCAATATAAGCATTAAACTCACCATCAATATTTCTCTTTCAAATTTTTTCTCACAATTCCAGGATATTTTCGCAGAGAAACCCAAGGTACCTAGATAGGGAGGGCATAAAACAAATGTAGAACATAAATTAAAAAAAAAAAGAAGAAAAAAAAATCAGATCATTTATTTTACTTTGTTTCGCACTCATACCTTATAGTTGGGCGGTGGTGCTGGTGGTGGAGAATGGGGAGCACACCGTTCGCATCGCCTCCACCGCCTCCACCACCTCCACACCGATATTCGCGTTTGTGCCGCCGATTGCCGACATATGAAAAATGCACCGCCGTTAAGTATAATTTATTTGAAATGTCGGTTCCCGGGAACGCTGAAACCCTTAGAGCTGAGTACACAGCGTCGAGCAGCATGCGTGTTTTATCATCGTTACCAAGGATTTTTTTGCAGTTTCTGTTGTTGCTGGTGTCAGTTTTGAAAAAGATGAAATCATTAAATTTTGTAATTTACACACGGCAGACGTAAAAAGGAACGAAACGCAAAGTAAGAGAAAAGCATCATAAAAAATGAATTTACGATGTATTGTGGCAGTAGTGGTGGTGGTGGTGGTAGTGGTGTATGTATATGCCACGATAGCAGGAGACTGCATCCAGATTTGCACGCTGCGTCGGCCGTTTGCCCCAAGGGGGCCTCACAATTAATATAGTTAATTCGGTTTTATAGCCCCGAGTATTTCAACTTACCGGAGATCTTAATTTACCGCCTGCACATAGCCTGTTGGTTGAAATATTACCGCGCATTTAGCATTCTTTCCCATAAACTTGTGCGACTTTAGAATGAGTCTTGTACTATCTGTTTACGAATAACTTTCACTTGAATAATATAATTGATAGAGTCAGATATTTTAGACTGTTCATATAAGCTAAAAATAAGAACTATGTGCTAGGAAAAATCATAATGAATAGCTTCTATAGCTAAAAATCGGAAAATAAGATTCCGAAGGAGTAAGATTAGTAGAAAAAATAAAACACTGAAGAGTAAAAATCTTCATAATTGCATACTTTTAGGATTCACGGCAATATTTTTTGAAAATTTTATTTCAATATATCAAAATCACAAATATGTATTTTGGACTAAAAATTATGTTTCGAAATTAAATATTAATTACGAAAATTGGAAGGTTGAAAGAGAAAATATTGAAAAAACGTGTTATTACAATAATTTTCAATAAATACTGACCAGTTCCAAAATTCGAAGAGCAAATACGAAATTTTGTTTTCTGAAAATCCCATTTTTAATATTTTAAGCTCTATATACCAAAAAAAATTGTTTAAAAAAATCTAAATAATTAAAGCATTTTATTATTGGAATAGTTAATTTTATTTAATAACTGCCTGTCCGGTAGATTACAGCAAGTATATGTCTGGGTGAGGATAATTTTTCGCATTTTCTTCCATAATCTGTGGAGTTCCACAGGGATCCATTCTTGGGCCTCTACTCTTTATCCTATATATTAACGACTTTCCGCTTGTGGATAGGATCAATCGCCATTTACTCGAAATTACTAAGTGGGCATTTGCAAGCAATCTTAGAAAAAAATCCTAATAAGTCTCAATGTATTAACATTTTCAACCTGGTTCGATCACCACTTTGGAATTACCAACTGTCACTGTGATGATGTTGTGATTCCGTTGGTGAACAAGATCCATAATATATTGCGACCAATATTCAAGTCTACCTTTCCAACATTTACGCATTTTTTCGTCGCTTATAGCTATCAGCACGTTTCCTGTCGTTTCAATTGCGTTGTAAGTGAAGAAAGACTTCAATCTTTCAACTCTTTAAGTATGGTTATATTGTTTTTGCGAAAATGGATTCAAGATGAACTAGAAAATTAAATTTCGCATTCAATGAGTGCGTCCGGTTTATTTTTGGATTACAAAGGTTTTATCATGTGTCTCCGGCCAGACGGAGCTTCCTAGGACTATTTAGCGGGCGAATTAATTTGAAACATTCAAACGACTTCTTATTCAGTTCTTACATTAGCGTCCTTTTGGCTACGACACACACATTTGATATCTTTTCCTGCTTTTATTTTTCTCCGTCCTTCTCGTAATTTTGATTTTGTGTGTAATTTTAATTATTCTTTTTTATTAACTTATTTATTTATTAATTTATTTTGTTATTTTTGTTTTGCTTTTGATGTCAGTCTTGATTTTGGTTATGATTTTTCAGTCTGTTCAATAGATACTAATGCAAAAGATTGTCAATCTGATAGTGTCATTCACCAGAAAATATAATAAATATTATTATATTAATATTATTAATCGCAAATTTGTTAATACCAGATTTCAAATTCATCATGATGTGTATACTATATTTGCATACTATTACATCTTTAAAAAATTTGCATTTTACAAGAATCATATACATGAACAAGGAAAAAATCTAGAATTGGTCTAAGACCAATTCTTATGTTAAACTAGATGAATGCAAGTTTGGTTGTTGAAGTGGTTGCCGTATATATTTTTAGAACAATTCGTCAGACAGAAAAAATGATTATAACCAGTTTTATAAGATTTTGTATTCTGAAGAAGTTTTTAGTACAACAAAAATGTCTAGGACTGATCACTTTCACAGTATTCATAAAAATTCCTAAATTTTTATATGGCAACACCACGAAGGGGTTGGCCGACTTAGCTGATTTTCGAATTTAAATATACTTTTTATTTTAAAAGCCCATGTGCAAAATTTCAGTTCTCTAAGTTCACGCGTTCTTGACTTATCGTGCGGACAGACGGACGGGCAGACGGATGGCGGACAGACAAACGGAGAGATGGACATGCAAAAATCAAAACATCTTTTAATATTATGCGTGGGTGTCCAATCCATTTTGCTCTACGATACTTATTTTAATGCGTTACAAACGGAATGACAAACTTAGTGAAGCCCATAGATTTCATCTAGGGCATAAAAAGACGTCAAATACAAACTGTGCCTCATAGATTGTGCTGACGATACAATTTACTACTATTGCTGACTACAAAGCTATGATGATCGGAATGTGCCCTTAGCGGAACATCCAGCAAAAAAATTAGAAGATTTATTTCATAGTGCTCTTTTTCTTCTTTGTCGTTTATTATTTTGGCCTCTATCGGAAAGCGCAACCGCCCCGAAAACGAGTCCGAAAGAGTGCTATTAACAGCCAATTAGCTTCTACTCTTGATGCCTCTAAATTGAGTGACTCGCACGACCATACTTTGAAAAGTGCGGGATGTGATACATCAGAGTTTAATGTCCATAGATACTGCATTCGCCGACACTGTTTAAAATATCAAAAGGCAGTTGCAGAGCCTCTGAAAAGCGAGCTCAAACTAAATTTACCTTAACAATTCATTGAAATGGGAAGTTAATTGAAGATATCACTGGGCATAAAACTGTATATCGACTGGCAAAATTTTGGTATGTAGACATGGAGTTGATCAACTTCTAGCAAATCCAAAATTAGAACGTGAAACAAAAGAAGCATGTGCGGTCAGCTGTCTACGTAACAATAAATTCATGGAATTTGAGTGATGAAGTAAATTGTTTAGGTTTTGATACGACTTATGTAAGCAGCGATTTAAGAAATGGAGTTTGTGTTGCTTTTGAGCGAAAAATTGAGAATAATGTGCTTTGACTATAGCTTGTCGACATCACATAATGGAAATTATGTTATCAGCTGTACTGGATCAATTACACCTGATATACAATTATTCAAAAGGTTTAAGAACATCTGGGACAACATTGACCAAAGCGACTGCAAAACAATAATTTATAGCTCGCCTATTCTATCCTCCTAGTAGAAGTGGCCGTAGACAGGAAAAACAACTGAAGGACTATCAACCTCGAGATGACTACAAAGAATTGTTGAATCCCACAATTATTTTCTTATGATGCGTTTCCGAGGAAGGTGTTACCTTTAAGAGTCCTGCTGGTGTATACCGGGCTAGATGGATGGCAAGAGCCTTGTATTGTCTGAAAATTGTCATATTTAAACTTTAGTTTAAACTGACCAAAAAGAAGAGAAAGCTGTGAGAGAAATATGCATTTTCACAGTAATGATATATATAAAATATTTGTTTCAAGCCTCTGCAGGATGGTCAGTACGAAGAAGTGACTTACAATTATTGAAAGACCTAAGATCATTTGAAAGAATAAATCAAAAACTGCCTACTGTTACCCTGAAAAAAATACTAGGCCATTTGTGGTATTTGTCGGAAGAGTTGGTGTCTTTTACATTTTTCTATGACGAACTTTCAGTTTAAGATACGAAGAAATAGATAAACGCACTACTGAAAATCGGAGGCATAGAAGATTGTCGAAAAGAAAAACCATTCATAGCAAACACATCTACGAAAAAAACATTGAAGAGTTCGTGACTAGCAACTCTTTACGATTTTTCCAGATTCTGAGTATCCCATCAACATTTTTGAATAAAGAAGTGGAAACTTGAATCGATCACGCCAATAATGTGGCTGCAAACAAAAAATCGTTCATTCTATGCGAGTAGTGAACGATATAGCTAAGCATGGTGTTACTCTATGATGAAATATAATAAACTGATTATAACAAATGAAGAACAAAAGCAATATATGATTTTGTTGGTAAAAGAGTATAGGAAAAGCACCCTAATACTAATAAATCAACCCCTGTTTCTTAAAAAAAAAAGTTTCAAATTTCAATATTGTCTGTTAATTTGAAATTGCATTCGTAATATCCTTACTTATGAATAAAAAATTTCAACTAATATAGTGATTTTGAGTTTTTATTTAAAATTGAAACCTTGGTAGCAACCCCTAAATATTACTTAAAAATTTTGAAAATATGTGAAAAAGCTAGAATTGGTCTAAGACCTATTCTTATGATAGTCTAGATGAATTCCCGTATGAAATTTCGTATGGTCACCCATTTAAGCAATTTTGATTTTTACTGTGGTTTTTCGCATATATTTCTAGAACGGTTCATCGGACAGAAAAAATGATTATAACCAATTTTATACGATTTCATATTCTGAAGAATTTTTAGTACAATAAAAATGTTTGGGATTTGATCGTTTTAACAGTAAACAACCTAAAGTTTTATATGGCAACACCAAGAATGGGTAGCCCGATTTATTCTATTTTTGAAATTTTATTTGCTATTACCCAGCAAACATTTAGTGACCAAGTCTGTCTATAGAACGTCAATTAATAACTTCAAATTGACCCAAAAATTAAACGTCCGTCTGACCTCCTATGTACGACATATTAAGATCTCAATCTATGTTTTTGTGGTCATATTTACATTCATAAATTTGTTGTCATTACACCATCTCTCGATTCATTTTATAGACATAGTTAGGACATATTGAGACCAAGTCGGTTTATAAATTGGCAACACATGTCTTAAAATTGACTGCAAAAGGAAACGTCACTTCGGCATCTTATATAAGTCATTTCATTATCTCATTCTACCATTGTGGTAAAAAATTAGTGAGCTTCAGACGAGCTACAGATTATCGTTATATTCACGTCATTTTTGTCGTGATTTAGACACACAGAGAGATTTCTAACAATTGAACGGCATTGGAACGTCTTTCGGAAAGATTTATGGGCGTTTTGTTTAAATATACAGTTAGGACAGAAAACAGTCGTCGAATCAGAGGGAATTTCGTGCATTGGTTGTGCCCATAAGCAGTCTTATTTGGAATTTTATATTGTGGGGTTGTGCTGTTTAGGTACGAAACTAGCTATTTTTTATAAGAAAGTTTTAAATAATTGATTGTTAAGAGTTAAAAGGAGGAATATAATTAAAAATTTCAAAAGTCTCTAAGAAGTTGTACAAAAAAGTATATTGGGAAATATTAAGCTTTTGAATGAGGGAGTCCAAGGCCTTTTTAATTAAATAAAACATCTCAAGCGTCAGTTCAACAATAAGGACCAGTTTTCTTTTGATTTGCTGGCGAGATTGCCTTTAATGCTGCCAAATGACATAAATAAGCTTGAAAAGGATTTGGCTGAAAGCGCATTGTTTAAAAAACAGATGGTAATTTAAAATCAATTCGGACGTATTAATAGAAAAAAATAATATATTTTATTTTAGACTGAAAAATTTCGACAAGTTGGGGGAAAAGGTGTAGGATCATCACTTAGGAAATGCTTAAAAATAAATAATTTAAAACAAAGTTCAAAAATATGTAAGCTATAGTACAAATAAATAATTTTTTTTTTTAGTTATTTTAATGTGACTCTGACGGTTTATTGATCATCCTTGTGACCTTTAAAAAGACGTTTCATGTACGTCATATAAGTACATACATAGGACGTCTCACCGCCTTACATAACGAAGACTGTTTTGAACGACCTTTGATGGTTTTTAAGTGGACCATTGTCGTCATCAGAACGATCAACTGACGACCTTTGGACGCCTTTTTGACTTCCATTTCTTTTTCCTAGGATGCACGAATGACGGTTTATTGATCATCCTTTTGACTTTAAAAAAAAAGTTTCATGTACGTCATAAAAGACCATATATAGGACGTGTTACTGCCTTACATAACGACGACTGCTTCGACCGCCTCTTAATGGTATTTAAGTGGAACATTGTCGTCATCAGAACGACCAACTGACGCCCTTTCGCTCCATGTACGAATGACGGTCTATGGATCGTTCTTTTGACTTTAAAATGTTTGCTGGGTTACTATGAAAACATCCTATACCAAATTTCAGATCTCTATTTCAATCCGTTCTCAGGCAGTGTACTAATATAAAATGGAAAACGAAATTGTTATATGGCAATCCCACGAAGGAGTTGTTTAATTTGTCTCATTTTCGAACTTAATTTTACTTTTATTTTTCGAAGTTCGCGTACCAAATTTCTGCTTTCGAAGTACACGCGCTCTCGAGTTATTGTGCGCACAGACGGACGGACGGACGGACGGACAGACGGACATGCAAAAATCAAAATAACTTTAAATATTATGCGTGAGTGTCCAATATATTTTGTTCTACAATCATTATTTCTGTGCGTTACAAATGGAATGACAAACTTAGAATACTCTATAGATTTTTTCTAATGTATAAAAAAATACTGAAACTGTTTGTTAAGGTACATAATTAAATTATGTAGTGCCCCATGAAAAAAAAAATCTTAAGAATAAGGACCGCCCTAATATGCGCATAATGCTAAAGCGGATCTTTGATTTCACGACTCAACGTTGCCATGTCAAATCACCAGTTTCATTGTGTTATACTGTGACTTTTAATTTGGCGTCGCTCATGTTTTTATTATAAGTTCAAAAATTTTGATACACTGATAATATCGGGTTAACCGCAGTATCGAGTTGAATTACCAAATATCGCAACAAGATTTATTGATATTGCGATTCATCGACATTTTTATCCCATTCATTGCTGTCTCTTGACGCTATTGGTGTGCTCTTTCCACATATGGGTACGAGTCAGGATTACATATAATTTCCGTATTTAATTATTGCGGCGATAGAGTACCTACAATGATTTAAAATATTTTTGGAAAAATGTAAATTTTCAAACGCATTGTATTGAAATGCTTTTTAGGATTCCGAACCCAAAGGGTAACAACGGGAGGGTTATTACTAAGGCTTAGCTGTCCGTTCGTCATCAGGTTGTATCTCATGAAACGTAATAGTTTAACAGTTGAAATTTTCACTGACTGTGTTTTTCTTTTTTTTTGCAAAATTTAATAATTTTTTTTTTGCAAAATTTAAATTTTTTTTTTTTGCAAAATTTAATAATTTCTTTTGCAAAATTTAATAAAAATAATTAAATTAAAAATTAAAGGGGCCCCCATGCAAGAAACTTGATTTTTTCCGTGTTTTTTACTCGTTTTATTCTCATTCATTATTATTATCATAAGTGCCTAGGCATGTTTTTCTCAAATGACAGCTTTTTTTTTCTAATGCCAGCATTATTTTTTCACATGACGCCTACTCTCATTAGAAAAAATAAATAAAATAGTGTTCAATTTTGTACGATGGTACGACGTGTCCGGCTCGCACTTGACCGGTTATTTACATAATAATTCTTACGTGAAACTTTGATCCATATGGGTTCTACATAGGTTCAAAATTTAACATTTTTTTATCAACGTTTTCATTATTCCAATCCAATATGATTGAAAATATTGTATTTTGTCAAAAATATTTTAAATAATATAATACGAATATTACATTTCATCCTGACCCGAGCTCATATGCTGAAAAAACACAACTATTGTCTCAAACTAAATACACTGTGATCATAGATAATCGGCTCATAACATCGCCAAAGTTCCCCTATGAAATTTAAATTAATCAGCAGCTGCAAAAAAACATCGATCAACATAGACCAGAATATAATGACGCGATGAACACAAAAAAAAAACATTCTAAAAATGCAAAAGTCTGGAAATATAGGATTAATATCAAAACCCGGATATACTTTCCTCGTTTCCCAGTTCAATTAAAACAATTTTTTATCACAAGAGTCATCTGAACTTTGCCCCCTCGCACAATTTAATTTTTATTTATGCTTAATTCCTGTTCTGTTAGGCAAAAGTAATTTTCCATTGTAAATATTCTCACAAAAACACAATTGAGAGTATTTTTTTTTTACTCAGTCTAATCACATGCAGCTGATTAATTCCACAAACCATAAATCAGTACTCCGCTAATTGCCAATTTACTGCTGATTTCAAGGCCTAATTTCAATGTGATAACACACTGGAGATTACAAAAAATGGAAACTCGATATCACAACAGTCACGGAAAAATATTTCCCGCCAGGAATTAGAGCAAAGAAATTCCAGTTCGTTTTAAATTTTACACAGCTACAACAAAAACATCAACCCCCAGCCATCACGTCGTCGGCACACATCACACCCCAACCATCTCCTTCAAACTCATCAGTAGGATTCATGCAGTTCCGTGCCGTCTCAGTGACGCTTACGGCTTACCTGCCAGTCCCTCCACTGCCGGCTCAGTGACGCTTACGACTTTACTGCCAGTCCCTCCACTGTGCCGACTCAGTCATTTTTTTCTTCTCATTTGTTGAAAAAGCTGTTTTAGCTTGCTTTACAGGCACAGTCATTGCACACGAACGGGACCGGTACTGTTGCCATGCAAAATCAATACGAAAATTCATGGAATCACGTGCAACACCATATGAGTGGATTTATAACGTTTTATTTACTGCACAGTGCCGTGCGTGAATCGGGACGTGACGTGACGGCTACTACACGGCATACATCACTGTATCGGTTGCCGTTCGTGTAGATGTAGAGATACCTGTAAAAAGGGGAAATTAAATTTACTTCACAGTTGTCGAAGCGGGTAGGGTAGAGGAGCGGTATCATGCTGTTTGCCTCACGAAGTCACCATCATGATAAATAACGAATGAACGAGAGCGAGACGAAAGAGGTGTCGATCAGTCGGTCGTCGGTTCTCATTCTCACATTTGTGGTTCACTCACAGAGTCAGAGACAGACTCTCAGTTTCAGTTCAGCTTCAGGTTCAGGCGTATCGGTCTCGGCTCGGTAGTCGTTTTATTTTCACTGTAAAGTAATTGAAGAGCATAGAAGTATAAAGCAACCGGAACTGCGTTTCAGTGTAAAACAAACAAACAGAAAAAAATCTTTTTAAAAATATTTTCAAGGTGAAATCGTCGCGAAAATGCATGATGAAAAATTAATTGAACTTGTTCGCGACTATGTGGAGTTGTATGACAACTCGAATCCGAAATATATGGACCCTGGTTTCAAAGATAAAATTTGGAGGGAAATAGGAGAACAAATGGAGCAACCAAGTAAGTAGCAATTTTTGCTTGTTATTAATTTTTCTAGCAGTAGTTTGAACGGTACCACAATATATCTTGATTGTGTAGTACTGTCTCTTTCATTTGTATTTCTATTAAGATTGAAATTCGTTTTGTACCTACATATCGACGTTGGAAAGCGTAATCGCTGTAATCTTTCAAAATAAAACTTTACACTAGAGTCTAAAAAATTTGTCAAAATAAAAAAAACTCATAACTTCTACACTATGCGTGGTAGAAGTGCCATTTTTGGAGAGCTCATTTTTACAAATTACATCTACAATTTGCAATAACTAAAATTACGCTAAATTTAGTAGTAGTAAATATAACGTTTTTTCGACGATGTTTTCTAGCGTCGATATGTAATTGAATTTGTGGTTGAATATTTTGCTTTGATCAGAAGAGTTTTATGCAAAATCAGAGCTCGTCGATTTGAATTGACTGCGTGGAAAAAATGTAATTTTATGAAAATTAAATCAACAGCTTTTGGTTGAGGTAGTAGCGGTTTCTAATGCCATCCAAACTTTTACTTTTATTTGCTGAAATTGTAATAGAATTTACAGGCTGTTCACAACTAATTTTTCTGTCGGAATCATGTTTTTTTTCTATTTCGTAGTTAAGATGTAAATTTCCTATACTATTCAAACATTGCAAGTCTCTATTAAGCCTCGTTTCCACTTATACAAATTTTCTTGCACGACAACTTTTGAAACAAGTTGGCAACATTCTGTCTAAGTAAGTGGAAACACTATATGAAAATTCAGACACATGTTGGCAACTTGTTCGATGTCGGCTGTAAAAACTAGCAGAATTTGTTGGGTGGATTTGTTCATTTAAGTGGAAACGCTCATTTGTTGTGTTGGCTAAACTAGTGGAAGGCAATGGAGTAGAATGATAGAAGTTAAGCCAACAAATTCGCGAGAATTTATTTAAATGGAAACACTTGTAAGTTTAAGCTAATATGTCGGCTCCCAACAAGTACACAACATGTTGCCGAACAAGATGGCACAATTTTTATAAGTGGAAACGAGGCTTTATAAACAAGTAAAAAAGCTAGAGTTTGTCTAAGACCAATTCTTATGATACCCTGGCTAGATGAATGTTCATATGAAATTTCATAGGGTCATTCATCTATGCAATTTGATTTTTTGATTTTTGAAGTGGTATTTCGCATTTACTTCTAGAATGCTTAGTCGCACAGTTAAAATGATTATAACCAATTTCATAGGAATTCATATTCTGAAAAAAAAAAACGTATAGAGCTGATCCGTTTTTACAGTATATACAGGGTGTCCCGTAAGTGGTGTCATATCCAAAGGCTTCGGATAGGTCATGCTAAGACGAGCAAAAAACTGTATAGTGAATGGGAATCCCAACTGTTTCCGAGATAAAGGGACTTAAAGATATTTGTGTATGTTTTTCTAGATTACCCTGTAACTTCTGAACGTTACACCGTATGATGATGTTTTCAAACTTCTTCGATTGATAATCGCTGGACCTTTCCCACTGTCTATAAATTTGTTTCCATCCTCTTTTCCATTCCGAAGTTATTGCTCAACAAATTTAAAATTTCGGAATTTTTATTTAACTACTATTTTTATCAAAAAACAATGTCAGCACCACCAATTTTTCATATTGTATTTAAAAAGCCCAAAATCTTAGCTTTAAAATTACCTATCACACTCTGTACCGAAAATGTAACCCCTCCTACGTTTTTTACACTTTTTCTTAAGCATCTCTAGCTGAAATGGCTGAAAAAACTCAATAAGTGCCAGAAAGTAGGCAATTATATTTTGGAAATGACCCTTTTCAGTCATTTTCGCTGGATATGATTAAGAAAAAGTGCAAAAAAAGCAGAAAGGGTTACATTTTCGGTACAGAGTGTAATAGATCATTTTAAAGCTAAGATTTTGGGCTTCTTAAATACAATATGAAAAATTGGTGGTGATGACATGTTTTTTGATAAAAATAGTATTTAATTAAAAAAAAAACCATTTACAATTCCGAAATTTCAACTTACTTGAGCATTAACCGCAAAACGGACGAGAGGAGATGAAAAATTTATAGACTACTGGAAAGGTCCCACGATTATCAATCGAAGAAGTTTTAAATCATCATCACAGGGTGTAACATTCAGAAGTTACAGGGTAATTTATAAAAACATACCGAAATATCTTAAAGTCACGTTATTTCTGAAACCGTTATAATCCCCCTTCGCCCGCCCATACAATTTGTTGCTCGTCTAAGCATGACCTATCCGTGGCCTTCAGATACTATAACACAACTTACGGGACACCCTGTACAAAATCCTAAATGGTTATATGGCAACACCAAAAACAGGATGCCCGATTTAGTGTCAATTTTTTAAATATTATTTACTATTGATATGAAAACACTGGGCATCAATTTTTAGCTCTCCATGTCGATGCGTTCTCAGGCAGTGTCCAAAAAATATAGTGAAATGCGAAGATTTTGTATGGTAACCCTTTGAACGAGTTACCCGATTTGCCTCATTTTCAAAGTTAAATTTCTTTTCTTTTTCAAAAAGGCCGTGTGCAAATGACAGTTTTCTAAGTAGACAAGTTGAAGTCACATTTTTATAAGTTTGAAGAAAAAGCGAAATTATAAACGGTTTTAAAACAAAACTAAAAAGATTTAATGAGACTTTTAAACCTCTTCTTGGTTTTTAACTGAAACTCATTTCACTCAAACTTTTTTACACTTTACGTTTAGTTCCAAATCTGAAAAAGTTTCAGAAACCGTTAAACCGATTTTACACTGGTAAATAGTTTCTACAAATGGTAAATCATTTTTTCTGCATGAAATTTCGATTTGCGGCTCTAAGCCCGTAAACTGACAGTACCTCGGCACTTGAAAAATTGCCTGTAGATTCTATATGTGTCTCGAAAGAGTAAAACTCAACTCCCTTTCTATTTATGTATGGAATAGCACATATCAGGTAAATGGCCTTCACGGCTTTGCTGGCACATATGCACTCTTTTGTTGAAATTCTCCTTGACTGTTTTGCAACAATTCGGCTGAATTCGTTGCGCTGTATCAACACTTAATTTTCTCCTTCAAGGCGTTGGTTGTCGTAAGCTTGTTGCCATAAGCCTTAGACTTCAAAAATCTCAAAAGAAAAACTTCAATAGTAGCGCTATGATCTGGGCGGCCAATTTTGATCACCAAAACGAGAAATTACACGGCTGAATTGTTTCTCCGGTTGTATCGTTAAAACCATAAGGCTTGATTAGAAATTAAAGTGACGCAAGTGGGAGCTCTGGATGACCAACGAAATCGAAATAATACAAAAAGTAGGGGATCCCGGGGTTTTGTAGGTTTACCCTTGGAAAATGGTCAAATTTGTAAATTTTCACGGAAGTTGTCGTGGTTAAATTGAAACATAATTTGAAAGAAAGTGGCTAATTTCATTCGGGTAAAATGCCAACCACAGAGGATGTATGTAGATTTTCGATTCTGTAAGTGGTATTTCCGTGTATTTTCAAAGATCGCCGGTAGATGGCGAAAAGTGGGTATGCAAAATATTTATAGATTTAATTTTTTTTAAATAGGTAAATGACATCCGATCTTTCTGAAATTTGGTACAGATAATCTCTTAGTAAAAAGCATCCATTAAAAACAAACAATGGATTAATCGATAAGTTGTAGAAAAACATTTCGAAATGAATTTTTCAGACAGAATTGTGGACTTGGAAAATTAAATTTCGCAACTTAATCAGAAGTGCAGGGAAAAGATATTAAAAAAATCAGAAAAAAAAAATCACAAAATACTAGCAAAAGGAATTTTGCAAATCAGATAATATTTGCCCCCATGCCCTCAGAACACACAATTTCGGAAAATGACATACTTTTTCTCAGCGGTATATATGAATGACCTTTTGACATTGAATTTATCATCCGATTTTGATGAGATTGTGAACGAATATTCTACACAGATGGTAGAATATAAAATAAATACCCCCGCTCCTGGAAAAACGATTTGTTTTTTATTATAATAATATATAAGTAGCTCACCACGGGTTACCAATCTGTAACCCGCTGCTGTATGAATCTAGCAATAATTTCAAAAATTTATAAAAAACTCACAATGAACTTGGCAAAAAGAGTTTTGAAAGTCGGTTGGAATTTGGCCGAGACATAAAGGTTGTAGCTTTGCAGTATATGCAGCTAATTAATGTAAGCTGAAGGTAATTAAACAAATCTCGCAATCTTATTTTGGAATATGATTGGGGTTTTCTGTAAATGAAAGATAACAGATTATAGATAATAATAACGAAAAGAAACTGGCTTTAATGTTGCGAATATACTCGCAAGATGGTAATTATCAAAGTTTTCCGAAAAGTATTGATTTTAGCCTCGAGTTTCGCTTACATTACGCATTATTTCGGTTTCGCTTGACCATCCGGAACTCCTACTAGCGTCACTTTCATTTCTAGTCATGCTCAACATATACAGTGAATTTAGACGAAATCGGTGATGATGAGTAGGGACCCTCTCCTTGTTAGACTAATTGGTAGTTTTTCTCTTATTTTTCTTTAATTTGTGCCTCCATGCTCTTCATAATACCAAAACTGTGCTTATGACTGAAATAAGCTAACATTAATTCTATATGAATTGTGCTGTTTTCATGTTGCTTAATTGAAATCGCAGCATATCGCCAAGCTCGAAATCCGCAAACTACAAGTCGGATCGGTAATGTTGTTACTTAAAAATTTACAAGGGAAGTGGTATGCAGAACCTTTATTGGTGAAACAGTAACCACTCACGTTTATATGTTTCAACTTTAATTTCTTTATCTGAAAATACCGTTAAAGTATGTACGACGCAATGCATCAAATGGGTCCATTAGAGTGCCGAAAATTGTCTGGTTCATGATCAATCAAGTGAGAAATATCTCCTTGAGTAGATTTAGTACAAAGCCCATGATCAGTATTCTTGTTATGTTTAGCGAGTTAAATTTCAGAATTTTGAAGAAAAATAATCTCCTCGTCGACAGATTGTTTCTTTACTAAAGTTATTTTTTTTTTGTAATACATTTTATTGTCTGATGAACTTCTCAAGTTGATATAGGAATTGCAAATTGAATTTATAAGAATTTATTCAATTTGCAATAATTTTAAGGTATTAGATGATAAGAGTGGGTGGAGAGCAGGGGCCGTTTAAAGGTTGGAGGCACCGAAAATAATCTTGTTTTGCTTATTTGTTAATCCGTCCCTGATTCTAATATGGGATTTGAAAGCTTTTGTGAGAAAATCTAAGATTTCTACCAATTCGAAAGAATATCCTAAAGCTCAAATTTCAAAACTTTTTGCTAGCATTCATTTAACTTCAAGATTCAATTTCTCAAGATAGTTCTACCTTATATAATTCATTCTATCATGCATATCTTTAATGCTTGCTTGGCAACTTCTGAATTTCTCACTTGCTGGAAGGTCGCAATTGTGCGGCCAATACAAAAAATTAGTAACCCAAGTAACGTAACTGACTACAGGCCAATAAGTGTATTATGCTATCTTTCAAAGGCCCTTGAGAAGATAATTTTTTCCCAAATAAGTGAACACTGGAAAGCACAAAACTCCTAACTCCCTGGCAATCGAGCTTCCGTGCTTCCCATAGCTGTGAAACCGCTCTCTTAAAAGTCATTCGTAAATTTTTAGATAGCAATGACCTTGCAGTGTTGACCCTACTGGATTTTTCAAAAGCTTTCGACAGTGTCAATCATCCTAAGTTACTGACAAAATTAGCTACACGATTCAATTTTTCTACGTCGGCCATTTCTTTAATAGCTGATTTTTTTGGCAAATAGATCTCAACAGGGGATTGCTGATGAGCGTCTCTCAGAAGTACTACCTTTACATTGCGGAGTACCCCAAGGATCTATTCTTGGACCACTATTGTTTAGTCTGTACATTAACGATCTTCCTAATGTCGTCATCCAGGACTGTAAAATCCATTTGTACGCAGACGATGTACAACTATACCTGAATAGGCCGAATGGTCTAATGGAAGACTGCGTAGACCGCCTCAACTCTGACTTGAAGCGAGTATCAAGATGGGCATCCGAAAATCAGCTTATATTAAATCCCACTAAATTCCAATAAATGGTCTTTTATAGACAACAGCTTGATATAAGCGAGTTGCCTCCGGTCATTCTTGATGGAGGTTACCCTGCCTTTTGTGAATAAAGTTAAAAATCTCGACTTTACTCTGAACACTTCAATGAGCTGCTGTGGCCATGTAAATGGAATAATTCGTAATGTCTATGGTGACCTTAGGGGACTGTGGTTATCAGCTAGTATACTAACAGAGCCCTTACGTTTAAAACTAGTTAAAACGCTTTTATTGCCATATTTTATTGGGTCTTGTCTAATTTACCCCAGTTTAGATTCTTCTTGCGCTAGGAATTTGGAGGTTGCTTTTAATGATTGCACGAGATTTGTCTTTGATCTGAAACGATTTGATCACATTTCTTCGTTTCAGTTGCATATACTTGGATGTTTTTTAAACACTTTTCTTGTTCGAAGGCAGTTAATTTTTCTTCATAGAATTACATAGCGAAACCGTGTACCTTCTTACTTACATGACGAGTTAGTTTTCCTGGGTTCATCTAGAAATCTTAGTATTTTAATTCCGCGATGCAGATATTTCCTAATGGAGAACTCTAACTTTCGAGTAATACGTTTGTGGAATTCACTTCCTGCCAACTTTCAAAGATCCAGCGCGTTGGGGGCTTTCAGGGAACTTTTATACCAATACTCGCCTATTAACAACTTATGATTAAACAACTTATTTATTTTTGCACTCACTCAAAACACAATGGACTTAATTGTCGAGATCTTAATTTTTTAAATTTTTTTTTCTTTGTTTTTTTTTTCTTTAATCAATACAATTATGTTATTTTAAATGCTTGTATTGAATTTATATACTTCATTCTGAATTCTGCTGTTATTCTTGTTTAATTTTTATAATATTATTGTTTCATATTTATTTTGTTTTTCTTAATCTTCTAACTTTTTAACTTCATTTAATTTCATTTCGTTTTTCTCTTAAGTTTATTCATTAACTTTTAATTTTGATATATTATATATTCAGTATCAGTCCGTTGCAGGTAAAAGATTTTGTAAGTCTTATTGTACCATTTGCCAAGAAATAAAAATTGAATTGAATTCAAACGCACTATCCTCGTTTTGGAAATTCAAGATTTCGTTTAATCGCCCCTTTTCTATTGAGTGAGACTGCAGTTACGTGCCTCACCAGTAACACATATTTCAGCGCGCGCCACCTGGCGGCAGCAATTAGAATACGTTTATTGGATGAAGTTTAATTAGAAGGTACGCAAGTCAAAAGTAGAAAAATATTTAAGAAATTTGGTTTTCATTATTTTCATCTCTTTATCCAGCGCCCACCTTCTAAACTGATTTGTCCTTTTTTTTTGTTGTTATTGTTTTTTTAAACTCTATATTTTATTTATTTATAGGTGCTCAATGTAAAAAACGATGGAGCAATATTCGAGATTGTTTTCGGAAATCAATAAAAAAAGCCGCAACCAGATATAGTCAAGGAGCTGAAAATATACGAAAATATAAATACGATGATCAGCTTGAATTCTTAAAGCATTTCCTTCAAGAAAAGGACACAAGCAGCAGTGTTCCATCAGAGGAAGGTACTATAATTTTCAAGATACCAGTTGAAGAGCACGAGCAACATGACGAAGAGACCGAAACATGGGAGAATAATTTCAATAAAATCGAAAATAATCGAAACGATTCAATTGTCCTGGAACCATTGCAAACTCCTCCAAATAATTCGGAACAAATCAATTTTACGGGTAGAGGTAACAAGCGGAAATATGAAGTTTTGGAAACTGCAGAAACGACATTAATGAAATTCATTTCTGATAAAAACGAGACACAATTAAAGTATCAACCAACTGTCGATACTGTCGTTGATTCTTTCCTCTCAGCTATTGCACCAACTTTGAAATTTCTAACTCCGTATTATTTGAATTTAGCCAAAACGGATATCTTTGCAACTGTACAGAAATACGAAATGGAACAGATTTTAGGAGGTCGTAATACAGTGCACAGTGTTACAACAACAACAACATCTCAGGGTGGTGGACAGAATTTCCCTTTACAATTTTCATCTTCTCCGAATCCACCTCCTATTCATGTTTCATCAACATTCTCTTCACATAGTGCAGCTTTTCCAACATCATCATTCACAAATACCATATCTGGACATCATGAAAGTGATGATAGTAGCGGACCACCATGTTATTCGCAACCTGTTCGACACTGTTCTACGGTGCACGCAACAACAGCTGGTAGTCCTATTATAATTGTACCAAAAATTGCACCGGTGACATCTTCAGATAGTCGTGATTCATCGGATTAGCGAGTCAACTGAAAATAGTTCTTATGAGAGGGAAATTTTTTTTTTTGTAACTGTTAAGTATTTTATCTAAGTTTTCAAATAAATGTTTTTTTTTAAATTAATTGCTATCTTTTCTAGAATAGTTTTTCCTGATAAGTCATAGAAGACGGTATACTCCTTGAAGATACCATTTATTGAATCATTTCAACTCTGCTAATCGCTTTTGATATTTGTTGAATATTTTAGGGAAGGGGGTGGGTAGTTTACCCACGTCTCTAATAGATTTAATTTTTCAATTCCGATATTCCGATATTAATATCGATATTGAACGTCTACAATGAAAAAATGTTGAAATCAATTTTTTACACGAAAAAATTCTCAGATATGAATAAACAAAAATTTATAAAAATTTGGCAAAAGTTAAGATTAAGTACATTTATTTAGTTTTTTAATTATTTTTCTTATGATACTTTTTCTGGACGTGGGCTCGCAGAAAACATAGGGCATTTAAATTTTTATCTTCTAAAGATGAACGCAGTTTTGTGACAAATTTACCACTGGCGGAAAATGCCCTTTCAGATTCGACACTGGATGATTTTACGGTTTTCAAATATTTGTAGGCCTCACGAAGATATGATCCCCGCATCCCATCCTCTTCGAAAGTGGCCATTTCTCTGTGAACAGCTTCAATGCACCCTTCGAATCATTATCTGTTTTTGATTTGGGATCATTGCAAATGGTCATGTCAAGTTGCTCCTTCAACGATAAGTTGGCTGAAACATCTACTGATTCATTGTCAGACGATGCATCGGTTACGTACTCTGGCTCTCTTGCAGCTTTGTTATGTCGTTCATACACTTCAATCACAGCATTGGCAAACGTTGATTTGCTGTGTTGCCGAAAATCTAGAGCATTGTCCACATTTTCATATCGCTGATGACCTTTGTGGAGGTAATGCAGTAAACCAGAAAACCATGTCCGTCGTTCGTTGATACGTGTCACCAATGATGCTTTCAAACGGTCAGCCAAATCTGTAGCTCCCAAGTTATTAATCATGAACACTATGGCCGTGTCGATTGACAAAAGAGTCGCATCATTTCGACAAAAACCTTTTCTACGGCCAGTTTCACCGGTTCCAAAAACGCGACAACCGATGAATGGGTGTCAAACTCCAAATCACTGATCTAATGGAATTTTTGAACTTCAAGAAGCGTTCAAGCATTGCATGCAGACTGTTCCATCGTGTTTTCGTGTCCAGGACTAATGGGATGGGCTTGCCAAATTCATCGGTTGTCTACTTTCCCAGTGCTTCGTCGTTTTTTGTTGGAGAACGACGAAATACCTTGACAATCATGCGTACTTTTGCAATTAACGGCTTCAAATCTTCAACCACCTCAATTTCGTCGTCCTTTTCAGCAAAAGCGACTTCGAAAGCACCCAAATCGTCCTTATCATCATCGGTGTAGTTCTCATCGAGTCTGGACAAAACCGCAGATAAATTGTTATCTCGCTGGTTTTTAAAATAGTCGGTGATTGCTGTTTTCGTCGAAGCTTCCGAGTCTGTAGCCAATTTTCTTTTGTGAATCGTTTTCAGATGCGTATGGAGATCAGTGGTACTGCCACCAGTTGATTAAAAATAAAACTACACATAGTTTTCGTCTGTGGTAGCGCCTCCATGGAAATATTGTGACATGGGTCTCTATTTGACTATAAGAAAGATAAAATATAAATATAAAACTGTAATTAATTTCAATTTACAAGAATTACAATGAAATTCGTTGGTTTGAAGTAAATAACAGTTGAATTTTGATCCTTACCGCTTATGCTAAACGTAGGTCATGAAAAAACCTTTAATTTTTCGAGACATTTAGCTTAAATTGCCTTTACAAAATTTCCTCAACAATATTTCTGACAGTTGCATAAAATTACAAGAATTGGCAACAGTGCTTACTCGAACTCTCAAGAACCCTTCAAGATAAGTCCAACACACAACAAAATAATTGAAATTAAACTAATAAAATAAAACCAACCCATAAACAAAGTTTTTATTATAACTATTTCTTTTCATGTGCATACAAATATAAAGTCGTATGTAATGCAATTTATACCTATTCATTTTATTTCTTCATTTGTTCATTTCGAGTTTTGGTTTTTTTTCGCCAATGTTAATGTTTGGTCACAACGAGTCTATGTAAACCGAATTTCAGATCGATTGGATTGCTTAAAAAAAAATTGTCAATATCGAAATATCGATACTGAGCCAAATCAATTCCGATATTTCGATTCCATGAAAATGTCCGATATTTCCGAGATCTCAGAATCGATACTATCGATATTGTATGTCCTAGTTGTGACCAAAGCTTTACTCATGATGTCATTATAAAAACAGAAAATTTGAATTATATTATTGTATAAATATTTCGTTAGTGCCAAAATAGTATCGCAAAGATTGTATCCATAAGGGTTACAACAAAGTTTCGTTCATTCACGTTGGTATAAACAGGTTTGACTACAAAAATTATAGAAGTTTTATTACTGTAAATAGAGCAATCGCTGAACTACTTATAATGGTTAAGAGTAGGAAATAATTATGTAAAGTAACCCGTCGGGAGTCGTACTATCTGCGCATATCGTGTCTGACTTACTGTCGCATCCGGAAGGCCTTTCGTCGACAAAACCTCTAGAATCGAGTCAAAATGGACAAACAAATAACTATCAACATCAGACCTTTTACTTATTAAGAATCATACAGAAAACTTCCTTGTTGAAAATAGAAACCCCCTCGGGTTGACTCTTGATTAGGTATCCTATTAGTGTACGAACCAGGCCTTACATGTTTCGGGGGAGAATTTAAGAAAACAAACTAAATGTAAATAAGTATCTGATGAGTCGATAAGCGAGTTCTTTTCTTTTCTCTCCTCTAACCGCGGTTCTCTCGTTTTCTTTTTCATTATCCTGTGTACCTCAGTGGATGAGAAAATTAATGGTTTTAATGAACTACCTACTAGATTATATTCACGAAAAATTTTATCCAACAAACTCACCCAGAATCAGGGAAAATGGCTGTCACTTATTACTGAACGGCATTTTTTTATATTCCAGATATCTTAGACTACCTACTGATCACCGAAAGATGTGCGCATTGGATAATAAGAAATTTGGTCAACTCTAGTGTACGGGCGGACAAGAGGCGATATTTTCAACAAAAGTTTGTCCCCAAACTATCATCCAAAATTTTGTGGAGAAACTTGCGTGAATGGCAGAGATAAATCCAAGTGTAACCTGTACTCTGACTTACTTAACTCCCATTGCACTTCTATCCTGAACCTTTCCTTGCATAGATCTGGACAGCTGGGTTCCATGTTTCCCACAAATAATGATCCTTGTTTTTCTTTCAGATATGTCGATGCCAGAGAAATTTTCGTGGCAATTGGTGCCGTCAAATCTGACGCAGTTAGGCCAGATGGTATTCCACCTAGGTTTATCAGATTTCTTCTACCTCTAACAATACAGCCAATTCTCTATATTTTTAATACTTGCCTTACCATGTCGATATCTCCTTCTGATTGTTAAGCCGGTACAGTTGTGCTTGTGTCTAAGACCAATTCAGCTGAGGTTATTAAGCCCTTTCCAATCCGGTTTCCGTAAATCTCGTAGCTGTGAGACAGCCTTTCGGAATGTCACGAATGATATTCGCAGCTCGCTCGAGCGGGACCATCTGTGTCTTTTTACCCTACTTGATTTCTCTAAAGCATTCGAAATGGTCACTCATTCCAATTTGCTTAGAAATTTGGCCTCACTTCCAATTTCACTCTTCTGCTGTCATTAATCCGTAGCTTTCTTTCTAATAGATCCCAGGGGGTTAAAGTGAAGGATCGTCTTTCCCGTGCTTTGCCTCTAAATTGTGGTGTCCCTCAAGGCTCTATTCTTGGCCCCTTGCTCTTCAACCTGTATATAAATGAACTTCCAAATGTTGTTGAAGACTTCAAAGTTCATTTATATGCCGATCTCATATATCTCAGTCCACCAATAGGACTTTTGGAGGATTGTATCAATAGGCTGAATTCCAACTTGCGCAATATTGCACGATGGGTTGATAATAATATTTTATTGCTAAATGCCGCAAAGAAGCAGTTCATGGCTTTCTATCGTAGAGCAGTTGAGGTATCTGACCTTCCACCTGTAGCTAAATAACACGGTGCTGTAATTTACGAATCGTGTAAAAAATCTTGGTATCTTCTTCAATTCTAGAATGCCATGCTGTGGCCATGTTAACGATATGAGAGGTAGAATTTAGGGTGGGCTTCATCGGCTGTGACTTTCTTCGGGAATTTTGTCTATGAAAATGCGTTCGATGCTATTTATTTAATAAATTAGAGTTTTTGGGCTCAACAAGGCGTTTCGATTTGCCGATACCAAAATTTTACTATTCATTAATGGAAAATTCTTACTTTGTTCATACTGTTCGAGTGTGAAAAAACTTACCATCCGATATTCCGGTTTTTTTTGTACTAAAAAAAGGTATTTATATTCCTGCAGTATATTACCATAAATAAGCAATTCTATTCTATTCTGTTCTCATTTTCAGACATGTAAATAAGGAGAGTTTTGCATTGAAATAAATTCAGAGCATATTTAGTGAAAATATGAAATTAACCGAGCTTGCTACCAAACCGGCAGCTTGAGAATAGAGTGGAAAAAACTCTCTTTGACATGCTAGTCATGTATAGGGCTAATATTGCTAGGCATTTAAGTAAATACTTTGTGTTTCGTTTCGTATATAATTCACACTTAACAATTTATTTTAAGTGCTGCTTTATCGCTATATGCATGGTCAATGCTCTGATGAAATATCTAGTCTAATCCCTTGTAGAATGATTCCTGCACGCAATACTCGCGCTGCAAGCCGCGCACATCCCTTAATCCTTCAAATTACTTTCGGCCGTACAGTAAAATTCCGTGATGATCTTTTATCCCGAACAGTGCGAATGTGGAACAGCTTACCATCTTCTGTTTTTCCCCCGGCATACAATCTGCGGAAGTTTATGGGCGACATACATCGGCACCTCCGCCATTCTCCTCATTCTCCTAATCCTTTCCCTATCTCCTTCCTGCCATGCTGTGCTTTGCATCACAGGGTATCCCTGAGCTTGGCTTAATAATATAAAAAAAAATATATATGATGTCAGCTTGGCTGATCACTTTGACATATACGGCAGACAGGAACCAGGCTGTACTGATGAGTATACGGTTCATGATGATACGAAACGCCTGCTTTTGCATAAAATATTTTTTTTAAAAAAAGTTTCTTTTGTGAAAAAGGTTATTCAATGTAAATAAGGGACATAAACAACATCCCACAGGGTAGCTGGGGTACAGCACACAAGGACTAACATCATCCGGTCCTCATCAGTATAATCGACAGGCAAGGTAAATCAAGGTGATGTGTTTCGTTTTTATTTTGTACTCTTCTTAGGCATGATTATTTTTTATTATGGCACGTGGTGGTACAGGATTTAGTTTTGACTCACCCCATACACTCCGCCAATAGCCAAGGTGTGCTGGTGTGCCGACCTTTGAACAAGATAATATGGAGTTAGCTGTCAGCCTGAGCTGACATACTGGACTTCTTGTCCATCCAGTTTCCACTCACCTAAGTACCATAACCCTACTCAGACTCCTTCGTCATCTCTTGATGTAACTGTGGCCTGACATTTTCTTCGCTCTTACCAGGGCATTCCTTCAGATTTAATGATCGTCCTTGGGTCCCGACACTTGAAATTGTTATCAATTCCAGGAAAGCTATACGATTACCATTCAAAATCATAAGGTTTGTAGTTCTATAATTAGTTTCATTCTCTTGCCGTTAAGCATTTATGCTCCTAAAATAGGTAGTAGCTCACTTAGCAAGAACTTCAACTAGCTAGCTAGCTAGCAATTTTGAATCTATATCAAAAGAAAACGTCTCCAATATATCTTCAAGATATTGAGGCCATTCGAACTGCCTTTATCAATAATTGAAAGGAAAAGAACCAACAAATCCCCGGCGGTATCTATTGACAAATCTTTCGTTTTAATCAAAACAACTTCCGTTAGATATCTGTCTGAGTACGTATACAGCATTGCAGTCATCATTAACTCAGCTTGTATCTCTGCAAATGTCACTTTTGAGATAATTCTGTTTTTATTTTCTTCCTTTCTATCAAAGCGAAATAGTAGCAGCAAACACAGCAGCAGTACGAGCAAACATCTCCAACATCCGCAGCATCACACATCTCTTCTGGTTTATTTCAACTTCATTTTGCGGCTGCCTAGAGAGTAAATGCCCACCAGTTTGTGTAGCAGTTGCTGTCAGTACAACTAAGCACCGACCTGTCAAGTTGATGGCTTACAGGCAATGAGAGGTGGTAGTAAATCGATATATCAGTGCCTCTGGCTCTCCAGCTCATCCGAACTAAAATGCTGAAATCCCTGACCCAAGCAAAGCTGTTGCTGTCGTCTTGTCTGTTCGAATGACGGATGACTGAAGTAGAAAAGTGAAAAATAACACAAACGCAACGCACCATGCTCCAAAGCCCAGCTAGCGTTCTAGTATAAGGCTATAATATACAAGAACGCGAGTACAGAGGACCAGACACATGTACTTCGGAGGAAAATTAATGACATTATGATTGATTGCACTTTTATTTTTCCTCAAAGAGTATGTTTGTGTTGGTGTGCCTGTGTGACTGAGATTAATTTCCCTCACACACATAGTCATAATCAGCCCTTACTGACACCAGTTGATATATGGCACCCAGTTTTCTTCTTCGTCGTCCTCCTTAGAGAATTGATGCCTTGCAATTTGAGTTTATCCAAAACCTGGGATGACTGATGATGTGGGCTGAATTATGTGGGTATCAGGATGAGGAAAAAGAGGAGAATATATACAAGTACGCCATCTAGGATAGGCTTTGCATGTGAATTTGTGGTTGAGGCGAAGATAATTAATTTATCTCCAAGATTTTCCATTCTTTCAGGTAACACATAATAAGAAAATTTATAGACTGTGGGAATAGAGCCTCCAATTACGTGCTTAGTTCAGCTTCTTGCTTTTATCAAATGTAACTTTGTCAAGAGAATTGAATTGTTACTCCTTGACTGAATTTTAAGATGAATCGGTTGAGGAATTTAAAGAAGAAGGTCATAGATGGACTCCCATCTGTTTGCTGAAATGGTCAAATACAAAAACGGGTCACTAAGCACCACTAGATTTTAACATTACACCCGAAGTGTGTCACATGATCCAAAATGTCATCAGGGAAATTATTATCAACATCTGAATTAGTCTTTAAGGTCAGTTCCCTCAAAACAGGTGCTTAAAGTAAAAACAGCTAAACTCACAGCACGCCATTACCCTGAATGAACTCAACTAAGAAACTTGTTTAATGTGGGCTGAATAGTTCGATGTGGGTTAACAAGGCAAGCATTTATGGGAATAAATTTCCACTAGAGATACCTACCAGCAACGTATTCGAAATTTTTCTCAGTTATGGCATTGACGACCAACTTCATGTCGTTCGTTATATGTCGAAGAATTCAATTCCCTTATGAAGTAGATAAAGGATAAAGGGACACGATTTACACAATTGAATGTCAGATCAATACCAACAAATGGGTATTTTGGAGGAGGGAGTCATCAAAGAAATGAACCGAGACAACATCACAGTGAAAGGCGAAGTACACTAGAAAGTAAGTCAATCGGAAATTCAAAGGTGCGTGACTTTGAGACATAGGGCAAGTGAAGCATAACACTTAAACTGAATCAGCGAAAGAAGCAGTGTTATTACCAAACCGGGAGGGGGGGGGGAAGAAGAGTGGTTGTAACACCTTTAAATGAAGTCCATATTCATCCCCTACTGTAATGGTACGGAAAGAAAATATTAGAATTTTCACTGTTGTATAGATTTTTGCAAATTAAATAGAGAAACCGATGAAGGAGAGAATTCAAATCAGACGAGGACTCCTTCTTTAATTTCGACTTATTCCATTGTCTTTTGGGATCATAAATTAGCCAGCTACCGGGCAATGGGTGCAGTGTTAATATGCAGCAGACTATATAAAATTGGTTCGCCAAATTTCGTACAGGTAACTTTGACCTCATAAATGCGCCATGCGGTCACCCAGAATCAAAGGTCACCGTTAAGGCGCATCGCAGATCAAGCAAGCATTTGCAGTAAAGTTTCATACGTGATATAACGCTTTCGTGCAAATCACGAAGGAATTCATTTGCTTGCAGATTCAGCTCGTACACCAAAACGTATTCGTGGTATTAATATTCGTATTAGCATAGGCTTTCCAATAAGAGGTGTTATTTTGATATTCAAAGAAAAATGCCATTTTTTTAAATAAAAGAAGAAATAAAAGGGGAAATTATCCACTTTCGATGGAAGAGATATGTTTAATTTACCTTGGCTCAAAAGATGTCCAATATTGGAAGATCTAAGTACACTATCGTTACTATTTCTTCCCAAATCGCCAACGTCTATGGCAGTAAATAATCCATTTGCATCAGAAATCGCTATTAATATAACAGAAAAAAAACCTTTATTAAAATAAAGGGTTTTCCAATAAGAGGTGTTATTTTAATTAGCCCGCTATGTCGGTAGATGTCACTTTTGGAGCTGTCATTTTTTGACATTTGACAAGTAGAAACTACGCCATTAATAAAAATGGAACGATACACAACAACGCATTGAAATTATTAAAATTCACTATAAAAATGGTGAAAATGTGGCAGAGACGGTTCGTAAAACTCGGACATTTTTGGGTCGTCATGAAGCACCTTGTCGGACCGCAATACAGAAATTGGTAGAAAAATTCGAGCTGTCGGGACAAGTTAGTGATACGAAGAATAAAACCCGTGCACGTCGCTCAAGAACAGCCGAGAATATTGCTGCTGTAGCCGAAAGTGTTGAAGAAAACCCAGGTTTGTCCATTCCTCGTCGTTCTTTGGAATTAGGCATTCCACAAACGTCATTACACCGTAATTTGCATAAAGATTTGGGTCTTAAGGCTTATAAAGTTCAGTTAACATAAGAACTCAAGCCCGACGATCATCAACAACGTCGAGTCTTTGCTGATTGTGTCCTTGAAATGCATAAAAAGGATCCGGAATTCCATCGAAAACTCATCTTGAGTGATGAGGCCCATTTTCACCTCGTCAACAAGCAAAATTGTCGCATCTGGGGCTCGGAAAACCCAAGAGTTATTGTTGAAAAGCCTCTCTGTCCTGAACGTGTGACTGTTTGGTGCGGTTTATGGTCCCGCGGGTTCATTGGACCTTACGTTTTCGAAAATGAGGCTGGAGCAACAGTTACGGTGAATGGATTGCGCTATCGACAGATGATTAATGATTTTTTATGGCCGGAATTGGATGGTGTTGATCTGGACTACGTTTACTTTCAACAAGACGGCGCTACGTGCCATACAAGCAACGAAACCATTAATCTTTTACGGGAAAAGTTTCCGGACCGTGTTATCTCTCGAAGAGGTGATCACAATTGGCCACCGAGATCTTGTGACTTAACACCTTGCGACTTCTTCCTTTGGGGCCACGTGAAAGAGAAGGTCTACGCCAACAGCCCAGTGTCGATTCAAGACCTCGAAGATGGAATTCGTGAGGCTATCGAGGACATAGGGCAGCCACTTTGCGATTTGGTAATAGAAAATTTCATGATAAGGTTATGGTCCTATAGGCGTGGTCGTGGTGGTCATTTGGCTGATGTTATTTTCCATTATTAACGGCATACCTTCCTCTTTATAATGAAATAAAGATCAGAGCATTTATCTCAAAAACTGGCATTTTTCTTGGAATATCAAAATAACACCTCTTATTGGAAAACCGTGTTGATAGTTCCGCTATTTGAAAATTTCTAGACACAAATGTACTTGCCATCAAGTGCACCGATACAGTTGGGCAAATTCCATAACTCAGAAAACCTCTGTGCATTTCCTTCCATATGGATTCTGCTGGTGTTTTTTTTTAGTTGAAAACTGTGGAAAGTAATTCGGGAAACTTTTGTTAGATCTCAAAAGTAAATTGCTAATGGCTCTGGTGCGACCACGAAAAAGCAATTCTATTTATCATCTCATCTTCAATTTCTCATACCATTCATAAGGAATGCACCAGTAAATGGAAATTTGAGTTCAAGAAACGAAACTTAATCCTTGGACAATGTGGCAATCAACCAATTTAGAGAATTGAATTATGTGACCTTTGATAGTGTCGGCATTACTGAAGCAATGGAAAATGGCAATCAACTAGCAGAAAATACGAATGAAGCACCAGAATATGCCAATCAAGCAACAGAAAATACGGAACCTAACCAGCCTGTATATAGTTTCAAAAGAAAGCGCTCTCAAGGATCAAATGTTGCTGATGCTGCATTCGTTCAATGGATTGAAGATAGGAAGAAGGAGAAAAAAGGTACTTCTTGAAACCAGTCCTTTTTGAGCAGTCTGCCTCCATATATGAACCAACTGACACCTAAGCAAGGTAGACTCTTTCGAAAGGAAGTAATATCCTTAATCGATAATATTCTCGATTCGACGGAAGTACTATTAACTTTTTGTCCGTTATCTTCGCTAGAATCTCATTCATCAACTGTTTTACCTCCATCACCTATTTGGCCTTCTTCACCAAATATTCAAATGGCAAAGAAGTTTAGTAATAATAATTAAGAAATACCTCCTTACCTCAAGGTTATCAATAATCGTTCTTCAGGTGGGATTGACAATCTGAATTTTATGAAATTTTTTGTTATTGACAGAGATAATTATGCAACTAAATCCATAACATTATTTTCATTCATTCTATAGTACCTAGGTACTGTTTAATTTTATCCTCATTAAGTGCTAATTCTTTGGTAACGACTGCTTCGCTATGGTTACAATTATTAATATTATACGGATGTACCCAAAACCTTCGTTTTTTCTTTGTTCTTAAATAGTACCAACTAAGAAGTTCTTCACTTGAACTCATTTTGCTTACTAAATTGAAAAAAAAAAAATTCACAATTTGTATCACAGTTTAATTAAAAAGTTTCAGCATCAAGTAAGAACTGCATATATGTTTGGTGTGGGAGTCCGTGCGGATTTACATAGTATGCTGTCTAAGTTATTCGTAGTATTGCTGCAAATGCATCTTTGGTCTGTGACGCGCCTAAGTCTGACAGAGCTGTGCAATACTTAAGTAAAAAAAGACTTAAGTACTACTTAAAGTACATTTTCGTTACTTAAGACTTATTACTCAATACTTTTGAAATGCCCCTACTTAGTGCTTGAACATAAGTACTTGCTTCTATTTACTTGTACTTAAGACATAGTTTTGTACTTAAGTACTACGATTTTTACTAAGTATTTCTGAGTCTATTAAGTACCTACAAATATCTTCTTTGTACAAAAGCAAACACAATCTCTAGCGCTACTCCGTTTTTGTTGAGTTTTAAAGCACGCAAAGAACTGTCAAAGCCTGTGCCGCACTCACGCTTAAGGCAGAACCTTAGACAAACTAATAACATACAAACAAGACTGGGAAAGTAGAACAAAAACCAGTAACGTCTCGTACGAATACAAAATTGACGATGCCTCGACTTGATGACATAACCACTGACATGTATAATATGGACTGACTACGTTCACAGAAATACACTGCAAAAAGTGGACTCACTTCTATATTGCTAATTATTTCGGTCTAAGCACCAAGTATCGACTGAGAGAGAACTGAAAACAACAAATAAATTAGTTAATTCGTCGAAATACATGATTTTAAATTAATCATTTACGGATACCACAGGCAATATATTCATTAGATACGCAGAAGAAATTCTAAATGTTTTATTAAAATCACTTTCCGAGCTGCGTGCAAAACTTCTTCAACTCCCGGAAATGATTTTTTCAATGTTGACACCGACTCATTTTGCCAAAAGCAATTGTGCCCACGTGAAATACAAAAGTAAGCAGTCCATATTATAATATACGTCAGTGGACATAACCAAGGGTAAGGGAGCAATACCTCGCTCCAGTATAAAACCAGCAATGCCTCGACCTGATGTAGGGAGGCCTCAATTTTTTCTTAGAAATTTACTGGAAATTTTTTCCTAAGAATTATTATGCATTATTGGAGGTGATAATGGGTGCTTGGGCGGACCTCTAATAGTTCAGTGTAGCAATGAGAGATGAAATTTTTACTCTACGTCCAGCGCCAAAACCTAAAAAAAACTATAAATAGTAGCCGCTGGTTACTATACATATTAAAGTTTTCAAAAAGTATTTATTTATTAATATCCATTAACTGAACTCTATAAACTTCATTATATTAATGCCAACGTTCAAAGATTCTAAAAAAGTACTTTAAAAAATACTTCAAAAAGTACTCAGTACTTTTTATAGACTTAGTACTTAGTTACAAGTACTTTTCATACATGCGGTACTTGTACTTACGCTGAAGTACTCAGGCCTTCGATACTTGTACTTAAGTATTTTTCCTTTGGTACTTGCCCAGCTCTGAAGTCTGACACATCTGAGACTGTCTATGAATTATCGTTGAAATTTTGGTACTAGCAAACAAACAATATGAACTCATTTAGCTCAAATCGATAAAGTGAAAAAGTTGGATAAGTGGATTCCACATGAGAAACTTGCTTGTTATTGCTTTCTCATCATAAATCTGATCTATTTTTGAATCGTCACTTTTGATGATAAATGAATCCAATATGACAATCGCAAACGTCGAGCGCAGTGGTTGGACAAGGATAAATCACTAAATGGGCAATATTTATTAAAACAAGCTGATGGTGAGTATTTGGTGGTCTAGGACAAGTATAAAGATCATATAACTTCGATGTAGAAGCAACATCGATGATATTGATTTAACTAGAAATTTCACGTTATCCTAGATTGGTCAACAGATCGACTCTTATCTTTTTTTCTACAAATTACATTCATGACGACCCAATAATTTGCAATTCACAGCCTTTCTAAAAATAACCAAAAGTTTTAACTAGACCCTGGCATGTAATGAAGTCTTTTGAGAAGTATAAAAAAAAATAAAATAAATAATAATAGCCCTAAAAAGTTTTTCTTATTATTGCTACCATACTGCGTAATCTTCTCTTCCTTCGTTTTTAATCGTGTTGGGTTATATGCAAAAAACATCTAACAGTTAAGTTATATGTTCTTTGGTTATATGCCCCTAATAGTGATGATTCTAGGTGTTATTATAATGATGATCACCTCTAAAATATACCCTTCCTTCCATATCGTTTTTTTTAACATGAGGAAGTACATCTACGACTTATACCATCACCGACGGTTCTTAAATCGAGAAAGGAGTAGGAGCTGGAATATATGGTGTAAAGCCAAGATCTCATATTTATCAAAGCCTAGGAAGAATATAAGCACCTCAGCCGATCCTGAACTCGAATATATATCTATACAGGATGTTTTCTACATGGTGGTCAGCAGAGACAGGAGGTGATAGTTTAGTGGAGTTTAAGTCCCACAAAGTTATAGCCTGACTCCAGTATTCACTAGTAGCCTTGACTTGACTCAGAGAGAAGTGTGTCGTGATTAGCTGTAGCGGAAGTCTTCGTTATTTTATAATTAACTGGAGGTAACGAGTTGATATTGAAGTAGGGTTGTAGTGTAAATGGACTACACTGCGATATCTTGAGGTAGTTGTCCCAAAGTGCGTGAGTACAAAAGTGGGCTCAGGAGGTCTTGCTTATGATGGTACTGCGAGTATCGTTACCCGCTGTATAACAGCAGGTTAAGAGGATCTTGATGGAGTGAGTATGACGAGTATCGTAATGCTGTTTTGTTCAAAATGATACGCCTAAAAGAAAAACTATGATATTCACAAAAAGGCGTAAATGATCAGTCGACCTTATGTCAAACTGGTCAAGCCAAAACACTGCTACCATGGCGGTAGATCTAATCAACCTCGATAGCCAGGTACAAGGTATCGTGGACTTCGGCCAATATTTCTCGCTAGAAAGCGGTTAAGAGAAGCGCTACTAGCATCGACGTTTGAGAACAGCTACCACAATGGCAAGGATGAAAAGGAACATCGACACTGACGTCGGCTGGTCCAGCTAGATCATCAACTTCTTCCGTCGTGATAGGCTGACGAAATCCTGTTACGACGTTGTCGGGTATTTCTGGCTTCTTTAGATAAAATTCACGAATATCAGTTAACTGTAGCGTTGCAGGATTGGCCCGTGCGACCAGTCTGTAACACTGTTAGCTGCAATATTGAAGAAGCACACCAAATAAATAAAATAAAATGCGAGGGGCCGGTGTTGGAGCGTGCATAAGCATAGCTCTCCAGTCTTGTAGAGAAAAGATGAAAGTGTCTTGTTGCTGGGTTTGAATTTTTATACTTTTATTTTAGTTTATTAATTCAGCAAAAATTAGATATTACGTTGTAATATTTAAAGTTATTAATAACAACTTCATCGCGTTAAGCCTGACATCAGAATGAATTTTCTTATATTTTATTAATTTTCATTGTCAATAAACGCCTACCTAACTACAACTTTCCACCCTTAGCAAAGTATTAATAGCTGACAATATAGAAAAAGAATTGCCCGAATTACTGGTGGCTGGTCACGCGTTCAGAAACAGAATGATGAAGACACAGAGATGCGTTGCAACAATAATACTGACCTAGCCAAACAAAAAATTATTTGACAGGGGTGGTGGGGGGGGGGGGGGGCTTTTAACTGTGACTCGTACACACTGTGCTCTTTAAGTTAAAGGGTGTTTGGGAAAAACTAGATATTTTCTTAATTACCCTGTAGGTCCGAAACGGTTCATATGATACAATTTTTTGTTTGGCTAGGTGAGTACTATCACTTCCTGTTCTACTGACCACCATGGAGAAAAGAGAAAATGTCCTGTATAGGTAGCCAAGCGATATTGAAAGGCAGCTCATCACCTGAGGTCAAAACGAAGTTAATGTGGAAATGTGCCTGTGATTTCACGTGCGGTGTGGCGCGAGCACGAGCCAACGCACCGTGGGAAGGGTCTGGTTCAAGGTGACGCAAACTCGCCTGTGATGACGCGCCTGATCCATTTCGAGTTGGCAACTTCAAAGGGCGTGGCACGAGCATGGGCGAGGTGATCTGTGGTGGCCCGAGGGGGCGTGTCATTATTCATACAAAAGCGGCTGCAGAAACAGCGATAATTTCTTCACGCGGCATTTTGGAATGGATATTTAATAAAAAGTAGGAACCTTCCCGCAAATCAGCTCGGGAGAACACGCGCCGTGGGAGGTGTACGGGCTCGGCGCGGTGCGGCGCGAGCTCCTTCGCACTAAATGGCTTGGCTCGTGAAAGCAAGCTTTAGACTGGTGAATATGGTGATCCTTATGATGGTAATCGCAGATGTTGCTACAAAACTAAGGCGCAGAACTGACCTATCCTAAGGATTACCGTCCAACGTTTAATGGATGTTGGAATTTCGTTTGCAATCTTCGTTGAAAGTATAGAAATAGGATTTTGAAAGTGCAATATTTCAGAGCTCTTATATAACCCTTTACACCCGACGGTATACGATAGTGCGAGTAACTTTAAGAAAATCTGAAGACCGCGCGGATTCATTTTTGCGAACGCAACCGACGACGATCGATCGTGAGAGATGTGTACTTGCGCGTAGTGTGAGGCCCGGGTCGTCTAATGGGTTGTTAGTTTGTCATAATCGGAGGTAAAAGATGGCCGCGTAGTTTGATCCGAGCGTTGGCATATGTAAGTGTTGTGTTTAATTGTTTATTCTTATATTTTGAGTATTGTTTTTGTTTTATTTAACAATGTAAACATAAGTCAAAAGGAATACAAACTATTTTAGCTATTTTGTTTTCTGAATTAGAAACAAATTGTACCTAAACTTTAAGTAACACGGTCGTGAACCTTCGGTCGTAACCCTATAAATTGATTTCAACGTAGTATTTTGTTTATTGATTAAAAGTTGGTATTGTGGCTAAGTAGTTGTTTTTTTTTGTTTTGTTTCAGTGCTTCCTATATCTGATGATCGTATCTTAGAACTCCTGGGCGATGGAACCGAGGCAGACATTGAAGAATTCCACGACGAAGAAGATTCAGAAACAGAGCCACGTGTTCTCGCTGAACTAATGGGCGTGGACGAGTGAGAGGGGACGCACTCATAGTACTATTTCGCGACAAATTAGAAGCAGAGGGAGGTCTCGTGGTACTACTTCGCAGCGAGTGCAGTCACGCAGAGGACGTGGTCCTACTACGGGGACTCAGCGAAATCTGCAGCAACGTGGTCATGGAGACACCTGGAAGAATATTCCTTTTACCGATAAACCACATGAATATACTGTAATCGTACCAAAAAACACAGTTCACACACCATCCGAATATTTTCATGATTATTTCGATGAAGGTTTCTACGAAGATACTGCTCGGTGTACAAACTTATATCAAATGCGAAAGACTGGCCAAGCACTCAAAACTACAAAAGCGGAAATAGTGTTTGGTGTGCATATTCTCATGCGATGCCTTTCATACCCACGAATGCCAATGTACTGGCGAGCTGATGTGAGGATTGGACTTATTGCCGACAAAATAGTTCGCGACCGATTTATAACTTTACGCAATGCTCTTCATGTAGTTGATCACGATCAGCCAACTGAAACTGAGACTAACAATCCACTTTGGAAGATACAACCGATAATCAAACAGGTTCAAGATACCTACAATAAACTGGAAAGAGTTCCTTCCTATTATTCCATAGATGAGCAGATCACACCTTTCACTGGCCGATGTTCTTTGCGTCAGGTCGTTAAAAATAAACCACGACCAGTTGTTGTCAAAAAATTTTATTCTAACTACTAGCGATGGTCTGATGCTCAATTTCGAGATTTATAGAGGCGCTAAGACAATGTTTGCTGATACGTCTTTAGGTCTGGAACCTTCTGTCATACTCCATTTTACAAGAAGTGTCCCTCCAGGAAGTTGTGTGTATCACAATCGTTTTTGCACTACGGTACCTTTATTGGAAGAAATGCATCAGAGACACAGCACTGGCACAATCATGTTTAATCGCATCCCAGACCGACCCGCTTGCAAATTCAAATAAGATTCGGCTATGATTCGCGGCGAAAGTCAGCACTACAACAGGGATTCGACCGTCATCATCAAATGGAGGGACAACAAGTCCGTGATCATGGCATCTAACTGTACAGGATCTTCGTCGGGTACTATCGTCAAACTGTGGGCTAAAAAACAAACAGGTTACATTGATGTATCGGCTCCTAAAATTATCCAACAGTACAACCAACACATGGGAGGTGTTGACATTCTCGATCATCAAATGGAATATTACCGTACCTTCATCAAGGCAAAAAAATGGCCTTTGAGAGTTATTATCCACTTTTTTGGATTTGGCGTTAGTCAATTCTTGCCGACTATACAAAAATGATTGCGTAGCAAATGGTTTCCCGAGAAAGGACATTCTGACACTACTTTCGTGTTGCTGACACTTTACCCAACTTTCCAGAAAAAGACCGCCGCGACGACGTAGACGTAGATTCCGAAAACGAGCCACCTCCTCTCAATAGGCAATACAGACCAATACGCCCATCACAGGGCAGAATATATGATGGATGTGATCACGTAGCTGCGTTTGATGACATAAAAGCACCAAGGTCTTGCATGATGAAGGGATGCCATAGTCGGTCACAGATCAAATGTTCCAAGTATGGTGTTCACCTGTGTCTTTCTCGAAACCAAAACTGTTTCCAATTTTATCACCTCAAACCATAATATTTAGTAAACTGTGTTAATTTTGGCTACTCTTACTATATTTCAAAATAATTTGTGATCTATAATGATCTATAAATGCAATACGTCTGGAATTTGGTGAATCTCATCATCTATATGAAGATTTACATACTGATCCTCATAGATTCTTTCAGTACATGAGAATGAGTAAAGAAAACTTCGATTATATCAAAGAAAAAACCTATAAGAATATGCCAGCTATTAAAATTAGCGCACTACACATCGCGAAAAAAATCAAAAATTGCACTCTCGAGCAAGATACCTCGAGGTGTTTCGTCATATCGCGCGCGGTCACAGCGTTGTGATGAACACTCTTGACACACCCTCGACCCGCCTCGCCTAGTCTCGTTGTGCACCAAACTTGAACTAAGTGAGGAGGAGCTTTTAAGAAAGCGAACAATATTTAAAATTTAATAAAAAATAAAACCAAATTTTTTTTTGTTCATCATAAATAAAAAGGAACGAAAACAAAGCGTTATATTTTTTATTCTTTTAACATAAATTACTTTGCTTTTCCTTTAGTTTACTAATTTTACAGCACACTGATAGATCTACACGGCACCCAGGACCCCAGACCTGACAATACCATAAGCCCACCTGCTTTCCAGTGTTCTCGAACTACTGGTAGGCACCAACTTGTACTATTGGTCCCCTACTTTCCGATGTCCTTGAGCATCCAGAAACCAGGACCTAATAATACCGTAGTCGCACTTACTTTCCAGTGTTTCCGAACTGCTGAGTGCTGATTGCCCCCTACTTTCTGGTGTTATCGAGCGTCTAGGAATCCTATACAATTACCTGCCAATAAGAGGCTACCAGCAATTAAAAAACTGGCAGTAGCGCTTAAATTTCTAACACCTGCTTTTTCGGAACAATCCCCTAAATATTCCAACAACAAGAAATTTTAGATAGTAAACGGCGTCTATCATAAATATTACATGTGTGCTATCTAAAAGTGGGGGAGGTTGGTGAATGAAATTGATCGATCCATCCACCTGCCCCGATCCCAGCAAAAAAAAAAATTCATTTCTCCATGTATTTTCATATTATTGCTGCAGAAAACAATAAAAATCTCAGAAATGGCACTCATTTGCATTAATAGCTTCCTCCGCTTGGTTATCTGACAACTGAAGCCCATCGAATAAATCGTGTCTCGCATTAGGAGGCTTTTTGCTGACGAACTGCTATCATTTCCCGAATGTAACGAGCATTGTTGGTATGTAATAGGTAGGTGGCAGGTACCTACTCTACCACTACATACGAAATATTGGAAAAATGCTTTTATACATTTGTTTCGCGTTGCTTTTGTTCCTTTTTAAAACCTATGTATGTGAAACTGCTTATAATACCCACTTGCAGCAGTGGCGCACTCTTATAGAGTTTGGGTGGGGTGAGCGGTGGAGGGGGGCATAGTAGTTAGTCACAGTAAGGCTGAAGGTTCCCTAAAGGGGTGGACTAATTTGAAAACATTTTATTTAGCATTTCAGTTACATTTCGCCAATAAATTTCATTTTAATGTGTTGGTGGGGTTGGGGGCAGTTGGTTTTTTCTTTCTCCCCGAACAGCTAGAGCGCGCTAGGAAAATAGAACCATCAATGAAATTTATGTGATTTTCCACCCTCCTTTTAACAATAAAAGCTTTCGGGGGGTAGGTTTAATGCTCTCTTTTTCATCATATACAGCATAGACAGAGATATAATTTTTTTTGGGAGAAAAGTTCCTGTTTTGTGGCTAGGAGGAAAAAATTACTTTCCATTGTAGCACGCCTCTGGCTAGGGTGTATGTTTTCAACCTACTACAACTTATTAAGCGATTCTTTTCCGTTTTTTTTTCGTTGTTGTTTTGTTTTCTTCCCTTTGTAGACGTGCTTTATTCACTCAACCACCACCTGACTGACTTATTTGAGTCTCGAAGGTTGTTAGGCAGCAGCAGCAGCAGCAGCAGCAGCGGCGGCGGCGGCAGAAGCGGCAACCTCGGCAGGTAATTTATGCTCATGTGTTCTCCGTCCGCACATAAAACTTTCTAGCCCGGTTGCTTTTACAACTTCGTCGCGCTGCGCCCGTATAAAAGCGTTTTTATGTGTAAGTTAAGTACGGGACGTATCAAAGCGTTTTAACACGGCACGTAATTTATTCCCCATATGTGGCATGGTAATTTGTTAAGTACAGTAAAAATAATTGCTCGTATTTATAATTTACACATTCGTTGAAATTTATAGTCGCGCGTCTGCCAGTATCTTTGTATGGTATGTATGTATGCTTTCAGGTGCTTTCAAAGCGGGTTTATCAAGTCTCATGTATGTGTTAATATGTTAAAGTTGGTATACCTGCCATGGCTCCAAACTCTCCAATGAAGATATATATGTATGTATGTATGTATGTACATACGTAAAAGTGCTTCGTGGAAGAACAAGGATTAATGTGATGTTGCTTTTCGTAATTTATTCAGAATGCACGATAAATGGTTACCCGTCGAGGAGGGCTTGTTAATTACCCGGCACTCATTCATGCTGATTAAGCACTTTTCATTTAGTTTTTGCCATCAGAGATTTCACTCATCCAATGATGGTTTTTGGGTTGACATGAAAGTAAACGTGTTATTATGGAGTTTTGGGTGATTGTGGGATTGTGGATTGGTTTGGGAAATAATATTAATTTTATCGATTTTATTATTAATTTTCTGATCCTTTATAAGTACTATGTCGAGTGAAATAGGATAGAAATAGGAGCTTTGTGTAACAACCTTTATGGCACATCATGATCTGTTTTACCAAATAGAAGGACACCTTATAGATTTACAATGACATACTGTGATACAAAAATGACTTGTGAGATATTGAAACCACCCTAAATTGGATAATATTTGACTGGAAGAAGGAACTGGATGCCGGTAATGCTGTTATAGCCATATTTCTAGATTTTAAACAGGCTTTTGAGACCTTACACAGACAAATCTTGTTACAGAAGCTCTCAATGTATGGAATAGAGGGAGTAGAATATAAGTGGTGTGAGTCTTATCTATCAGAACGATCGCAGACGACTAAGGTGAATAACATATTCCTAGATTCAGTCGAAGTTAATCTTGGTGTACCACAAGGTTCAGTATTGGGTGTTATTCTATTTCTGTTATATATTAATAATGTTAAGGATGTGATTAGTCATAGTAAATTGTTGTTATTCGCGAATGACACTTTAATATTTATAAGTGGTAAGAACAGTTCCAGTGTGTTGATATCGGTACGGGTAGATGGAGTTAATGTTGAATGTGTGAATAATCTTAAATATCTCGGTATTATATTAGAAAATAAACTGAAATTTTAAAAGCATGCAGACTATATATGTGGCAAAATCACAAAAAAAAACGGGTTTTTAAGAAGAATACGAAATATGTTAAGTGTAAGGAATGCAATTATTTGTTATAATGCATTGGTTTTACCACATTTCCAATATTGTTCAACACTCTTATATGCCAGCTCGAATGAAGTAAAGGAACGTCTTCAATTGTTGCAAAACAAACCTATGTGCATGATTTTAAAATGTTATTTGTACACGCCGATCCAGAATAGGTTGGAGACTCTACATATAATGCAATGGAATTCATCTTTAAAATCAAATATAATTTACTTCCGGCCTATTTAAGTGGAAATGTTGTTTATGTATCTGAAGCGCAGCCGTACAATTTAAAGCAAAATAATAACTTCAGGCTAAGACCATGGAACAAAAGCAGCACACAAAATTCTTTGATATATTGGGTACCTACTACAGAATTTCAATAATTTATCAAGTGAACTGAAAGCAGCAAACAAAATGCATCTATTTAAGATAAAGCTAGCGGAATTTATTAAAAATAATTATCTTTAAATTTTTTATATTAGAGATCAATTAAATTAAATTAAGTCTAAAGAACTATGAAATATGGTAAATGAAATGTTATTTATAAAGTTCTTTGAAACTAATAAATACTACTACTACTATTTCATTCAATTAAAATAGTTCTCTTTCTATTGGTTCCTATAGTTTCACTAGTTTACATTGATCATATTTACTTTGTAGCATCATAATACAAAGGCTATAAAATGTAATCCCATGGAGCCAAATCTTCGTTTATTGGCCCTGAGCCTATCTTTGGACACCCAAAAAGTCACCTCTCAGCTCAGATCAGGCTTTGGGAGGACAGACCTAAAAAGAAATACTGGGAAAATACCCCGGGGCTGAGACAAGCGAAGAAGTTCATAAAGTACTCGCAACAGAGGACCAAAGAATTCCTCACACTCAGCAGGAAGGAACTAAGGCTCATAACGGGCCTACTTACTGGGCATTGCCCACTTAGATACCACCTTAAGAAGATGGGTAAGGTCAATGATGAGACCTGTCGATTTTCTATGGAAGACGATGAATCCGCTGAACATGTCCTATGTGACTGTGAAGCTCTGTGCCGCATAAGGCTAAGACATCTAGGAAATGCATTATCATTGCCAGAGGATGTCGAAAAAATGGCCCTAAAGGATATTATGAGCTTCTTCAAAGACCTTAAGTTCGAATGGGCGCCCTAGGGCATCAAGGGGTAATGTCACAATAGATCTTATAGATCGCAGTCACAAGATTAGAGGCAGAAATCCTGTCTGCATCCCCCGTAATTAATAATAATAATAATCCCGTGGAAGAAATTAGTCGTGCTAGTTTAAATGCAATCCAAGTCAAAAAATACTGATAGTTGATAAATTCAAAGTACACATCACGGGTAGACAGATATGACATAAATAGCGTTTTCGTTTTTTCTTCGGGGTTAACTCCTGCTCTTTGAAGAAGCAAACACGTGTTCGAGTTTGCGGTGCTAATCTTGGAGTCATGACACATTTGACTCTTGGCGCTAGCTCTTCTAGACCCTGCTCTGATGAAGTGCAGCTGTAGCCCTACTAATACAAAGTATTGTCAATTGTCAAATATCATTGAAAACGTCATTTTGAAATTGTGTGCCGCATTTGTTTGGTTGAAATGGATAAAGATGTACGATAATGTTTTTAATTCCTTAATAGGTATATTTTATATATAATATTTTTGGCAGACGATAATAGCAATTTGCAGCCAATGCTATGAAAAAGTGCCAGCAATTGATCTGAATGAACACATTTTTCGAAGGTGAAAAATTGAGTAATATGACAGAATCTTCATTGGAGACTTCTCAACTTCAAGCGGCACAAAAAGTCAATAATAGACAGTCAGGTATAATTTAAATGTATTATATTGAAGTTAGTAATTTGGAAATTAAAAAGCTTTTTACTTTTCTAGTGATATGGACAAATGATGCTATTTACAAGTTAATAGATGTCTGGGACAAAAACAAACACAAATTTGGAGAAGGCGGAAGAAATGTTAAGGCTGTTTGGGCAAAAATTGCCAACGACACTAGCAAAAGCCAAGCGGTATTTAATGGGAATATCTGTGCAGCGAAATTGAAAAGTCTGAAGAGAACATTTAAGCGTATTGTGGATAATAACAAGTCCACTGGACGAAGTTATAAGAAATGGATGTTTTTTTATGCTATGGATGTCGTGTTGGGCAATCGCCCAGAGATGGCACCAACCTCTAAAGGCCAGTAGCGTAAGAGGATTACAGTTAACGCTACTTGCAATACCACTTGTGATATTGAAGAAATTATTGATGACTGTAGTAATGTCACTCCTGCCACGAGAAAAATGGTAAATGCCACAGAAGAATGGATTGGCGAATTCTTAGATCGGCAAGACAGAAGGAATGACGAAAATTTGGTTGAAAGGTGGGAATCGTCCCAAAATATCTGCTCCATATTGGAGAAAATTAATTAAATAGTCATCAATTTATTATTGCAGATATTTGCCGGGTTTCCCAGATTTATTTTATGATGAACAGGCAACTCAATTTGTTTTTCTTTTTTTATGATTCTTGTTGTCGAAGAGTGAGAATCAACTAGAGCTTTAAAAGTAGGCCTTGGAAAATAAGACTGAATTTATCATTACTTGTTTTTAAAAAGAAAACCTGAATTAAAAAATGTAAATATTTAAAAAAAAAACAGAACTTAAAATAAACATAACTGGGGTTCAGTTTGTACACGTATATTATTCATCAAATAATTCATAATGAATTTCCTTTTGGCTGTTCCTCTAGTTTGCCTTTCAGAATTTTTTTCATTATCCAACTGAATGTCAATGTCAATGTCATTGAAGTCGGTTTCATACTCAAATTGATCACCGTAATTTATACAAATATTATGTAAAATGCAACAGGATAATACAATTAAAGGTATTAACTCTGTCCTGCGGATGTACACATAATTTAACCTCCTAAATCTACATTTCAAGAGCCCAAATGATTGTTGAATTCATACTCTAGACGCAGATAATTGTTTATTATAAACTTTTTGTCCTACATATATGTAAATCATCTTTTGAAAGGTACTAATAAATATTTGCACAATGGATATGCAGAATCGCCTTTGAGGTGGCTATTCCCAGGAAATGAAGCATTTTGATCCATTTGAATTTACTCGAACAAATCTGACCTCCTGAACACCCTGGCATCATGCATACTACCTGGGGAGCCAATATCGACAATAATAAGTTTTTTGTCTGAGGTGCAAACGGCTTGCATATGTAATGCATGAATTTTTTTCCTGCAAACAAACATAACTCTCTTGATGAAGTGATCGTGTGCTAACTGGAATATAGCAGCCATCAATTGCGCCAGAAATGCTACGCCATTTTTCCATCTCAACCGAAGCCCTTCTACCTTCCGGCCAATTTATGAAGTCTTCACAATTATCGGCCAGTTGGCCATCGGCAGTTGGCAAATATTTTGCACCGAGATCCATCCTGTGGAAAGGTACACACCAAATCTATCAGCCACTGATCTGAAAATATGGACATGCATCAATATCAGAATTTCTTTTTTAATGACAGGGGAGCTGAGAGAGTGGCCGTATGTCAAAACTTAGTTTAGATTTTATATTGACTTACCTAAAAACTTCCTGGTTACCAAGAATCCACAAAGTGATTTGAATTTGCTTTCCTATGGGTATTTCAGGATTTCCACATTTCAATTTTGTAGGCTTTTTAGTGGATAAATATTGCATCAGTTTCTCAAATGATGAGCGATCCATTCTGAAGTGTGCTTTGAATTCTGCAAATATTGCCGAAACATAAATATGTTGTATGATTACCGTCGACCTCGAGTTTTATTTCACTTGACTAGTAACAGCTCATGCCTTGCGAGGAATAAGAAGCAGCAAGCTGTTCGCTGTAGCCGACAATACTTACTCTCGGCACTCTATTTATTTTATGGATGAAAATAATATTTCCCCAATCTTCATACAATCTCTCATCTTGCTCAAAATACTCCATTTCGTCACGGTAATGTTTTAATAAATTTAAAACTGTACAAATTGCCAGTTTTTACTCCTCGTTCTATTTTCTGACATTTTGAATGACAGATTATAACACCAATCAACTCGAACACAGAGCTTAGCACTTGGAAGCAAATGACACTTCGGTGCAGGGTTAAGGTAACCGCAGTTGTCACCGGTGACATGCTTCGGTAGCAAAAACGAAAACACGGATAAGTGACAAAATTCAATTGTCAACAAAATTTTGTGACATATACAATTTGAAACTATGATCAGGGTTCATGCCGATTGTCACATAAACAATATCTAAGATTGTTATAGTAATGTTAATATATTCTGTGACATTTGATTCACTTATGTTTGTGACAATATTTAAATGTCGCCATTTTATCAAACTATAAATGGTATAAAGTATTTAAAATTGAAATTATAAAAAATACACGAATTTTTGAAAATTTCTTATTTATTTCTCAAAATGTTATCTATAGTGCAGCGTTCTCAGCAATATCTTTGTTACGGATACTTTTACGATAATTAAAAACAGGGAAAAATAAAAACATTTGAAACTGGAATTATAAGAGTTGGTTAATTACACGACGAACAGTATTCAATCGCACTTTATTAGTCATACATTAGTCATACAACGAAATTTTGTCAAACTTTGTTCACAGTTTCTTTGTGAAATTTTTTTCCATAAAAATGGTGTGGCATCACAATATAAATGTCAAACTATTGTGTGAAAAGTCGTTTTCACAATAAGTTCTTCTTGTTTGTGACAAATTTTCAACACTATTTTGCTGATGACATTATACATGGGTACCCTGTGAATAAACAAAGAATATGGGTAATGTTACCCATCGGTAGTACATTTACCTACTGAATCCAACAACTCAGAAATAGTCATCAATTCCGGGAATTAAAAAAAAAACATAGGTTTCATTAGCTACCTTGAATATAGAGCTTCCAGCTAGATCGCAGTTAAAATAAAGTTCATGCCCGTAACCTGTAATTCAAAAATAGTACACCTACTGCTACATTTAATAATTTGATAGCGAGACTTGTAAGGTCACATAATTTTCGCCGATTGCAAACTTTAGTGAGTAGGTGTTGATGCTGAATCCTTATTTATGGGGTAACTGAGTATTATAGAAGGCAATTTGGAAACCATTAAGTCAACACAGGCTCGACATAAGAGAAAAAACCAGGGACCGAAAATAACTGGTATTTTGAAAATTTTAAATAAAAAAACCTTGGATAAATCATGATCGTGGAATTTAATGGAATATACCAAAAGATGTCTCGGGAAACCCGTTTCGATTCGTGTAAAGCTTTTGAAAACTTAACTTTTTTAAAAAAAAATAAAGCTAAGAAAACTAACTTGGAAAGGCATTTTATTTTTTCTGACAAAAAATAAAAACCCAGCATGACTTTTTATTTTTTTGGAGCTGGAAGTATAAAAAGCCAAGCTGACTTCTTATTTTCAGGGACCGAATCAGTTATGAAGTTTTACGAAAAAAGCTTAATTTACTTGTTATTCCTGGCCGGTAATAGTTTTGAAGCTAGAAAAGTAAGCACAACTGCTTGATACTTTTTTTGGTAAAAATATAAAAAGCGAGCCCGGCTTTTTAATTTTTCTGCCCAATCTGGCTTCCTATTTTTGCCAGAAAAAATAAAAAGCCTTTCCAGCTTAGTTTTTGTAGCTTCAAATTATTATCGGTCAGGAATAACAAGTAAACTTGGCTTTTTTCGTAAAAAGTCATAACTGATACGGTCCGTGGAAAAAATCAAACTTGGTTCAAAATAAATTAGAGAAATTTTCTTTCTGGAGTTGCTATGCAACTCCAAAAGAAAAACATTTGAAACATTCTATGCTTATATCTTGCTTACTTAAGGCTAACAAGCTCAGCTCAGAATCGAATTTATGTCCATTGTCGATAATTGCCCAACTCTATTCCATATATATTCTATAAATAATAATAATAATAATATAAATGCCATAAATAATCTATTTGGACCTTAAAATTACATGTGGCATATAACATCTTCTAAATGTTAACCTCTTTGCTTTATATACTGGCCACATTCATTGGACAGTTGGTATAGATACGTCCTTTAGATAGCCTCAGAGAAAAAAGTGAAAAGTTGTCAGATCTGAAGACCTTAGCATCCAATCAATGTCAATAAACTTTTTGATCATCCCACGATCGCCAATCACAGCTTCAGCATTAAGTGCAGCACCTTCGAATTATCTTTTCTGAATACAATGATTGTTCATTAATTAACAAAGGTTGCTCGTCATCCCAATAGGGGGAATTTTGTTTGTTAACCAATCGACTTAGGCCGAAATGGACCTCATCACTCATAATGATTTCCTTATAGAAAATTCGATAAAAGGATAAAATTACTGAAGTTGCAACGCCGGTTGAAGTTTATGCGTCGACTGAACTTTATATGGGTAAAGAGATCATCTTAATTCCCAATTGTTAAGAACATTGCGCCGAACGGGCACTTCAAGTACGATGAGAAATTTGCTTGTTTGTTTAATAGCCATGCTGCTCGAATTTTTTCACCAAATCACTTATTGTGGATCGGGTAGGTATGTTGCTTCTACCCAAAATAGGATGGTATTTTCTGTAAGTATGGCCGCAACTGAAGACCGATTGCCACAAAACGTTTCAAAATTAAAATACTTTGTGGTATAGTAAAATGCTTCAGAACGAATTTCCCGCATCTAGACAAAAGACAAAAAAAAAAATGACGTTTAATCGAAATGGTGGCATAAATAAATTGCAAAATTCTTAAGAGTTTAGAATTGCAATAAATTCATAGCGAAATTTCTATACAAAATTTCTTTTTTTAAAGATTTTTCATTTGTAAAAGAGTTTTTTTCTACTGAATTCTTGAGCTGCGGATTTGGTAGCAAACTCGATCAATTTCATATTGACTAAATTCGCTATGTATGAACTTCGTATTTCGCCTCGTATACTATAATTCACAGTTAAAAATTATTTTAAGTGCATATATGAAGTCAGCTGCGCTGTTAATTTTGACGTATATCGCACGTAGGAACCAAGCCGTACTGATGAGTATATAGGTTTTATGCTGATACGAAACGCCTGCTTTTGCATAGAAATTTCTTTTTTTTAAAGATTTTTCGTTAGTAAAAGACCTTTTTATAAAATTTTAATTTGACCACCCTGTATATCTGCAGTAAAAAATGAATATAACTAATTTAATAGGATTTTATATTCTGAAGAACCTTTCAGTATAATAAAAATGTCTAGAGCTGACGGTTTTTACAGTATACTTAAAAAACCAAAATTATTATATGGCAACACCAAGAAAGGGTTGCCGCATTTAGTCCATTTATTTACTATTGCTATGAGAACTCCATGTACCAAAAATTAGCTCTCTACGTCGAAGCAGGCGTCGTCCAAATATACGACAAAAAACGAAATTTTTGACTGGCAACACCTTAAAGGAATTACCCGATTTGTCCCCTTTTCGAACTTGAATTTCCTTTTTTCTTTAAAAGCCCGTGTGCGAAATTTCAGCACTCTAAATGAACGCTTTGTCGAGTTATCCGAGTTAACGTGCAGACGGACAGACGGACGGACGTGCAAAAATCAATTGAATATTATGCGTGGGTATCCAAACCATTTTGCTCTCTTTTAGACCGCCATAACTCCGGAGAGGAGAGGAGTACGGAACTGGTTGAGCAGTTGTTGTAAAAGGCATGAGGCTCTTCATACAATTAGTTCTTAACGGTGACTGTACAAATTGTACTTTTTTAGATACAGTGAACGTTCAGTCTGCTGCGAGCATCAGTAGAATAGCTGATTTAGTGAACTCTTGTTGCGAGACCATGTCACCACGTACGATGGACGATACTGTCGAACAACGTTGGATGATCAAATTTTGCACCAAACTCGGCAAAAAATCTGTCGAAACTCACGAGTTTCTCAAACCTACGGAGAGTCTGCTCTATGGTATGTGCAAGTTTCAGGGTGGATAAAGAGGTTCACAAAGAGAGCTAGAAAAGGGTGGACGATGAATTGCACGCTGGACGACCAACAACAAGCCAAGAAAAACAGGGGCAAATCGAATGTTGATCGCGACTGAACTGAAGATACGTGTGGAAATTAATCCTGATTTTTTGCACAATGTTATTACCGGTGATAAAACGTGGACATTTGGGTAAGACTCAGAAATGAAGCGCCAGAGTACCCAGCTTGTGCCATTGGCTGGCGTCTCCGAGACCAAAGAAGGCAAAGATGAGAAAATCCAAAGTGAAAACAATGTTGATTGTATTTTTCGATGGCAAGGGTGTGATCCACAAAGAGTTTGTACCTCAAGGCCAGATAGTCAATGCTGCCTACTATGTGGATGTTCTGGAAAGACTGGGAAAAGGGGTTATTCGCGTACGAAAAAAACATCGCCACTACCTGAGTGCTGCAAAATGACAATGTACCCAGCCACACGTCTCTGAATGTCCGTGATTCCTAGCAAAGTACAGCGTGGCATAATTACAGCAGCCACCCTACTGTCTCGACCTAGCTCCGGCCGAATTTTTTGTTTATTTTCGAAGGTTAAAAGCGCACTCAAAGGACGCAATTTTGACAGCACTGATGGACGCCATTATGACAGCACTGATGGCCATGATGACAGCTGTGAAGGAGGTTCCCGTCAAGGCCATCGAGAAGGAATACCGGGTATAGGAATGTCGGTAGAAAAAATGTGTAGATGCTCGTGGAGATTACTTTGAAAAATATTACTAGTTCATAGCGATATTTAAAAAAAGAACATATTTCTTGATTTTTGGGAAACACCCTGTATATCCGAAGAATTTCCAATTTAATGACATATTCATCGTGATAATATTGAGAAGTCAATTAAAACTGTAACTACAAGGAACACAAATCAATTTCCAATGAACAAATTAACAATATTTTATTGCTCCAATCAAAACATATGTTGCAAGTTGCACAATATCTGCTACTCTGCCCTCCTTCTCTCCTTCAAGACGGTGCAATTCAATATTTTAACGAGAGCAATAAATCACCCAATAACTAACCTGTCAGGCTTGTGCTAGTTCGTAGTAGTAATAGTAGTAGTAGTGTGAAAATCAGTACCGCAACCCAGACCAATTACAATTCATTAAATTTAATAACATCGATTGTGACTTCTGCCCCCGTATTTTTCCTTGTTAAGTGACAAGAAACCGACGACGTGACGACCGTCCAATGTTTATGAATTAATTTTGAAAAATTGCTTTCCTTCTTAGACTAAAAAATAGGCCCAACAATTTACCTTTAATATTTTATTTCTGATTGTTTATGCTTGGTTCAAAGCTGTACTTAATCTGGTAGTAGGGGTACTCTGGGAAAAATGTTCACCTAATTTCCTTGGTTTTCTGGTATTTGTTTTATCAATTAATGAAGAAGACATCATCAAGATTTCTATAGTCAAATCCTACTTACTTGGATGGATTCTGCTCAAAACAATTCCAAACCATTAGAGCTAGACTCTAGACTCAAGAGTAGAAGTAGTATAGAATAAGAGGGGGGAGGACGCCAATAATGTTGCTGTCGGTCTCTGGTCGCGACCGGAGATATTTTATTAAAAACTGTAGATCTCAATCAAACGACCATTTCAGCGGAATGTTCTCGTTTTATTGATGTAATGCGTCAAAATCCCTGGCATTTGATTCAATTTACTTTGTCGAGTGTCTGTCGACTTTTATAAATAATACGAAGACGTACATAGATACGACAAGGGCATAGGAGAGTTGTTGGCGAGATGAATGTCTAGAAGAAGGTAGAGTCGACATAGTCGTCTTCGTCTTTATATTTGCTTTGCTGGTGTCTTAGACAACATTGGCAGGGCAAAAGTTGATATAGGGGAGTTAGTTGGACCGTAATTGCTTCATTTATAACATTTGCTGAATTATGTGTACGTGAAACGACGACGACGACGACGACTATGTTGTTGTTCTTGTTGCTGTATAGCTTGTAGTATGTAGTAAATGTTTCCCTTTAGGCGTACTAACCTAAGTACTACATATAGGTATAGAGTATAGTATATCTGTACAGAGAAGGAATTACTGTGTTGTGCGGAATCAGCAGTTTGTTCTCCTTCACTACCTACCTACTATATCGAAGCAATTGCCAATGGGTTCTCTGTCTCTATCCTGTTCGACTAAAAGTTACTGACTGACTTTATTTATTTATTGAACATGTTCTCGACAGGCCCGACTGGTTTATGGATGGGCATCAATTTATCAGAGCGATGTAGTGCTTAACCATTGTCGGTCTGAAGGGAAATAGATATTCCGTCCGAGGATATAGGATAGATAGATGTGTCGGAAGATTTACACCATGATGATTGCTTGGTGAATTTTTTTTTTTTTTTGTTCATCCTGATATGAGAATCAATCGGTGATCAAGAAATTGTTGGATACTATTGAGATTGGGCTGCCGGTGGCATACTTACAGGGGACATCTGGATAATTTATTGTTTTGTGGTAAATTGATGATAACAAATTGTGTGTGTAGTATAGTTTTTTAAGGAGGTCACATTAATTATATTATGATTGTGTCCAGATGGATGAAGGATTTTTTTATTTATAAAATGTAGGTTAAATATGATTGGGTCAAATTTTGGATTGTCTCTTGTTATTAGAAGAAATCATAAGAGAAATTATTGTTTTGTGATAAGGAGTGCAGGTAGGTAGATAAGCCATTTGACTCCATACTATGCAAGGATTATAAATTGTTATTTTAGCTTAAAGAAAAGATATGTGTTCAGCTTCAACATTTTCTTTTCAACAACTCAAATTCAAAGCAGCAAAAATGAAAGATTCAGATTTTGAAAATTATAAAATCTGACAAGGCAAAAGACCACAACTACAGGGTGGGTCAAAAGTCACCATGGGGGCCAAAAGTCACCATGGGGGCCAAAAGTCACCATGGGGTTTAAAAATTTAATAACTTTTTCGTTTATATATTTTTTTATTTTTTTTTTTTAGATTATATAAATAACATCTGGAGAATAAATAATGGAGAGATTCACAACTGAACAAAGAACCAGAATAACACAGGGTGGGCCAAAAGTCGCCATGCTGTTTAAAAATGCTCTTTGCGTTAAAATAATTGATCGCTGATTTAAGTAATAAAATTCTATTATTCTGGTTCTTTGTTCAGTTGTGAATCTCGCCATTATTTATTCTCCAGATGTTATTTATATTATCTAAAAAAAAAAATAAAAAAAATATATAAACGAAAAAGTTATTAAATTTTTAAACCCCATGGTGACTTTTGGCCCCCATGGTGACTTTTGGCCCACCCTGTACCAAAATTTAAATTAAATTCATCGAAGGTAGGTTACCAAAGTTATAATGATTATAATAAGGGCTGAAGCTGAGATATATGGCCAGAACTTTTTCAGAAATATAAAATTGAAAATGATTTTTAATTCAATTTACCAATATTAGGTAAAATGTGTTCGCCCTTGGGTGATAAGATTTGGCATGCTTCCTCATTTGGAAGCTTCCGGTTTTGTCTGCATTCGACTTCTTATTTTAGTTGTGCTATTGGTTTATTTGTTTTTCTTTTACCCCCTACAGTTTTCTTTCCTTTTGGTTTATCTTTGCTTTTTTTATACATAGGTGAAATTTTCTTCTGTTAAAATCATTCCGCTTTGATATTTCCAGTAAAGTACCTTTTCAGGTGACATTACATTTGCTTTTTTCAGGTGGGTAGTGGCGATATTTTATTATTTTTTTATTTTTATATTATTAAGGCAAGCTCAGGAGATACCCTTTGATGCAAAGCACAGCATGGCAGAAAGGAGATAGGCAAAGGATTAGGGGATATGAGGAGAGTGGCGGAGGTGTCGATGTATGTCGCCCTTAAACTTCCGCAGAATGTATGCCGGAGGAAAAACAGAAGATGGTAAACTGTTCCACTTTCGCACTGTTCGGGATAAAAAAAAGCAGCACGGAATTTTACTGTTGGGCCGATAGTATTTTGAAGGGTAAAAAGATGTGCGCGGTTGCAGAGCGAGTATTGCGTGTAGGAATCATTCTAAAAGGGATTAGACTAGATATTTCATCAGATAATTGACCATGCATGTAGTGCTTAAGGAGCGAAAGTCATCCAACATGCAGCGGTATTCCAGTCTAGGTCTAATGTAGGACTTGTAGAGGAGCGCTAGATGTGACGGGCTGAAATATTTCTTACACCTTTTCAGAAATCCAAGACATTTCGATGCTTTTTTGGCAACTAAGAAGATGTGATCTGTCCAGTTTAACTTACTGGAAATATTAATGCCAAGAATGTGAATCAGAAATTAAGTTAAGTTATGATCTTTTTTTAATGAGATGAGACAGCCTTGGGTCTTATATGCATTGCCCCATGCGGCATTCGCCCTGGAGTCCGCAAGAGTGTCAAAGGAGTAAGCGAAATGAAGGGTACTGTGATCTGCGAAACTATGAATGGGATTGAAAGTAAGGGAAAGCAGATCATTAAGAAAATTAGAAAGGACAGTTGGAGAGATAACAGAGTCTAAAATATATAGAGAAGCCCAAACTTTGTCTGTAAGGCGGACGAATCCCAAAAAGATTATTTTAACGATAAATATATTTAAAAAGCATACAAATCACCAGCAAGCGAGCTGTCAAATACAAAAAACCAAAAATTGTGAATTTTTAATTTTTTATAAATATAAATATATATAAAGACAATTGGGAGTTATAAAGTTTTGGTGGCATACAGTTTTTAACCATCACCTTAAGAACTTACAGTGATTTCATTTTAAGAAATAAAAATAAAATAAAAAATAAAACAAATATACAAAAAGTAACACAACTCGAGGCGAGGCCAAAACAATGTGGCCGGCGTGAAGATACGCGTCGACGTTACAATCGTCTCATCGGCCCGGGCAGTTGCTGGGCAGATGATAATAGCCAAAGGAATAATTAATTCCTAAAATACTAAGCTACGTCAGAGCAGTTCAAGAGGTACTTTCTTCAAACAAAAGTAACATTGAAACAACAGCAAATACGGAGAACAGTCCATAACCAAGGAAGAAACCCAACCATCAGTATTTAAAATAAGTTTTTCATTCATAAATATTTAGTTATTTATTTTTTATTTTTCTCTTTAATTGCATCTAATAAGCAAAAAATCTATTTAGGAGCTTATATTAGAGTCACATTTTCCTTTATTTATTAAACAGACAAACAACGAACTTAAGACTGAGGAAAAATAACTAAAACGCCCCAGGGGGGCGCAAAAACATGACTTCGGCCGATGGGCCGCAGAACCGTTTTTCCATACTAGATAAGGAACCTATGCGGAGAAAAATCGCGAAAACAAGTAACAATAAAAGAGGTACACGGCTGTTAGACTTTCCGTCCATTCAGGACTCCTTTGCTGACGCTTTTACCGGACCAGATCCAAAATACGTTACCGTGTCTCTGGCCGATCCAAATAAGAGGATCACTGACCTGAATCCTTTTGTGGTATGCAAGTGTATTGAGCATACAGCTCCGACAGCCAGATCTTGTAAGGCTTTGCGGGATGGAAGCTATCTTGTCTTCCTCCCATCTAAAGCGGAAGCCGACAAAATGACGAGAAACCTAAAAAAAATTCACGAGCATGATATAAAAGTTGAGTACCAAGGCAAACTCAATTCCTCCAAAGGTACCGCCTATGCTCCTAATTTAAAAAATCTCACGGAAGCGGAGATCTTGGAAGGCCTCCAAGAAAAAAATAAGACTGTAACTGAGGTGAAAAAAATGACCCGCCCTGGTAGCTCCCAGGAAGAAAGAATTCCCACTGGAGCACTTCAAGTGACTTTCGACCGTTTCGCCCCCCCTACCTCCATAGTCTGCTGCTTCGAACATTTACCGATTCGCAGGTGGTATCCCGCGCCTTTGAGGTGCAGGAGCTGCCTCGAGTTTAAGCACCACGAAAGTCGATGCAGAAACACCCCGAAATGTCAAAACTGTGGAAAGGGCAAAGCAAAAGAGGAAACTGAGCACGTTTGTGACAGGATCTTCTGTATTGGGTGCGATAAGGCCGGGGATCACTCTACACTGGACCGCATATGCCCCAGCTTTGCACGCGAAAAGGCTATCGTGAAATTGCAAGTCGACCAGCATATTACGCGATACGAGGCAAGAAAAAAATGGTATTCTATGTGCGGTGACCTTGCTCCGGTCAATCAAAGCCAGAGCAGAACCATGCCGGGCATCTCCTTCGCTGACGCTACAAAAAGAAACACAACTAATACAAGCTACAAACAGGATAATACTCTCACCACATCAAAAAATACCACACATAACAAAAACGTAGATCTACAGACAAACTACACCTCGGACAACAAATTATCTACATCCACAGTGCACATTACAGAACAAAAACCGCAATCCTTTACTCAGAAGAAGGTTTACCCTGCAAAACTTATTGCAGAGCCCAAAATACACTTCAATGCAAGCACTACCCAACCACTTAGTTATGAACAGAATATCAACACATCTACGCATACCATAGAACAACAATTTTACACTAAACAAAATATAGTGGCCAAGGTAGGCCCCTCAGAAGAAATAATAGCCTTCAAGGCAAACTCGCAATACACCTTTGGGGCTGCCACCCCAGAGGATGCCAACCTTCTCCTCTCCCTTTCCCCCAACACCTTTAAAAATATAGTTTCTGAAAAAATAGATTTCTGTCCACCGGAAATCGACTCTCCTAATACACGACGAGACAGCTCAGACTCGACACCGTTGCAGGTGTCAGACTCAGACGCAGATATGAACGATTTTCTGTCTATCTCTACTTAGATAGATACTCCTTTCACGAAGAGAGCACTAGTCAATTTCTAAATAAATCGCACCCCAATATTCATGGTGCATAAAATCCAGAAATCGCAGAAGCATTTCAGAAATCTCAAAATCCTACAATGGAATGTCTGCGGTTTTTTCAATAACCTGGGTATTCTTCAGCTACTGATAGCAGAGCAATCGCCGTCCATATTGGCGATACAAGAAACCCATCTCTCATCCACCATACCTGCCATCAATTTTAAAGCCTATAATACCTATCTTTCCAACATACACTCCACTCGTAGGGGGGGGTGTGGCTGTACTAGTCAGCAAGGACATCCGCTCTTCAAAAATACCCATCAACTCCCCCTTTTCCGCAGTAGCTGTAAACATTCAAACCAAGCCGGCAATAAACGTGGTCTCCATCTATGTGGGAGGCGGGGATGAGGTTAGCGCTAGAATTCTAAACTCTCTTGTGGAACAGATTGTAGGTCCCACCTTCCTCTTGGGGGACTTTAACGCGCATCACCCATCTTGGGGATCGCCACGGAGTGACTCCAGGGGAAATGAGATCGCGAACTGGCTGCTGGGATCTGACCTGGTGCTCCTCAATGATGGATCACCTACAATCCTAAACACACATAACACCCTAACCCACATCGACCTTTCTTTTGCTCCACCATCCTTTGTTCCACTTACACACTGGCGAACACTAGAAAATCCCAAGGGAAGCGACCATTTCCCCATTATCATCAGCATGTCAAGAGCTCTTCCATGCAAATTTCACATCCCAAGATACGTGGAACGTCGTGCAAACTGGGAGTTGTTCCGAAACAAAGTTGAAGAGCACCTTCGTCTTCATCCGATAAGCCTAATAGTAGATCAAGAAGCATCGGTGCTTACAAAAGCCTTACGTTATGCAGCAAACGATTCTATCCCCATCAGTAAAAAAGCCACCTAATTTCAGCCTCCTTGGCTAACTTCACACATCCGGCAGCTCGTGAAGCGTAAGGACGCAGCATGGAAAAAGTTTAAACGATTGGCAAATAGAGAAAATGCTATCCAGTATAGGAAAGCCAATGTCCTCATGCGCAGGGAAATCAAATCCGCTAAAAAACAAGCCTGGAAGGACTTTGCCGGCAGCATTAATGCGAATACACCAATGAGCGAAAACTGGCGCAGGGTTAGAGCCATCTGTGGGCATCCCTCAAAGGCAGGCATCACGGGCCTTAGGATCGGTGATGCGATAGTTCTGGACCCTCTGCTAATGGCTGAACATCTTGCTTCACATATAGCCCAATATTCGAGCAATATTGACCATATACCGACATACAGGAACAGGCAGTCTGAGCCTTCAGGTCACGGAGACCGAGACCTTCATCCTCTATCCCTGCTCGAATATCCTTTCTCACTCCAGGAAATTAAGGAGACACTTAATTCCTTTCGTGGATCTACACCAGGTCTAGATAATATCTCTTTTGGCGTGATCAAACAAGCGCCCAGAACCTGGTTCTACCGAGCTGCAGGACTTTTCAACCTTGCCCTCAACTTGGGCAGATTTCCACGAGCTTGGAAACTCGCCGAAATTCGTCCTATATCAAAAGTGGCTAATCGAATTCCACTCCCTTCCGAAACTAGGCCCATATCGCTCCTATCTACTACATCCAAAATCCTGGAAAAGCTACTGGCAAACAGGCTGTCCTGGGTGCTAGAGAGGAAGCTGCTACCCACCGTTACAAGTTACAGATCATGTAGAGGGACACAAAGCCTCCTCCAGGAATTGGAGCATAACCTAGCATGCGCACTCTCTAGACGCCAGCACACGGTATTGCTCTCCATCGACCTAGAAAAGGCTTTTGACAGAACACCCAAACATGCCGTGCTCGCTCAGTTGGAGAAATGGAAAGTAGGTAATAAAGTTGTTAAAATAGTTAATTCCTTCCTTTCGGACAGAAAGATTAAAGTCAGAGTTGGCGGACATTTTTCCACCACACACCACCTTCACAATGGTCTTCCACAAGGATCACCTCTTTCTGTCCAGCTCTTTAACGCCTACATTCATTCGCTCTCAGAGCGCCTAAATAACATCTCGGATTTATTTTTCCACATTTACGCAGACAATATCATTTGCTACGCCTCAGGCGAGCCTCCGTTTGTAAATCACGTGCTCAACAAAGCACTCCGAGACATCTCGGTCTGGGCCGACATGAACGGAGCTAAAATTGCCACCAACAAATTGGAAGCACTGCACGTCTGCAGGAGAAGAAAATGCACGGTTGAAAACTTTACAAGTGAAATCGCCTCCATCCCCCTTCTAAAAGAACTTAGGCTTCTAGGACTTGTACTCTCACATAACCTCAATTGGAATAAACAAGCAGCAAATGTAGCTGAGTCGATTAGTGCGAGGAACAACCTCTTCAAAGTAATCTGTAGGAGGAATGTAGGTCCACCTCTCGATACAGCTACCAAAATTGCAAAGCAGCTTGTAATGGGAAAGGTCGATTATTGCCTTACGGTATATGGCTTCCTAAATAAAAAGAATACTTCTAGGATTCAAACTGCACTGAACTCTACAGCAAGAATCGCTCTCGGCGCCCTTTGCACTACTCCCATCCAAAGCCTCCTCATCGAGTCCGGTTCCCATCATTTGTCCAAAGAAGAGAGGATCTTTTAGGTAATCTCTTCTTTAAAACAGTGCATAACCCTAATGCCCCTTTACACCAAATCGTGCTGGATATTCTTTCCACAAACTGCTCAGGAACTTTCCAGATGAGACGCAGTAGTCGCATCTGTTCTGGTTTATTCCGAGCAGTTCTATCTATTCCTGAGTCTCTTAAAGTGCTCCCTTTTTCCCCGCACATCCTGAACCCGATGGAACATGTTCCGCCTTGGAGAGTGCCCTTTCAGCGAATCATTTTGAATGAACAAAAGTATGAGCCTTTAGATAAAAAGAGCAAAAACAGATTACACATTGACACATACAGCCGATTAAACGCTAGCAGATACCTATACACGGACGCTTCTAAGAAGGATGATGCAGTTGCTCTTGCCGTCTGCACCACTAGCGGCCAAGAATCGTTCCAAATTGGACGGAAACTGCCAGCATGGACTGATGTCTTCTCTGCGGAGTTGACGGCTGTTTGGGAAGCGGCTAGGTGGGCTACCGGACAGGTGGGCACAACTGCTATCTTCACCGACAGCCTATCCTCACTAAAAGCGATTGCAAACTGGAGGAATCAGAATCCGCTGGCAGTTAACCTGCGAAACACCCTGGCCACTGGAAGAATATTCTTGGCATGGTGCCCTGCTCATGTGGGAATACTCGGAAACGAAAAAGCTGATTTTCTAGCCAAAGATATGCTAAACAAGCGAGGCGAAACGATTATTGCACCTGCATACAAAGCTGTAAGGTCCCAGGCCAGGAGACAGGCACAGGAAACAAGACTTCTGGAATGGCTCAGCGCCAGCTCTTTTCTCGGAATTCATCACAAGAAACTCGAAAAGCCTAGCATGCCGGATATGCATAGGCAAAAAATGATATCTGTGGCAAGACTGAGGCTGGGTCATTTCATTGCAGTAAAAAAACACCTCTTTCTAAAACAGCCGTGTCCCTCTTGCGCCTTTTGCGCGGGTTGTCCACTAACAGCAGCACATTTACTGCAAGAGTGCGGCGAACTGAAGGGCATACTTAACGTACAAGGAACTACCAAGACCCCAACAGAACTCCTCACTTACACTGAGAAAGATACGGACATACTTTTCGCCGCACTTAGATTATACTGTACAAGAAGTAACATAGACTATAGACTCTAGCACGAACGCATATACGTACATCTTTATAGTCTTTTTTATTCTAAAATTAATACACTAACACAATATAATAGGATAGGCTAAGTCTTTTGCCATAATGCTACCCTTTTCAAATATGACAAAGAATCAAATTGTAATGTAATCGTTATAATTACATATTAGGAAAATTTTCTACAAGTTAAAAAAAAAAAAAAAAATTTTACTGTATTAGAATTAGGAAAATGAATTAAAAGAAAAAAAAAAGCAGACTACATAATCAATTTTCGAAAATTTAACTCAGTTACAATTAGACTTAAGTTGCCCAGATGGCCAAGTTGCCGTGGGCCTAAGAACATTAGGTGATAACAGGCTTAGGCTAAGTGTTAGTGCTAAGTAGTATAAGCTAATGTCAAAATAAATAAATAAATAAATAAATATTTAAAAAGTAAAAAAAAAAAAATAACTAAAAATAATTAAAAAATTTAAAAAAACAATAAAAATAATTTACGAACTCAGAGAGAGTCCTGTTCTAAGAACGGGCAACTTTAGCTAGTAGAATATTAGAATATTCGCCGTTACAGTTGAATTTGAAATACTGTTCGTCGGGTTGAATGTTACAACATTGCACACCACCTCCACACAGCAGAAATGTGTCCGTGGTATGTTACTAGAAAATTTAGTTAGGATATATAAATTGTCCATGGGAAATTCCGTCCGGTCCCAGTTAACAACTAAGGAAATCGCAGGGAGTGACGAATGTCCGGAGTTGGGATGTCCCTGGTATATGCCATGTCCATCCCACAGGATATCCTGTGGTTGTACTTAGGCACAATTGACACTATCAATAATGTAAAATTCGCACTGCAAGCGTCAGTACAAATTCTAATGACCCGATCGCTGGGCACAACGTGAGTTGTTCGCAGCAACCTTGCTGCTTTGGAAATGGCCAGAACCTCCACCTGGAATACACTACAGTAGTCCGGTATGTCGTACGATTCCTGTATTCCAGGGAACGCTGAGTATACCCTGGCTCCCACTCCCACATCCATTTTTGAACCGTCCTTAAAGACACGTATATCTGAGTCAATTTCTAGGACGGTTTGTTGTGCAGTAAAAACGATTATATCAAATTTTATAGGAAGAACTTTTCAGTGCAATAAAATTGTCTAAGACTAATCGTTTTAACAGCATACGTAAAAAACCTAATTTGTTATATGGCAACACCAAAAAGAGGTTGCCCGATTCAACCCATTTTTAGAATTATTATTACTATGAGCTGCATACAAAATTTGAGCTCTGTACGTTAAGGTTATCTCAGGCACTGTCGAAATATATTGAAAAACGAAATTTTTGTATGGCAACCCCCTGAAGGAGTTACCCAATTTGTCCCATTTTCGAACTTAATTTCACTTTTTTTTTAAAAACCGTGTGCGAAATTTGAGCTCTATAAGTTCTCGAGTTATCGTGAGGACGAACGGACTGATGGACGGACAGTTCAAAAATTAAAATAACTTTTAATATTATGCTTGAGGGTGTCCTATCCATTTTGCTCTACCATCGTTATTTCTGGGTGTTACAAACGGAATGATTGATTACATTATCTTTGGTGCCAGTTTCGAGAGTTTAAGAGAGTTTAAAAGAAAAAAAAAAAAGAAAAAAAAACAAAAAAACAACAAAAGGAATTTTAATGCGAAGCGAAACTTGGTAGGATGGTAAATTTTTTTCGTGGAGTCCTTAACTCATTGAACGAATTGACCAATGGCAAAGATAGATCAGCCAATATGATGTGTCCATTTCATCAAATAGTATAAGTTACGGAAATAGAGAATTTAAATCCTATTTCAATGTGGAAAAAGAGTTCTGTACTGGATATATTTATTTATATATGTATATAGGTTAGCTATGGAGAGCACTTTCCATCAGGGACTGAAAATAACAATTATTTCCATTTTTTTCTAACCAAAAAATCATTTAGAAAAAGTTATAGGAGGATTGATGGGAATGTAGCATTATGATTCTTATTACCGAATGTTCACAAATTTCCTATATTTTTTAAATTTATGATTTTTATTCGAAATTATAAAAAGTAACTTCCTTTTTGGATTTGTATTTCACAAAATCAAATATAAAAATCAACAAAAAATCTCGACCAACTAACTGTCTCACTCACACTTCATGTAATGACTCTCCGTCTCACTCAAACTAGAATCTTAAAGATACGGTCTTACGGCAAGCTTTGGGTACACCAGAATGATTTTTAGTAGGTGAAAAGAAATTTTTCGAAACTGGGTTTCTTGAAGAAAACAATTATTTTTTCCGTAATCTAAGAAATATTGTAGCAAGTGTTATACCATTTTAGAATCCTTATTAAATGCGTCAACTTTTAAAGTTAGTTGCCAAACTGGCGTAGTACATTTTTTTTTCAGTACAGTCAGTTAAATTTGGGTGAAGTAGTAATTTTCTATTCTTGGTTCGGCAAAATGTAACATTTTCTTTCACGCTGGAGCAGTTGGCTTAGAATTTAAAGCAACAGGTTACATAAGCACTATTCGGGATTACATGAGAAAAATAAAATTGAAAAAAAGTAATGATTTGTAGCAACAGGAGCTAGAAAACCATCACAGGGTGTACATTTTCTCGAAAACAAAAGAAATGTCTTTAATTTGAAAAATACATGACTTAGATTTTTTTTTATATTTTTCTGGTAACTATTATGATTTGGTCTATCATCCGGTTCCGGCTTGACGTCGACTTACCGGACACCCTGTATATATTCTGTTTTTTTTAAATTATTTGAAATATATTATTAGGTAAGCATCATATTCTAAATAAAAATTTTATATTTGAAGTATTAAAAAGGCTGTGTTATCTATCAATCAACCGGCACCTCACTTCACTTGAGACTCAATCACACAGGTCCGCAACCCTAAAAAGGCGAAACCATAGATGTTGAGGAAAAATTGTACGAAGGCACAAAATAAATTACAACTTAATTAATTTCTGAATTTTCACTTGATAACTACAGAAAAAGATAGAAGAATTCCCGCGATATTTATAAAAAAAATAACACCGAGAAGATTAAATTCAATCGAGGAGCTACAGAAATTTCTTTTTCACAAGCTCCACTCGCCGCCGTTCGTTGCAATTGTGTTTGTAATTTCTCGACTGCCTATGTTTTGACAGCGGATTTCCGTTGGCCGCTCTGTTCGTCGCAATTGTGTTTAAGCCTTTAATTGAAAAGTACGCAAATTCAGTCGTCAGGTCTTGAAAATTTGAATACTGTTTTCTTTTTAATTTTTAATATTATAACAGCAGTAGTTACTTTTTTCTTTATTTTTTTTTTTTTAGAAAATTTTGGTTCGGTGTAATTCAACCCTACTTCTTCGTCTGCTTATTGCCTGAGAGCTGTTTAGACAAAATGTCGGACACTAAAAGTGTATAAAATTCTACAGAAAATTTTTCGAGAAAATTAATAATAATAATTTATTTATTTGGCAATGTACCCAAGATTAAAAGATCTTATTACAGTACTAATATCAAGAGGAGGAGAACAAAAGAAAGAAAAAGCTAAAAGCATATAATAATAATAATAAAACTAAAAACTTAAAAATATACAAACTAAGTATAGAAAATGATGGAGATAGTAATCCAATTAATTTGTTTAGTAGATGCGTGCACCATTCACCCTCAAAATATTAAATTATTAATTAACCTTGAAAAAGCTTTGCTGGAGCCTTCACTTTAAATATTACTTGGAAGAGAATTCCACTTACGACCAGCCTGGACAAAGTAAGAACGCTCACCATTCCGTGAGATGTGCCTTCGGATAAGAAGCTGAGGATTTCTAGTAGAATGCAAGAACTGCTAGTTTCTCATATAAGTAAGCTGGGTTTTTATGAATTATTAATTTTTGTAAGAAAATAAGTTGACGTCTAGCTAGATATGTCTCAAGGGATGTGCCCAGAATCGATGATACATACGCTGATATGTGAGCGCTACGAGACAGCTTGTAAATGTATCGAGTAACATTATTGAACGCAACTTTGAATCAAGTTTGCCGAATATTAAAATGCCATATGCAAAATGTGGTACAATTACTGACTTAGCCAACTTCAGTTTAAAATCCACTGAAATGGAGCTTGAGCTAATCCACAATTGCCACAGAGCACCATATACCTTTCTCATCGTTTCCGCAATGTAGGTGCAGCAGCTGAACTTGGAATTAAATTTGATTCCCAAATTTTTGACTGAGTCAACATATTCCAAGACTGTGTTGTTCAAGACCACAGGGGGAAGCTCGGATTTCTCTGATGCACACCTATAAATTGCTAAACAGTTTGATTTGGACAGATTCAGTGACAGCTCATTAATTGCAGCCCACTTATGTAGGTGATGTAGGTCCTCATTGATCCGATAGACATAATCCTCTATTAGTCCTATTTGTCTACTAAGGTCCCTACATCTGTACATAATCAGCGTATAAATGAATAGAGCAATTTTTAATAGCACTTGGTAGATCGTTTATGTACAGGCTAAATAAAAGTGGGCCAAGGATTGATCCTTGAGGAACACCTGAGGACAGATACGCCGGATTAGAGAGAGTTTCTCCCACCTTCACCATTTGACTGCGATTCATTAGGAAACAGGCAATCAGCTTAACAGCTGTAGATGAGAACTTAAGCCCATTACCAAGTTTAGAGATAAGTTTTAAATGATTAAATACTTTTCTATAGTCAAGCAAAACCAAAATTGTCAAATGATCACTATCAAGAGCATCATAAATATCTGTGGCAACTTTTTAAAGAGCAGTCTCACAGCTGTGCCCCGGTCGAAAGCCAGACTGCCAAACTGACAATATTTTATTTACCTGTACATAATCAATAATTTGTTTATACTGGGTGTTCCGTAAATGTCTTTAATCCTTTAAGGGGATGAAAGTAGAGGTCATTTGGATCAAAAAAGTCTAGATACTTTTATATCGAACTCCGCTTGGTTTTCTTGTAAATTGATAATATCGATTTTCGAGATTTTGCATACCTTTTCAGAGTAATTTCGTTATAAGTTCTATTATAATTAATGGATTGTGACGTTCAAACCTTTATTTAAAAGAACAAATATTGGCCTTTCTAAAAATGCATAATTAGTTATAATTGTGCCTTCAATTATTTTAAACAAAAACAGTTTTCTCTAGAATTTTTTATTTCACCAAAATTTTTGTCGTGCTTCAGTGTACATTTATTCGAAATATCACCATTGCACGAACTTGGCAAAACTATGAAAAAATTTGCGCATTATGTCCCCTTTCTAAAATGATCTCTCTAAGTGCTATCAACAATAACAATCAAAAGTTATAAGCAAACATTTGGAAGATGCGCCCATCGAGGTAATCTTCAGTTTTTTCGTAAGATTCTATCTCCTCCTACAGTTTTTAACCTACGACAACCATTTAAATGTCATTTTACCGGAGTCGGAACTGGCTATGAGATAGGGTACTTTTCGATTTCGAATTTCGAAAATGGAGGGGGTAATTTCGAAAAAAACACTTTTTTACCAAACTTGATGTTTACGTAGATTTCGTTATTCCGCATCTTCATTTTTGCGGGAGGGGCAAGCTCTGGGCGGGGCGGGAGTTCAAAGTTTCAACTCGCTAGAGACGGAGACACTTTCTTAGCAATAGGGACAACTGTAGCTTGTTTTCATTGGGTAGGAAACTGAGATCTGATGAAACAGCATTTGTAGATATGGACTAGGGGACAAGATATATATGGCATTATGAGTTTGAGGAATTTGGGATTCAGCAAATTTAGCAAATTGCTGCAAAGAAATATAGAAATGCATATATAAAATTGCAATAGCCAAGACACCTGAATTAATCAAATTCAATGCACTTCAATGCGCTATTGCATGAAAATTCTAAAGAAAAATGTTCGAAAAAATCGTAAGATAAAATTTATTTCAAATAGAGGCACATATCTTTCCGAACCTGAGCTATAGATAATAGTTCCAGCACAGGCGGAATCTTACTACAATTTTAAGGTGATGTAATTTGAATAATGGCCATATATATACAAAAAAAAATAGCAATCACAAAGAAGCAGGTGCTACAAAAACACGATGATCTGTACAATTTTCATTTCTGTATCACAATACAATCAAATTAAAAATTAAATATCAATCAAAATTCGAAGACAAAAAAAAAACCAAAATAGAAAAGAAACTAAAAATCTCAAAACATTCTTAATAACATGCCTGCGAAAATTTAACTATTAAAAATCTCACACAACACAAAGATTATACGTTCTCGATGATTAATTAATGGCCCCGTGTTGATGGCAACCAATTCTGTTGTCGAATGTAATATCAATGTCTCTGGTGAAATTTATTTCTATTTAAAAATGGTCATCAGTGAAAAGAACATGAGCATTTATCAACAGAAAAACGAAACCAGTTGAAATAAGATATCACTCCACAGTCCGCACCTAATGAGAATACCCACAAAACGCCACAGTAATAATTCACTCCCGCAGGCGTAGTAAAAACCCATTTATATAGTTAGGTAAGGTATAAATGAGCCGAGCATATATATGTCGGCATATCGCCGTTGGTAGATATATTATTATAATACAAAGATCATCATTAAAGATGTGCCCAATGTCGAACCTGCTGTTTTTGTATCTCCATAATTTTTTTAAAAAATATATCTTTTAACGAGAATCAGAGATTCAGAAAGGCGAACAGCCCCGAAGGCCCTCAACTCTTCATCCGTGCACCACACAGTAGATCTCATCGATTGATAAAGCCGAAAAATTTAGTTGTAACATGGCGTATCCAACTGTCGACTAATTTATTTCATCGGATGATTTATGTCGCCAGATATCATGTTAATTTATCATTTTCGATATGCATGGGTTTGTTTGTATCCGTGTTTCCTGTCACTGTGTATATTTATATCCTGAAGTCTATTAGATAAATAAAGCACTGAATTATGTGTATATGACCGCTTGGTTCCCGATATCTGAGAATTTTATACTCCCGTTTAGATATTATGTGTGTATTTGGACATTCGGTTTTGTTTCGTTAAAGGTTTTTCATTATACGAATTAACCGTGTGTTCAGGAAGGTAGATATATGCGCTTTGATAACCACTATGGTGAAGCTAGACCTGCGACGTGTGTGTTTGAAGGGAAAATGAATGGTTGTAGATAATATGCTGAAATAGAATTGGAATAACAAATAAAAAAAATAAAAATAAAAATAAATAGAAATAAAATAAATGGTAAAAGTTTATGAATTTATTTGTGACAGGGCTGCGTTTAGATAAAGTTTTCCAAGTTTGAAATTAATGGCAGTCCGATAATATTACTTTCGCGGACGTTTCTATTTTTTGATTGTGAGTAATATGTAAATGCTAGGAAATGTGAAAGTTTTTAAATTATGTTTTTTTTCTACATATTTCATAGTAAAAGGTGTTTAAATTAAAAGGGTATTAAGCATTTTTTAATGACTCACCATAATTGCCGCTGGAAGGATGAATTTCTGAAATAGAAAAAAATCATACACAACAATTAATTTTACTTAATATCAGTTAATTATTGTTTTTTTTTTACATAATAAATGACATTATACAGCGTGTTCCAGAAAAAAATGCTACTGAGGTATACTCCTTCCATCGGGCCCTAACTTGCATAAAAGTATCTTTAATTCCTGCTTAACCACGTCCTTGTTCCCAGCTTAGTGGGAATATAGCTGTGGTCATAGAGATAAAATTAAAGCTCAGTTACTTCGTTTCCGGATTTACGACCAATCACTATCAGAATTATAATTATAAAATAATTATGAATATTTTAGTAGCAAGAGTGCTTGAAAAACTGCTATTTATACCCTAGACACACAGCACGAACTAATGACTCGTTTGTACTAACTATTCATTAAAATGCCGTGTGCCACATAGTATACGTCATTATAGCTCGAAAATCAGATGATAATGAAGTACACTAATGAAGTGTTTTCCTCCTTCATTATAACTATAATGAGGAAAAATGTGCTAGATTTGGCATATAATGTAAATCTGGAGCTCCACTGTGCATCTGCCGATTTGAAAAATAAGAAGAAGAAATGCAAAGAAATGCAAATCACAAATTATATTATCAATATTTTTTTTAATATAATGTTTTTCTCATTTGCAAATTATTAAATTGAAAATAAAATAAATGAAAACAAAGTTTATCGCGTTAATTCGATCCATTTTGCTTCTTTAATGTGATAACTTCATCAAAACCAGTTTGACAGAACAACTTAATTAAAGAAATGGCTGTGTGTCTGCAGTTTATAATGAATCATTAGAGACTAATGAGTCGTTAGTTATTTCTTCATTAAGAGTGCTGTGTGTCTAGGGCATTAGGTACTTAAATTACGGAATTTGTGGAAAGCAACTAAACTGACGTAATTGACGCGATGGCAATCAGGATCTCGAAGCAACTATTTCGAATTATTTCTGATTTAGTACGTCGTAGTTTAGACAATGATGAAGTCTGCGAATTCTAGTATTACTTAATTTAACTATGTTAGTCAAGTTAGTCAGTAAATTTTTGACTGCTAAATCGCAGCGGTTTCAAGTCAAAGAGCAATCATCTAGTCTGTTCCCCAATTTTTTAGATATTCCGCAAAGCTCAGCCATAGATCCACTGCTTTTCTGGTAATTTTACATTAGATAATCGACGAATGAAAGTGCGTGAAATAGTTAATGTCACATTTTTACAGAACGAGTTTGGTATATTCTGCATTAAGAATTAAAGATGAGATGGATGCGATTGGATGAATTGGATTGAAGATTACATGAAAAAAGAGCTGATTTACAGAAAGATAAAAAAATTCCGCCAAGGCAATTCTCCTGATAAAAGTGTTTTTTTTTTCTTACCATGGCAAAAATTAAAAAAAATTGAAGAACGAATTGCTTCAAAATCCATCCCGTTCACCAGAACTAGCTCCATCAATCTACTTTATATATTCGGATAGTTGACAATAGAAGAAATAGTTGCTGTAGATTATAAATGTTTTAGAAGCCTTAATACAGATCATTATAAAAATGGTATAGAATTGTTAGAAGAATGTTTGGTGTACATGCGTAAGTAGAAGAAAATTAAAATAGTTTTTAAACCACAAAATTCAATTTTTTCCCTTGCACTTTTAAAAATATTCAAACAATGCATTGATTATTTTGTCCAGTTCTCAAGCTGCAACGTTCCTGACACTATCACCTCAATGTCATTCGAGTCGATTGGAACTAGTTATAGGATTGTTTATCCGCAGTTCGATTTTAGTTGTGTCAACGAATTGGAAACTCTTAAGGCATTGAGTAGCATCAAATCCTATGCGACCGAAGTGGATAGAATCTCATTGAAATTTTTGAAAATAATTATTTATTTTGTATTACCAGCTATCACTGACACCTATAACGCCTGCCTTATGAGATCTCAATCCCCACCTAGATGGAAGCAAGCGAATGTTATCCCCATACCCAAGAAAGCAAAAGTTTTTACCTTGTTTATCTAAAGGCTTGGAGAGAATCATGGCTGACCAAATGGCAGTTTTTCTTGAGTCGCACAGTATTATTTCTGCTTCACAATCCAGATTTCGAGCCAAACACAACTGTATCACTGCGCTGCTCAAGATAACTGATGATCTTCGGTGTAACCTTGATAATGATGAGGTATCTTTCCTAACATTATTAGATTTTTCAAAAGCCTTTGATAAGGTAGATCATGGAACTCTCTGTCGCAAATTAACATTGAAATTTGGGTTTAGTTGTAGATCGGTTAAATTTATTACACATTTTTTAGTACATCGATCTGAAGAGTTAATATTGGTGAACGCTTTTCAGAGTTTTTATGCCTTAAAAGAGGCGTTCCTCAAGGTTCCATACTCTCATCTCTACTATTTTCTATGTATATTAATGATACAACAGAAGTTATCAGTCACGTTAATATACATCTGTATGCTGACGTCGTACAAATTTATATCTCTCGGCCTCTAGGACTTATAGAAGATGGTACCTGCTGCTTGAATGCTGATCTTCAGACAATACTCTCTTGGTGCATATCTAATAAATTGGATTTGAACATTGAAAAGTGCAAGTGTTTGGTTATTCACCACAGGAACATCTTGGATACATCATATTTTCCTCGTATCAATTTAGGGAGCTCAACGTTACAATATGAAAAGACGGTAAGAAATCTTGGCGTTATTTTCAACCAAACTCTGACATGGAATGACCACATAAAAGATGTCTCCGGACGAGTGTATGGTACGCTGAAGAGATTGTATTACTCCAGCCACTTTACAACCCTTGACATACGACTATCACTTGTAAGATCCTTGATAATCCCCATAATAACTTATGGCGATGTTGTTTATTGCAAACTGGACTCTTTATCGGCGTATCGTCTGAACGTGGTATTTAACGCTGCTGTAAAATATGCACATAACCTGCGACGCTTTGACCACATCTCACATGTAGTTAAAAATGTGCTGAATGCTCTCTCACGACTTATCTAAAGATACGAAATTGTATATTTCTTTTCAATCTAATTTGGACTGGACTACCTCGTTATTTAATTAATAAGGTGCATTTCCTAACATCGACTCGTACCAACAACTTGCTAGTACCTAGATATAATTATCTTCAGAGCCAACGATTATTTTGGGTTCACGCTGTCAGACTCTGGAATTCTTTATCTAACGAACTGAAGTGTCATGTTCCGGTGAGCAGGCAAGTACTCAAAAATAAACTCATGGAGGTATTATAAAATATTTATTTTCACAAGAAAACATTGGCGATAAAATTCCCTTTCCTTAAATCCTTCCTTTTAGCTATATGTGCATATATAATAATATATATATATATTTTTTTGCTATTTGAGAATTTTTGTATTTTGTTTTTTTTTTATTATTATTTTTCTCTTCTTTTTTATTATATGTTTGAATTAGAATTTAATGTATTTTTCTCCCCGAAATTAGTATTAAGATTTCTGTATTTTTCTTACTTTTATGGTTGCATATGAATTATTTTATTAGTATCTAGTTATCTATTTTCCTTAATTCTATTATTGTTAAAATTCTGCGATCACTACTACAATTAAGTCATACTACGTACATTTTTAAGTTAAGACTTCTTTGTACAATTAACTGAAATAAATTGAATTGAATTGAATTGAATCTTGTAATAATCTTTTTACCCACCTTCCAATTGTTGGGAAGTTTCCATTAAATATTGTACCCTCTTGAATAATTTGTGGGTCGGTGTGACTCCCATTATAGATATGAAATGAACGTAATTACTGATTTGAATTGTAATTACTGTTATTATTTTACCTGCCCTTAAAGCTCTTAAACAATAATTAAAGAAATATAATCAAAATTTATTCGAGAATGAAAAAGAGCATATTTTTATTTTTTTATTTTCTTGGAATTACCAGAAGATTTAACGGGTTGTAGCAAATATTCCTTAAAATTTAGGGCCAATACAATATCTGACAAGTACTATTTCGAAATAATTTTTTGAATTTAATTTAACTTACTCCAACATCATCAGGGTTCAGATCAACGCGACCAATAAAAGCAAATTCTTAAAGAAAATTGCAATGCTAAGGAAAGCTCTCTAGAACACTTTTAGTCCAGACTGTACATCCCAAAGTTCTCAAAAATCTATGTAATCGGTGCAAAAAAATTGAAAAAAATAAGTGCTTTGAAATACCTTGCTGATGACAAAAGGAAAATTATCTAGGTAAGACTTTTGGATTTATGAAATTAAGAAAAACAGAAATGTAGTCATTTCTTAGAGCATATAACAAAAAGGATAGGTTATGCCGTGTTAAATTCGGGAGGGGTATCGCCTTGTGGCTCGTCAGTTCGACAATTCTCTGATTTATTTCTGACATTTTAGATTTTATAAAAACAAGTTCGGTTTCTTTTAGTTACTTTGTATTATAGAAGTGATTAGAAGTGGTTTATACTTAATAGAAACAATAGTGAAATATTGTTTTGTGAATGAGATTTTATATAATGGAGGCTCCGGAAGTCTAGAATTATTGTGACGAAGTGCGGTGTGCTGTGCTGTAGAAACAACCGGAGATATTCTCTTAGGAAATCATTTATTAGGCAAGTTAAATTCTTCCAATAATAAATTTTAGTATTTTATATAAAATTAGAGTGAAATATTTATAAAAGTAAACAGCTGCGACAAAAAAAATTTAAAAATTTTCAATGCCAGTTTGAGTGTTTAAAATAGAACTATCATTGTCGCCTTAGGTTACAACAGCCATACAAAGGCAACGCCAGAAAATATTATCAGAAATTAAACGGGGCACTAGGAAAATTCTTAAAAATTTAAAAAGCTATAAAAATATAAACTTAAAAAAATTAATTTTAAAATTTTGTGATATAATGGATCTTTTCTATTGAATTTCATCAATACTTGATAAAGTTTCAACCACAAAATTATTCGCCCGGTGTGAAAATATCGAAGTTTATTGCTTCTATGACCAAAAAGGATTACATCGATGCGGTTCTACTACATGAAAAAAATTCTTAAGTTTTTCTTCCTCATAGCTTATCCTTTATGTTATATAATCTAAGAATCAGTTTTATGTCAAATTGTTGAGTAGAGATAGAAAAGGAGGGGTTCAAAAGGAAAGAAGAAATTGTTTTTTTTTTTTTAGAATAAGAGGAAATAATATAATATTGCCCATTTATGTCCGAATAAAAGGATAATTCCCACGAGTATCCATACTCGACGATGTTTCCTTCCATGACTAAATAAATGATATCTTCAAGAGTCTTCAGTAATTTTAGTTTTGGTTGAGATGGACTTTCAATCAGGTACCGAAAAATGTGTTCTGCAGACAATACCGACAGAGAGAGTCCTGCAAACAACACCGGCATGCAGACAATATTGAGTTGATTCCCGCGCCTCACTTGGCTGGATTCCAGAACCACAGTATTCTTGCAGAATAACACCCTTTCGGCTGTCATAGGGACAGATTTAGCTTTATGCAGCGTATTCCTCCATCGGATCAGCATTGCGGTGACTCTATCCTTACTGGATTCCTAGTTTTTGGAAAGACAGTTAGTCACTTGTAAAGAAGAGTATTTCAGGTTTGAAGACAGAACAGTCCCCAGCAGTTCGATCAGTAACCATTACAGCCAGCAAGGACTCCTACTTCAAGTCAGTGCAGTCCCCATCTGATTGCTAACCAAACGAGTGTTGAATAGCATGCCTTCAAGCCAATACAGGTTACTACTTCAAGACAGTCGGATTCCTGTGCAGAAAAGTTCCCTGCTTCAGAAGACGCTGCAATTGTTAGCTGCCACAATAGGAATTGGCATTAATCCCCAGAAGTGTGCATCACCAGGACAACCTGTATAATATCTCCAAGTATACATGTACATATATACCATTTATTTGGACCTCGATGGTACAAGTCCATCGGAATCAGTGCAGACTTGTTTTCTTAATCAAACACGGAAGAATTTAAAAGAACTCTGTTCTTTGGAGAACTATTTGTTATATTCGCTATATATCTTCTTTGAAAACTAGATGGCGTTGTGATAGTTATCAATGCAGATTTTATAATTTTTTCCTGAGGATTCACAGTTTTTTGTGAATTTTCTCAATTTAAGCATATACTGATATCCAACTGAAGGGTTTTCTAGGGTTTAAGGAGAACTACTGTCAAGTTCGAGTCTCATTGGGTTTCTAGTAAGGGATATACGTACTAGAATTTCGAAACTGCTCATATGTCTGAATTCGCGCTTAGGCAATATTTTCGGATTGTCGAAGTTCCTGACCTGTGGCGGTTTGACAGAGCCGCCTGTATGTCATAATCGGCATTGGGCACCCTTGATTTTGTAGGGTTTTATGAAAACATATTCGATAGCAACCTTGAGCATTTGAAAAGGATCACGTGAGTAGGCACGACACGAGTTTATGGCAGAAACACATCCAGGCCTTGAGGCTTCCTCGAGGTGTTGTCAAAATTTCCAACACGGGTTTTTAAAAGATGCAACACAAAACCAAGCGAGCAGCAGCAGCTAGCCTCAAGGCCTGGCCGCAAAGCGCGCTTTGCCAGTGTTTGAAATTTTTCTCTCTAAGGCCTGCTTCTGTCAACAGATGTACTATCAAAATTACATTGACAGTACCCAGCCCGGTGGTATAATTTTCTTTTCATTTCTCTGAGGCAAGCCTTGAGGCGAGCTGCGAGGAAACCTGAGGCTTGCTTGGATGTGTTTCTGCCTTTAATGTTTAGTACAAAAACAATTAGAAATTTATTATTCCGTCAATCATTGGTTCAACTACGTTTGAGTCTTTTCATAAAAAGTTAAAAAAAAATAATCATTGTTAAAAAGTAATTCACTTAAAGAAAAGAAGAAACTGAAATTAACAGCATTTCTCACCTAGATAACCATGTTTCAAGTATCCATTTTTAGGTGCAGGGTAAAGTTCCCGAGATTCGATACGCGCAGAGTATGCTGTTGGCCAGCATATAGTAGATGAGAAGTTATCCGTTCCCTGTACGGCTTTAGCGTAAGTAAATTTTGCGCATGATTGCGCAGACGAAAGGCGTGTGTTTTGTTGTTCAACACAATTTGAAGATAAGTTCTATCTTCGTGGTCCTGGGCTAGACGTATCACACTATCACTAATTCTTGCCCGACACTTCGTCGACTTGGGTAAATCGTATTTAGTAACGTGCAACTAAACAGTGTTGTGATTCAGCTAGACTATCTTTCTCTCCTTCAAGGGCTCATCCGGACTGTTATCGGGACAGTCTGTATTTGAGATCTTTAATCATTTGACCATAATAATATGACAAGAACTTGAACGAAACATTTAACCAGGACTGTCGTTGGGACAGTCCGAGTCCTCCAAAGGTAGTTTTCCCAACTTTTCAGAGTTTCAGGAATAGGTCCAACTATTCAAAGAATTTTCATCGTTGGTTTGATCAATTTAAACCGGTGATCAAGATTTACTACTGAGGTTGTGATTCACCCCCATGAGCCGTCTATTACTTTGTTTTAAGACCCTCGACTTAGCTGACAGTCAACCTGACTAGAGTTCACTTTTCTCACCATACATGTCAGACAGAAAGGATACATCTCCTCTGTTGAGGACACACAGCGATTTTTACGTAGCAACCGGACAACTCAAAATTAGCCTATACAATCAACAAGAGTTGTTGTAGTTGTATAGAATGGCTAATAAATTTAGCTAATCTCTATAAATATACGAAAATAATTCTGTTCTGTTCTACCATGAATAGATTCATCTCTTCGAAACGCCTATTCTATATTCATATTCATACAAAGGCATAGATATTTCTCACATCTTACTATAACCCACCATGCTTAGTCAGTCACTAGATTTTAATTAATTCTCGCCCATTTCTGGTGTTTACACACTTTACATACTATGAAACAACATTAAGCCTTTGAGTACGCATCTCAAGTCAGTGCTAGCGTATATATAAAATATGCTCAAGTAAAAAGTGTCAGAGTAAACAAAACTCAGTGTGTACAGGAAAGGAATGATGGTAATAAAAAGTCATAGCCATTGCACGCCTCACCAATTTACAGCCAACCAATGTTTTCCTTAAAGATGCTGATCATAAATTCAAGTAAGTCCTCACTCCATAGAAGTAAGCCGCGAACACAAGTGCTTTGCCTATAAATAATATTTTCAGGCAATGATAAAACGTAATCCCGGGGATATTTTAATAGAAACTCTTCTACACTCGACGACTCGACATGTGGTAGTGTCATAGCAAAATTCATATATATATATACTCGTACATATACACATATATAACTAAGTAACTAACTAACATATATATACCTCTCCGACCGACCTCCTTAAGACCTTCCCCTAAGACTAATAACTTGCGAATGTCGGACCGAATGGTGTATCATGCAGAAACCTTTATAAGAGGCGGCCTAACCTAAGCCGATACCAAACAGAGTGCGTTTGTACTTATGGCCATAAAATGATTTAATTAACACATAAATCAGGGCGACTTGGGTGTAATTTGGTTTTAATTCCCACTAACACACACGAAAACAAATTCGAAATGATTTACGAGGGCTTTTATTTACTGGGAAACTCTCTTATAATTGTTGTTAACACTGGCATAGGTCTGAGGTTGTTCTTCTTGTCTCTTTAAAGTAAAAATAAAAAATAAAAAAAAAAATAATTAAAAAAAAATAAAATTTACCGCCAACAGCGCGGTTGTTGTAAGCAGTTTAAAAAATTCTTGTAGTGCCGCGGTTTTTTTTTTGTCAGGCTTTAATTTTTTACTTTGGGTGTGGTGTGTATGTTAGATTTTACTTAGTAAACAAATGAAGAGGTTTTATTTCCTTTCAAGTTTATGGTGTTAATTGCCTTTATTCAGAGATGAAGGATTGCGCTTAGGTCATTAGCAGCTACTCGCGAAAAGACATTGCACTCAAAATTTAATAAGACTTTTGTATATTTAGGTACGTCGTAGATGACGAAATAAATTGAAAATTTTTAATGCCATATTTCAAAAAGTGTTGGATGTGATGATGACGAGGATTGTTTGTTTGGTTTATTTTTCTAACTTTCCTGCAATTTACAGGTTTTATTATTGATTATTTTTTATATTTTTTAAAACTGTGCATGTACATCAGGGGATAGTCGATCTAGCTAATATCCAGCTCCAGCTTTTTTTATCATCGGTGAGACTTAAGACACGATTTTCCAGTTTTCTATAAATTCAATGCGTGGCCAGCTCTCTCTCTCTCTTTCTCACTCTCCACCCTATCTCTGTGTCTCGCTTTGTCTGTCTGTCTTTCTTTCTCTCTCGCTCTCTCTCTCTCTCTCTCTCTCTCTCTCTGTCTGTCTCTCTCATTCCCACACCACACTAGAATTCAGCGAAATAGAGCTAGAGTTGAACTTCCAAATTTTTTCCTGCCACATTCAAAACCAGAAACAAATGCCCTTTAAAACACATTAAGCGAGCAACCAAAAAGTGTGATTGGTAAAACATAGAGCTAAGAAGAAAAAGATCTGTGATCAGATCAGATCAACAGTAACAAACTTACGAGTGCCTGGGTAGAGTACGAGAACAGGGGGTCTATTATTGAACACGAAACGAAATTTCGAATGGAAACTTTCGTACATCTGGCACCATTGAACACGAAAAAGTCAAATTTGGAGCGGAACTTTTCGGACATTTTCTCGTTGGCATTTCACTTATCGAGTTATTGAAGTACGGAATAGTTTATGCAAACCACTGACATGTATATAAATGGACTGCTTGTTGAACCAAAAATGCATGAAAGCAAATGGCACCACTTTCATATTCCTGTCTCTTTCCGTGAGAGCATAGTTTCCCACTGAACTGTAACGATTAAGAACGAGAAACTGCTTGTAAAAATCCTTGTAAAAAACACTTCCTTCGACTCATAATTAAAATTTAACGATACAAATAGTCCCAAATACTTTTGTTGTAAATTCGGTAAATCCCACTGACATTCATATACGTAAATTCCCAAATAATTTAAATATAACGCTAGTTTACGACAGTTGGTAGCAAGAGCATAGTTTCTGAAATCAAAATTGGTACCATATGAAACAGGAGACAAGCAGTCCATTTATATATATGTCAGTGATGCAAACAAACAATCATGTAAGTAGTTGTTATAAATTTTATTGAGACTTTTACTTTAAAAAACAATGAGATAATAACTATGCATTATTTTTAGGGTCAAGCTTACGAATATTAATCAATACAAAACGATTGTTAATTTTATGGTCAGCCATCCAGATTTGGCACACGTCTTCATTTTCAGGAGGCAACACGATATGGTCGCAATCCACAGCTTTGAATGGGCTGTAGTGAAGCGCTCTTCCATTTTGGACATACTTCCAATTCCAATTGGGACATCCGAATATTTAGATCTTGGCTCGTCCCACTTTCAGTAAAGAATCTCATTGCCGCAGCAATTTTTAATATGGGTGGTATTGAAGTAGAGCGGGCGGCTGGTTTAAATTTATCTTGCATCTCGTCTAATAAATATTTAAATGCATCCTTTGAGATCCGGTTGTATTTCATGAACCTTGAAAGATTAAAATGAATTTGATTTGTCGTAAATGATTACAAAGCCTTACTGTTTCGTAGGTGTCCCAAATATGTTAGACTGATCGCGAATTCTCTTTCGAATAATCCTAAAATATCCCACCTCTCTTCAAATAATAATGCATTGCTATCCATTTTTAAAATAACAACACTTGAATATTTTTCTGAAAGGAATGAACTCATCACTATAACAATTGACAGATTCGAGAGGTCCGAAATTTCGTTTCGTCTTCAATAATAGACCCCCAGAATAGTTCTGGTCTCGTTTATGAGCAGAAGTTACTTCTAATTTTTCTCGTTCTTCATAATACGGAAATCAATTTTTCAAGTGAGGAGTAAAACTTGAAACTATTTTGTCATATGTACTTCTTAAAGTAACTGAAAAAGACACATTTATTCTTTTTTCTAGAGTTAGGCTTTCTCTGATGATTAAAACCATAATGACGTTTACTAGTTAAATACAGCACTTACCAGGCGGACGGTAGCCATAATCAAACAACGAAAAAACCAAGAGCCAGTTGTGAAAAGTTCAACGATTGGCTTATCTAGGCATTACCGAGACTATAGGCACCTGTCATACTACAGCCATTTGTGCCTGACTCAAATTACCGCCACTAATTGGACCTAGGTGCAGTATAAGTCAATTTTAAATATTACTAAGCTGCAAAGAATCAAACACTTAAAGCCAAGAGATCAAGCTGTTCATACGAGTGTCCTAAAAAAACAAAACACCTAGAGCCGCAATGATCGACATTTGTTATATATCCCACACCTAGGCCAAACTTCGAATAAATCTTTTCAATTCGTATCTAGTGATCCCCACCAATAATTCGAACTTGTCATCTCCAATTTCGTCCTTTGTGTGATGAACACATGGCGCAAAAATTGAAAACCTATTGAACGTATATATGGCCCTAGATGTCGCATTTCAAAGGCCTTCGATACATTTCCTGCTGAAGAATCAAAGAATACGCAAGTGTTTCTACAATTTACATATTTTAAAATATCTCATAGCCTTTAGGTTATATATCATAGTGTGTCAATACAAGTCTGCCATTGCCTTCAATCTATCAAATACTTAAAGAGGAGTAACATTATTATCTTCATGTGTGATTTTAAGGAGTAGTTTAACAGATAATATAAAAAATATAAAAAAAATAACCGCTCAAGTGCGAGCCGGACTCGTCGTACCATCGTACAAAATGTAACACTATGTACTTTTTATTTATTTTTCAAATGAGAGTAGGCGTCATGTGGAAAAATAAAGCTGTCATTTGAAAAGATAATAATAACGCTGTCATTTAAAAAAAAATTTGCTACTTATGATAATAATAATGAATGAGAAAAAAAAACGCCGAAAATTTCACGTTTCTTGTATCGGGGCCCCCTTTAATTTTTAATTTTATTTTATTTTTATGATTTGTTGTTATATCGCCAAATGGAAATACAAAATCTGTGAAAATTTCAACTGTGTACCTATTACGGTTCATGAGATACAACCTGGTTACGAACGGACAGCGAAGTCTTAGTCGTAGAGTTCCCGTTGTTACCCATTGGGTACGGAAGCCTAAAAACACATTAAAACGCCTCTTATAAATTTGGAAAAGTCCTGACCATTCACCCAGAACTGGGTGAACTCAGAGCTAAAAACAAACCAATAGCTTTTTTTGGTTCCTTTTATCGTTATAGCCTTAATTAAATATGATAGACCGACGAACTTTATATTGTTTCTGCTGGAAAACTATAAATAGATATCGGACCAACCTGCTCTGTCTAGAGCTAACTTTTCCAGTGGCCAACCATAATAGAGTGGCTGTGATATAGTTCAGTTGATAAAAGGCCTGACTACCATCACAGGTCATCGTTGGATCGAAACCCACCTCAACATGATCCTGCACTTTTTCCATCTATCTATACTTTTTCGACTATAGTTTCTCCTTTCCCATATTTCTGGCTATCCGACGTAACCTCTGCGATAACAGTAAAAAATCTTCCCAAACACTGCGTACTGTTTGTAATAATCATTGCTTGCGACTACTATTGCAGGACAGAGATGGCCATTTTTTATTCGAATAAAGGTAAAAGATAAAAAATCGAATAAAAGTTTCTTTGATTAAAATTTTATTCGCAAATAATTATTGCCCTTTTCTATGAATTTCGCAAGACAAATGCGACTAAGAATTTCTGCATTTTAATGCAATTTGCAAATTGAATTTTTTTTTCGACTTTCAGTCTTTTAGACGTGAAATTGCCGAATTCGGATTATCCTCGTCTGCACAGGTTTTTTTTTTTAAATTCCTAAATATGAGATTTAAGTCTACGCAATGGTCATAAAGATATAAATGTCAAATAACTGAAGTTTATCCAAGGAACTTAAAATGTCTTATACTATTCCAAATCTTTCCTATCCCGTTTAAAAGGTGTTTTCCTCCTTCATTATAGCTATAATGATGAAAAATGTGCTAGCTTTGGCATATAATGTAAGTCTGGAGCTCCGCTGTGCATCTGGCGATTTGGCAAATAAGTAGAAGAAATGTAAAGAAATGCAAAATCACAAATTATATTATTAATATTTTTTTAAATATAATGTGTTTCTCATTTGAAAATTGTTAAATTGAAAATAAAATAAATAAAAACAAAGTTTATCACGTTAATTCGATCCATATTGCTTCTTTAAGGTGATAAGTTCATCAAAACCAGTTTGACAGCACAACTTAATTAAAGAAATGGCTGTGTGTCCGCAGTTTATAATGAATCATTATAGACTAATGAGTCGTTAGTTATTTCTTCATTAAGAGTGCTGTGTGTCTAAGGCATAACATGTAATTAAGGTGCTAGTGCATACGAAAAAAGCATATCTGTTTTTTTATAGTGAAAACTGGGCAGTGGACGAGTCTCACGATCGCCACGTTTCAAAATGAAACGCTCATTCAGGTAACCTAGGGGAGGATCGATTTTTTATAACTTCATCTTGTTTAAGCTTGACCGATAGATTGAAGTCACGATATATAAACAGAAAGTATGATTAGTATGAACCACGGTCGGCCATCTTGGGCATCACGGCATCAGACGATTTTTATACCCTAGATGAATACCCTATTCTAAGTTTGTCCTTCCGTTTGTAATACATAGAAATAATAATGATAGAGCAAAATGGATTGGACACCCATGTATAAAATTAAAAGTTATTTTGATTTTTGTATGTCCGTCCCTCCGTCTGTCTGTACATCCGTCTATCTCTCCGTCTGTCCGTCCTCACGATAACTCCAGAACGCGTTTACTTAGAGAGTTGAAACTTTTCACATGGGATTTTTTAAAAAAAATAGTAAATTAAATTCGCAACTGGGAGAAATCGGGTAACTCCTTCGTAGGGTTGCCATACAAAAACATAATTTTTCACTACATATTTGGATACTACCTAAGAACGAGTCAACGTCGAGAGCTGAAATTTTGTACATAACATTTTCATAAAAATTATAAATATATTTTCAAAAATGAACTAAATTGGGCAACCCCTTCTTAAAACGATCAATCCTAGATGTTTTTATTGTACTGAAAAGCTCTTCAGAATATGAAATCCTTTGAAATTGGTTATAATCATTTTTACTGTCCGACGAACCATTCTAAAAATCTGTCTATGCGAAAAACCACTTCAAAAATAAAACTTGCACAGATCATACGAAATTACAAACGAGCATTCATCTAGGTTAGGGTATCATAAGAATTGGTCTTTGACCAATTCTAACTTTTTTACTTGTTCTTAAGATATTTTATATTATTTTAGCAATCATGAGCAAATATTACCAGTTCATTACATGAATCATCTGATCGGTTGCAAAAAAGTATTACTTTTCTTACATCCAGCTACCAAGTCATTATAAATTTGCTAAGATATTGATATTTTTATTAACTATAATATTATCTATTATAATTGGTCAAAACTGTTACTACATATTTTTTCTTAATTCTTCATATGAATTGTGATTTCGTGACGTCATATCTCAAGCGCCAAATAATTAGTAGGGATACCTTGGCTTGAAGCAAATTTTTATCGTTATTTGATTGAAAATTTATTCGAATAATGCCCATCACTGTTGCAGTTTAATCACCTAGAAATGCGAACAAAAACGATTCAAGACCTTAAAGTAAAGCCTCGAGTACCCACTGATTAGAGTCAGACGGAGAGGTTATATGGAAGATATATAACCGCGAAACTAGAAATATCATAACCGCGTAATTCCATAGAGTAGCAAAATTCAATTTCGAGGTTAAGGGTAACATAACTAAGAAACTACAACTGAAAATTTGATTTTGACTGTAACTTACGCGGTTCGAGACATTAGTAGTCTCGCGGTTATACAGTATCACCGACGATAATGCACCCAAACGGAATAAAAAAGGAAAAATAAAAGAATAAAAACAATAAAGGAAAACCAACCCTGAAAAACTTTCGAGTTTCGTCAGGATCATAAAACCAAGATGATTGAGCTATTAGCTCCGCTATCTTCAAGTAACTAAATATTGCACACCAATCAAGAATAGTTCGTCCCCATTCAACCGCAAATGGATTCAAATTCAGGTCACAGGAGTGTTTGAAACTCTGAAATATTTCTATTCCGCTCTCTGGCTTATAATGTCAGTATGTCACTTCAATCAAGAAGTCCAATTGATCAATGGCGATCTATTAATCATAATGACTGGAATTTATTAAATCCAGGAGCCTATGATTTCTCAGTGTTCATATGCTGATGACTGTATCTAAAAAAAAAAAATACATATTACTCTGGCTAGTACAAGTAAAGGGCTTTATTTGAAAGCAAAAGACTCTTCTAACAATCTCCTCAAAGCAATTGCAAAAAAAAAAGAACCTTAACTAATTATCTCAATTAACAAATTAATTATTAATTTATCATTCGTTTGCCATACGCCTCATACTGCCATCTATGATTGAATGAGTATTTGAAATGTTACATGTACACTACATATAGACAAGAACGAAAAAAACGATCTTAATCAAGAGTCATCAATTTAATGGCATGTCCAAACAGAGTCACGTCAATGCAACAAGACGACGAAGAAGTAAAAGGAAACGTTTCAGAAGTTCCAATTCGACCCACTGCTGTCACCATTAATCAATGATTGACAGCAAAATGCAAACATTTCAACGTGTGTCTCTTTCTTTGAGATGGTGAAGATGGGTGCTGCATAGCCCCTCCGTTCAATTTCTGACAAAGCGAAAAACTTAACTTTTTTTCTCTTTATCTAGCAAGCTAAAGCAAGCAAGCAAGCAAGATGAGAAACATTAGCAGCTGATGAAATCCCATATACAACATACATAGCCAGAGCAAAAGCAATCCAGATGAGCTCAATGCCACAGTCTGCCTGCTTGCTTGCCTGACTGCTGAGGAGTGATTGATGACCAGACCATAATGCGTGATAATTAATTACGGTGGCTTTTACAGATGCACCTTCGAGATAATGCCCGGGACCATTTTGGGGGCCCATTTCCATTTATGAGAAATTTTAATAATTGCCTCATCATTTCCCGTTCATATTAATTCATTTATTATTTTTATCATTCTGCTTGTTTTTTTTTTGTATTTTTATTATTATTATTTGCTTTGTTGGCTGGCTGACTTCCAACACTCCGTTTATCTTGGGTTAGTAGTCTGCATTGCATTCTATGTACATATATACTATAGCTATTAGTAGATATAGGTAAGTATAGGCAGTAATGCGGGAGCGCTGTGCAGTGTGAGGCCTCGAATTGCCTTTTTCGAAACTAATTGCCATAATGACCACTGACAATTGGCCATTTGTTCCTTATGATGGACGAGATTGCTGCTATGTATTTATAAAAGAGTCGAATGGATGGATGTCGGTGCTTAAGAGAGCGTTACAAAAGTTCACAAAGTGTTGGCCATTACTCATGACCATAATAATTTCATTAGATCGACCATAGTAAATGCGCACACAAGAGTTTTTCCGTTAGATTTATTCTATGACATGTTGGCTACTGCTGCAACTGAATGGTTGTGCCGTAACCGCCACGCCGCCGTTACCACCGCTGCGCCGACAACACAAACAAAGCGCTCTTAAAATTTTATTAATGATCAAAAATTAAAAGGAAACTCATTTGAATTTTCTTCGTTATAGTTTCACAAAGGAGTCTTGCCTGCGGCAGGCGGACGTACTGACAAGCGGGCGGACTGACTAAAAATAGGAGATTTCGTTTCAACATTTTCACATTACGTTTCGCTCTAGAAAATTAATTAATTTTTAATTTTTGCTTTTTTTATTTATTTTTTTTTTTTTTGCTATTCAAAGGAGGATGAGTTTCCACATAAAATATTCAAGGGTAGCCCAATTAGGACCAATTAGGAACACTTCAGAACATCGCGACCAACATAATTTTTCTCTTTTATGAAACATATTATTTCACCTTTAGTGAGCAGCTTGAATAAATCTCACCAGTTCCACATTCTATGTATATTTGCCTCGATTTTCGAGACCACCCAACACGTCAAAATATCAACAGCACATAAAACGCCCGAAAATATATTTTGACAGCAAACATACCCACTTGACAGCAATTTGTGTTGCTCACTCATTGTGAGGAGTAGGGCGGCGCAGCCATACAGAATCATATAAACCCAGGGAAACTGAATAATTTCGTTTCGTTTGATCCCTCCAATGTCCTTTCTTTAGACCTTTGTACTGAAGTGCTTCTCTTGATTGCCATATATACCTATATTTTGTGCTTTCTCTCTGTGTATGTGTGTGTGTGCGTGGGTTAGTAAGTTTGTTGTAACTGAGGAAAATTCTAGTTTCCCTTTTAACCCCATTTATATACACACACACACACTTACAAGACCACATACATATACTGTTCCTGGGGATGATGTTATAAATGCTTACCCGAATGAAAAATGAACTGCCCGAGACTGTTTCCTTTTACAATTTTGGTAACTTCATAACACTTCACAGATTTTAGGATCACATCAAAGGGAATTTCTGGTAGAATTTGCTGGTGGTTTGTAATCGGTTGAAAGGCCATCAAGGAAACGGATTTACGTATCCTCCTTTACCCAGGCCTAAAGTAATATTTCTGGAAATGGAAATGGAATGGAATGAGTTTTCATTGAATTTTCGGCAATGTGTCTGAAGATGAAAGCTCCTGTGGTTAGTCGGGTTATTAACAATCAAATTTATTATAAATGAAATTTTAATTTCGATGATTTTAATGGAATTTCTGGAAATACTAAAGGAAAAGGAAGGTTGTGTATCTAATATATTTCATAGAGCAGACAGTTATTAGGTTTGGTTATATGCGCAATCAGGAATTTATAGAAGTAAAATATTCAATTGAACTCAGTTTATTAGTGGTCAATATAATGGAACAATTAGGATATTGTTCCAGTAAGTTTGCACACTTCATAAGTACCGAATAAAATTATAACAATTTATAGAATAATAAAAGTGTAAACAAAGTTGTGATTTTATACTCATTATACTAATCAAAAGAAAGAATTAATTAGTTCCTAGTACCTACAGTCACCTAGAACTAACGTAGGCCAATAAATGAACGAAGAAAGCTAAACAAAAAAAAATGAAAACTAAAGAAAATGCTAAGTAAAATGCTAAACGATTGTATAACAATAATTAAGAAATTCGGAAACTGCCCGCCTTGGGTAAGGAGCTCCAAGCTTGAGCTCCTTTGGGAGACAAAATGAATTTGCATGTTGGGACTCTGGGTACGGGTTGATGAACTAGTGTCAGATATAGGCTCCAAGTTTATAATAAGCGAAACGAGGGCACCTAACTAAACAACTCTAGAGCAGACCTGTAAAGTACCTAAGTACATTGGTACTTAAGTACTAGTAACAGTACCAGTACCTGGACTTGTACTTGAAAAATTTTAAGGTACCAGTACCGGGACTTGTACTTGAAATTTTTATAAGTACCAGTACGGGGACTTGTACTTGTACTTAAAATATTTCTAGTACAGGTACTGGTACATGTACTTGCAATTTTACAGGTACAGACCTGTAAAGTACTTAAGTATATTGGTACTTCAGTACTACTAACAGTACCAGTACCTGGACTTGTACTTGAAAATTTTTAAAGTACCAGTGCCGGGACTTTTACTTAAAATTTTTTTAAGTACCAGTACCGGGACTTGTACTTGTATTTAAAATATTTCAAGTCCAGGTACTGGTACTGTACTGGTACTTGTACTTGGAATTTTACAGGTCTGTTCTAGAGTCATGTTCGTATCTAACGTACACATCAATTAAATGCAACATTGAATTTGCATTTAGAGTATGAGTTGTAGGTTGACAGATGCTCTTATTATGTGCACCTGCCAAGAATGACTTAATCACACGCCGATCTTCACTCACGGATTATTTCTTCCTTGTAGTGACAATCAGGGCCTTCAAGAGACATTACTGTTTCGTTGAGTTCCAGTTAGGCCAGAGTATGCTTACCGTTATTACTGGTAGAGGCGAAACCTATTTAAAATATCTGAACGCTTTCTACGTCCGGGGTACCCTGTTGATTTACCACTGGAACAGTATGAACGTAGCCACTAAGCAAACATCACGCAGGAGTAAGTTATAAGGCAATGCCACTAAGTGATCGCAATGAACGTAGGCATCATAACCATGACACAGAACTTGGACAATTTTTAAGTTTACAGCAATTAAAGCATTTTGACATTTGACAGCTGATTAATATTTTGTTTGTTTTTTAAATTTTTTATGCTGAACATCAAGCGTTTCGAAAAAAATTGAATAATGGTGGTGAAAAATTAAAAAATAATTTTCTGGTCTCAATTTATTATTAATACAGTTGAAATTTTATCTTGTCACCAATTGCCATTATGTTCATCATGTTGGTGGCTACGATTTTGATACTTCATCACTGCCTTTGTGCGGGGTGGCTACGAGTTGAGGAATCCAAAATAGATCTGCTGTTTCTCAAACTAATCCTATGATGACCTTTACGTTTAGTTCCATATCTTCTGAAGAACTACTCTATCATATAGCTCAGTTAAAGATCGATAAAGCGCCAGGTATCGATAAGCTTAAACCGAGAATATTAAAAATTGTAGCACATTATATAGCTCCTCCATTAGCGTACTCATTGAACCTATGTCTAACTCAGGGCGTATTTCCATGTAAATTTAAGCATGCCATCGTTGTTCCAATACACAAGGCAAATGACAAACGTGATCCAGATAACTATAGACCGATATCGTTAATTTCTAATATCGCGAAGATTTTTGAGAAATGCATTAAGACTAGGTTGGTTGATTATCTGGACCAATACAACATCATTGCAAGTAATCAGTATGATTTTAAATATAAATGTAGCACAAATGATGCAATTTACGATGTTACCAATTTTATAAACTCGGCAGTTGACAAAAAGGAGAAAGTTATCGCGATATTCTTGGATCTGATAAAGGCTTTTGATACGGTTAATCATGAACTCCTATTACAGAAACTAACATTTATAGGGATTACAGGTACAGGTCGTTTTTTCATTCCTATCTTACCAAAAGAATACAGGCAGTCAGAATTGACCAGGTAACAAGTGATCCTCTTCGTATTAAGTGTGGGGTTCCACAGGGTACGGTTTTGGGTCCAATCCTCTATCTAATATACATTAATGAGTGTGTTAAATTATTCGAGCAGTCAAGAAGGGAGCATATTGTAGCGTTTGCAAATGACACGGTCTTGTTATTTAGTGGAGAAAATTGGTCCGTTGCTTTATCACTAGCGCAAAGAGGCATTAAATCAGTGTAAGATTGGTTGGTATGTCACAAGTTAGCTTTGAAACTAAATAAAACATGTTTCGTAAAATTTGGGCATGAAAATACACATTCAAACGTTAATCTTAAGATAGAATTGCAGAGTAATGTCCTCCAGTGCGTGAGTGAAGTGAAATATTTAGGTATTCTTAAAGATCAGTAGCTTAAGTGGGGAAAACATATCCTGAGCTTATGTAAGCGGCTGAGGAAAACAATATATAAAATACTCCTATTGCGAAATATCTTAAAATTTGATCTTTTAAGAATGATTTATTTTGCTTTAATACAGTCAGTCATTCAGTATGGAGTTCTTAGTTGGGGAGCTACATATACTGTCTTGATAAACCATCATCAAATCTCCAAAGCTAAATAATTAAGATTTGCTTAAAGAAATCTAAATAGTACTCCACGCATACATAGTACTCCAGCATACAATGAAGTGGTAGTGACTGTAAGACAATTATGCCTAGAACTAGTAACTGTATTACAGATAGACATAGTAGTATTTTAGGTCCAAGATTTTATAATGCCTTACCTGCAGAAGTAAAAGAGACTCTAAATCTTTCCAATTATAAAACTGTGTTGAAAAACTGTGTATTTAACAACCAAGTTGTCTTTAATAACATTGTCCATTAGTTTTTTAATTTAGAGATTTTCAATTATGCTCACTTTCTCTCAGGTATTATACATAATATATATAATTTTTGAACTGAATGAATTGGTTGCATTGCATACTATAGTATAGCTTAGATGTATTATTTATGTAATATTTTTAAAATTTTATTTAATTTAATTTTATAATATTAGTAAGTACAAAATTAGTAAAAAATTAGTCACAACCCTCGCACACAAGCTTCGGCTTTTATGAGCGGTTAGCCTAGATTATTAGCTTATACATTACATATAGAATTTTAATTATGTATTAGGCTGCACTTAATAAATAAATAAATAAAATATATGTATTCTGTTTCAGGCATTGCCGCAATTTCACGTCGAGATCTAACCATGCATAAGCTTAATTCACCTGCGAGGAGGGAAATAATCATCAGCATCATACTAGACTCTAATATAGCCCTGTCTGCCTGTATATAGGCCAATCATAGCCACGAAGTTGCTCCCATTAAGGGGAGATGGAAGGGTTGAGATGGAACTAGATCCATGGGCACCCGATCCGGCGGTTTAAGATTGGTCAGGCTTCGTAAGCGAAGCTCCTGGTTATGGTTACTGAAACAAAATCTTATCGGATTTACATATATGAAAGACGGGATTTATATGGATATAAACGTAATTATTCACACGGTTTTATAATTTGTTTGAACCGGTCGCTTCTCGATCTGGTGAGATCAACTGTGGGCTGGTCTAACAATACTGAATTGAGTGAAACCTTTAATTGACAAATACAATTATGTGCTAAAAATCAAATATTCTATAGAAAGGTGTATGAGAACAAGAATTTTACAGCAGTTACATTTTAGTAGATTCTTCAAGCAGAATTATTTAAATGGGTCTGGTCGCACTATCCGGCTTCATCCGGTTAGTCCTATCTGTAAATAGACAGCTTTTCGGAAGGAATCAAAAAGAGATGGGATTTCCCTTATTAAGTCTGGAGAGGCTACTATTACTATTATTACTTGATTGCAGCAGGCCACTGGAATGCATTCATAAATCATGAACTCATCTACTGCCATAGGCCATACGCAACTTCTATGATATCTTATTATATCTCGATTTCCGTAAACACATAACTTCCACATGTAAGACCATTTGTTGTCGTTGACTGTACTACAGTGCCCACTAAATCAAAGATTTCATTTATTTCTTTTCTCTTTCTTTATGTCGCAGTGGATTGCGTGGTTAACTCTTATGCACATATTTGACTGAGTAGGTACAGAGCCCAGATCGTTTATGTAATGAAACAACAGAATATAAGTGAACCTATGATAGAGCCCTAAGGAACCCCTTACAAGATCAAGAAACAGTCTGATAACACACAAATATTCTTTGCGTTCGTTCATGTAAGAAACTATATATACGAGTAAGCCGTAGATCATGAGAAATCAAACCTACGAATATGTTTTTATTATTATTAAGATAACAAGATCAACTGAGTCGAAAACCTATAAGATGTCAAGTAAAATCAGAAAATTGTTGAACCTTTTATCTATATTCATATTAAATCGTTCTTAATTTTAATAGGAGCTGAAGTGCAGCAATGTCCTTCCCTTGAGAACCTGATTTTTAGACAATTATTTTATAGTATATTTACTATAAGACTCTCAATGGAAAATGGTAATATGAGCCTCATAAATCTCAGCCTAATTTTATCTGTGCTAATAACCTTAGACGTAATTGAAGACAATGCTAAAACTACTTTATCCAAAGTAACAGTTTATGAATTCATGTTTGTACAACAACTCTCACGGGCAATACCCATACTGCGTAGGATCTCCACAAGATTTTATGAGGGAGATCAGCTTCTAGCTTAAAGCGAAACTAATAATTCTTCTTTGGTTTCCATGTTAGCAAAGTTATGTGGACTACTATATAGTGCCCAGATTAACGCTGACCCCTACCTTTTTCTTTTTTCTGTAGTAAAGGTTATTTCTCTCCGTAATTAACCTTTTAATATACATAGCTTGAAAACCAGGATAATTCATGTTTACATTCACGTACTAAGGGCACATGTCGCTCACTTAGATTTAGAACGAGCTTATTAAAGATCAAAGCCTCGTCATCGTTCGACATAATATTGACGCAATTTCAAGTCAAGGGCAACTAGTAGACTTGTCTAGCCATTCACCATCATGAAGAGCAATACAATACAATGCAGTACAAAAGTTCTTTAGTGAAAGAATATATGTGTCAAACAAACGAAAAAACAGTCGGCTTTTTATATGTATTGCGCAGGTTAATGGATGGCATGAACCCTATCTACGATAGCAACTTTTAAACAACACAACGATTGGAAAATGCTAAAATTATATGCTGATAACGTAAAAGAACACTTTAAACTGACATGCAGAAATATCAGTACATGATAATATCGAAGAAAATCCGGCTCGAAGGACCAAGGATTCTTAACGATCGTTCAGTAAAAGAATTGAATATGGCTTTTAACAGTGTTAAGGTAGAAAAGGAGGATGATTTCAATAACATCTGCCCACAATTTTTGACGAAGTGCAACAAAAAAGGGGACAGTTAAGATAGTCTTTGCAGGCTTCGTCGAGAATTTAAAACCACAAAATTAAGCATAATTCCAGGGCCTGGAAAATCGAATATAAGCTCAGAAAATTATCAAGAAATGACTTTTCTGTTTTATCCTTCTGAAAGGACTTCTGTACAACGATATTATTAACGCAACATTTGACAAAATATCAATAGAAGTCCTACACTTCAGACGAAAAACAGGAGTTTCTCGGTTAGATTCTCTCGTTAACAATCTTTATATACGTAGTGAGGTTTTCTTATAATATCGTTTAAAAAATTGCCGTAAATTTATGTATGTTGGTGAATTGGTCATATCAGAACAGGACAGATACTTGCATAAAACTGAAGAAATCTTTACCGAAAATTGTGGTTGTACGACAATATTTTCGGAGATTTGAGACCAACCCCTGTAAAACAATGATCCACTTCTTTCGTCTTAATATAAATATGATCATTATGAGTATGAAATATCTCAACCATCACCTGTCGAACACCATAAAAATTGAAAAGTAGAAACAATTCCTTACAGAGGCTCTGTGGTATATCTTCCAGCGAGTCGGCATGGACAGTTTGTACCTCGATCGTGGATTTTGTGTATTCTATAGTGAAATGCATGGCATTTGCCTGGTTAAAAAGAAACTTCATTTCAAAAATATTGTCACCAAGATTAATAACACCATTTGAATTATTTTTTTACTATCAGGTCTACTTTAATTTGTTAGCTTCCAATTTAAGAGAATAAAATTTGATCGGATCGAGGTTGTGAGGTAGGCTGAAAATAAGCATGCCGAGCTTACCATATTATGGAGATACCGATTAAAGGGCTTGATGAAGTATAACAATATCTTATTTGTTGAGCTTCCAGAATGCATTAGGCACATGCTTCAAGCTTTCTTTGATCTAAGAAAAGACGTTACAGGGCCATATACGGATATCAAATCAACTCTATCAATCTTTAGTACCTTTGCTCCTATCATAGAGACATATCATAATAGATACCACCTTGTAGTCTTCAAACAAAGAAACAATAAACAATGTGCCAGGAATGCGATCTGAATTTCTATCGTTGTAATTGGAATAGCAAAGACTTTATTAGTGTGAATTTCAACCGGGTACACAATTTCAATGAGGCAATTCTAAAACGTCTTCTTTCGTCCGCAGGACAGAGGATTGTACTGTTCATCCAAAATTACTAATGGAACGTGGTCAGATTCACTGGTACATTCCTCCTAAAATTTGCATGATTAGCCTCCACCTGAAAGATCGGATATATAAGAGGAGTTGTTGCAGATAGAAAGCATGTGAAGGGTATGATGTGATATGATGTCATAAGCATATGGCTTGGGAATCCAACCTACATCTTTGGTTACTTCATGTAAGAAAAATACGTACTGCCATGTCGGAGGCGATTACCATGGCTTTAGTTTCATTTAGATGGATCGTTAGTCAGTCCAACTAAAATTCAACGATTTGGTCAGCTTCCAGTCAGTTTCCTTCGCAAAACTTTACAGCCAAAGAAAATATGGCATAAGCTCATAAGAGGACAACTATCTACCTCCAGACTTAAAACGGCACAGATAATAATAGAGTTGTGGGTATACTCTGACTAAACTAGATTACTGTGCTCTGTGTAGATCTTTGGTAGTTTATACCATATTCTGTACAAGACTGGAACAGTCGTCAGTTGACGTTGGTACTGACGTAATGATACCTGTTGAAGACGATTGTAGTATATCAGGCGCAAGTCTTGAGTTGGACAAGAGGTCCAATATATATTCTAGCTGTTTGGCGATGGGGTAAATAAGATAACCACTAGGTACTTGTTCCCAGAGCTGGTTCTGTGACGACGAGCAGACGTAGAGCAAAATAGTAGTTCCAATTATATCGATTGCTCGTCGCTGTACTGAGCCTGACCAAGAGTCCTGGCACGGTTTGCAGACGTGTGCCAGATAGACGGGATGCCGGTGATCATTGCTCTGCAAGCCTCTGTATTTGCTTGTCGGTAAATACCTGGTCAGCTAAAATTGGCACGTTCGTTCTTCTAGGCTGGTAGAGGCTAGAAAATTAACCTGAAAGAACTTTATCTTATTTAAATTGGGCTGTCACTAATGGCAGTTCGGTGGAGAGCTTATCAGCGTTCTGTTGCACAACTGCTCCCTTCTGATTAACAGTTCGGTTATGATGATGTTGCATCTCCTGCGGAATTTTCCTGGGGTCTCCCGGACCGTTCTTGCCTGGTGTAGCACCCTAAATTTGGTTTTTTAAAGTATAACCTTAGAAACGCGCTAAGAACGGAGGATTCACCGAAAAGAGGTGTTCATGAACATGATCATTAACCGCTTTGAAGTTCTTCTTGAAACGAATAAAAGTTAATCACTTTTTGAAGAAAAGAATTATTTCGTTTTTTATCGAAAGTATTGTTTTATTTTTCTTTTAAATATTTTCTCGTGTCTTCACGTTGACGTTACAAAAAACAAATTGAGTCTTTTTAAACTGTTTTTTAAATACATTGATTCCTAACCTACCTAGCTACGGCTTCCTACGTGCCAGCAAGGTGTGACTAGCATGACATTTTGGAGAACCTTTGACCTGGTTTATACGTTGGTTCGATAAATTTTGGAGAACGACCCAGTCTAATTGAATATAATTTTATCAACTGAAGTAGTCCTATCTCTCAGATGCACCAACATCTTTCGTAACCAGCGCATATATTCTTAGAGCAGAGAATATGTAGTACAAAAATTTGCGTTTTCAAAGCAGAAATTCTGTTGTAGGATGACTTATTTCATTGAATAGAAAAGAGAAAATTGGAAAGCTTTCGATACGTTGATTGATGGCTTCACTATCGAAATAGCCTTCAGCCAATTCATGCCTCATCCAATTATCGCCACTTGTTCTTCTTCCGGAAGAATAGTGATATTTAGAAATGGAAGACGATTTCGTAAGGTCATATAAAAATTAGGTGTAGATGAATATGATGAAAATCTTACTCGTTTCTTACATAAACAACAGTGGGTTTGTCATTTTTTTTTATAGGACCCACAATGAATAGTGAAACGGATGCCCATTAGGATTCCTTCAATTTCTTAAATGACTTATTATTTTGCTTATTAACTTTTTATTTTCAGTTGTTGTGGATGTGTGCAAGTTTGTCCTACTGTCGATCCGTCGTTCGGTACTACCCCATTCAATGATCTTGCACCAATCCGTTTATATTTTCATTCCAGTGCAGCGAGTATGGCATGATTATCACATCTCTTGACAAGGAGGGCATAGTCTAAGTATTTCCAATTTTGACAAGAGAGCTCAAAATGGCGCAGAATTTCAATATCAAATACAATAACCTAGAGGATCTGGGTTTAAATCTCCGATGGAATAATTTTGCAATGGATCTTTTTTTGGAATTCTGCACTTTACATAACACATTCTAATAGAAAAAAAAAATAGGTCTGGTAAGGACTGAGGAAAGTAAAGTTGAAACTACCAAGAAACAGCTGAATAAATCTCATCCACATCTGTTTCAAGCGTTGTCTTCAACGTATAGGTAGATAAGATAAGAACTTTGGAGGGATAACTCTTCAGTATCTATCTTAATTTGTATATTTCATCTTTTATGTGTGAAACAATAAATTTTCGTAGCCTTCCAATGTCAAAACGGTGATGTTTTACAAAGATCTTTGTAGGTGTATATAATAGAAAATTTCAAGCACGTTCATCTGTGTGTATACAATAATACCGCAAAAAAAAAAACAAAACTGTAAGTAACAGTAATAATGCGCAATTTAATACCAGAAATTCTCAAATCAGATATAAACGTATAACAATGACCGTGATGATCACGATTTGCATTACACGAGTTTTCCACGCTTCCCAGGGCTATGATGATGAAGCAATCAAAAATTACTGTCTAGAAGACAGATAAAATCATATACCTCACCTTACGTGTGCAACCACAGCCAGCATTAAGATACCTATATACAACACACAGTAAACAATACAATACAACAGAACCGCAACAGAGCATTCATCTGTCCTGAAATATCTAAAGAAACTCAATCCCAGACAATATGTTCGCCACCAACATTGCGGATGATCAAACAAAACGGCTGTCGAGGATCATCTTGAAGATCTTAACCAAATACACAACAGATAAATGCAAAGGAGTGTGTTGGTCGCATCTCTTTATGCGCCCTAGCCACTAACAAATGACAGTTGTCAGGCAATTTATTCGTTCCTCTTGAGTTTGTTTTATACGTTGTTACAGGGGGGTCTGTAAGGGGGATCAGTCTATGGAGATCTGGGACTGATCTGGCCTTCCTGCTTACTTGCTTGCTGCGCTTTCCTCATCTTAACATCTTCGAGTGCAACTTCCTTTCCCTATGCGCGCGCCCTCTATCATTTCTTACACACCTATAGCATCAGCATCAGCATCAGCAGCAGCATCAGCAGCAGCAGCAGCATCAGCAACATTTATAATGCAGTCGACGATGGTTTGATGTCTCGCCATCTCATATCTCTCAGTGTCCGCCTTTTAATAACATACGACAGCCGAACAAATAATTTGTTTATCTTAAGATGGTCCATTTGGGATGAAAAATGTGTTTGCTTTCTTATTTTTGATTTTTTTTTTTCGCTTAATTTCCCCCTCATCGAAGCAACTGGTGTATGTCTGTTTGTGTGCGATCCCGTGTGATCATTGCCGTTCTTAATGGGCTGTTGTTGCTGTTCAATTTGGCTCAATGATCACCGATGTCAGTTGCCTTATAGACGTGATTTTTCATTTTAAATTGAGCCGCCACATTGAGGGACATTCGCTCTTTCTTCTTCGGTATCTCTTTGGTATCGCGAGCTGCGCTTGGTTATATATGTAAAAGTGCGATAAACGTATGGACGAACGTTATTTTCACGACAGTTTGAATGCCTACTCTGAATCTGGCTCACATCTAATAAATTTATTTGGATTCGAGCAGCTAATGGGTTTCTACTCTACTTGCCGGATGTTGGTTCACAAAGAATTTCACAGAAAATACATTGGCGACAGCCAACTTTTATCGTTTGTTTAAATGGATGAAAATATCAAAAATTTTATGGTCGAATATAACTTAAAAATAAGTGTCTATGTTGCGTTAGTTTTATGCACTATGTGTGACCACATGTCTGGGATGTGATGAAAAATGATGATAATTCATGTTAAGGACAACTTTATAATTTACAAGACATTTTTTTTCTATTATTTAGTGTAAAATGATTTTTCATTGTTAACTTGTGTACGAGCATAATGAAGAAGACTTTTTTTTCACAAAATATGGCTCCTGAAACGGAAATCCTTGTATCATAATTTTGACCAATTAAGTTTCCAAAGTCACGAAAACATGTTCAGCAGTCTCCAACCCCTCATTATTAAGGTGAATAGACACGTTATGAGCTTCAGGTTGGATCTCTTAACAAAGAGTAATATTTTTTCTTTTTTAGTTGTCTAACTTAACTTTGGAATATATTCCCTGTATACCCTGGATCTTGTATGGACTAATATTCCCTCATATAATATTGATATATCTACATCTGTGTGTCTGCTTTCTAAGATTAACCCCACCATCCTACTCTCGACATACAATTGATCTTGACATATCCGAAGACTGCCCGAGAGTTATTTGACAAGGTTAGAAACTATCAAAGAGGTGATTATGATAGTCTCAATAATTTCTTAAGCAATCGTGATTTGTCATCTATTCTCTCCCCTGATCTTGAGCTATCTTTTGAATGATTCTACGAGATCATATATCAAGGAATTAATCTATATGTACCTGCAGTTTGTAAACATAACCGCTTTCCGAAATGGTACTCGCTTTAGTTTATAAAGGTACTCCAAGAAACGGCTAGATATAGATGTCTCTATAAAATCAATCTACACCCTGAAACTTATAACACCTTTTCTTACCTTAGGAAAATGTCAAAATTACTCTTAAAGGAATGTTACCGGAAATATGTTGAAAGCACAGAAAATTCCCTTCAAGGTAATATTAGATCTTTCTAAGCATTTAGTAAAAATTTAAAAGGATCTAATATCAATCCAAAAGAATTAACATATAATGGCACCACCTCTTCTTCCCCCAAATCTGTAAGCGAAATGTTTTCAAATTATTTCAAATCAATTTATGACGATAGGGATCCTATAGTCCCGTCCATCTTTCAACAGAACCAATCGATTACTATCAAACTAGGCACCCTCTCGCCTGAACATGTCCTTATAATTTGCCCTGACGGCATCCCTAACATCGTCTACAGAAAATGCGCTGTCAGTCTAGCAGAACCCCTTTGCAAATTATTCAATCTCTCAATAAATAATAAAATTTACCCTGCAACCCTCAAGAAATGTTTCGTTTTGCCTGTCTTCAAGTCATTACTAATTACCGTCCCATTTCGATCTCCAATGCACTCGCACTCGTATTCGAAAAAGTTATGTACAACCAACTGCTACCACTAATAAAACCATTCATCTCGGAACAGCAGCACGGATTTCTACCCGGTCGATCCACAGTCTCAAACCTAGCTCTATTTACGAACTCGATCGCCAGTGCCCTTGACGAAATTAAGCAGCTGGACTCTGTACATACGGCCTTTAGTAAGGCTTTTGATAAAATAAACCATAAACTGTGCTTTTCCAAAATGGCTAGCTTAGGGATTCATCCGGACACCGTATCCCGATTCTCTTCCTAGTTGTCCAAAAGAGAAAATGTCGTAGTCTTTAATGGTCAGGAATCTCCATTATAACCAACAAATTTCCGGTGTACCCCAGGGCACAATACTTGGACCATTGATATTTCTTATCTATATTAATGACTTGCCTTCTCTCCTTTCATCTAACTGCTTATTATATGCAGACGATGCGAAACTATATAGCGTTATTAACAATGTTACAGACTGCGTCCTCCGCAAAAGGATATTCTTCAATTAGAAAAGTGGAGTTTAGAGAACTGCATTGAAATAAATGTCAGCAAGTGCAAATTTATATCTTTTTATCGCAAAAGAGACTTTCTTTTCTTCGACCATAGAATTCATAATATATCTTTGTCTCGTGTTGATGAATTAAATGACTTGGGAGTTATATTTGATCGTAAGCTTCTCTTTGCATCACACATAAATTTCATTACATCCAAAGCTTTCCGTCTAATGGGCTTCATTTTTCGTACCTGTCAGTCATTTAAGTGTGCGGCTTCATATACTACTGTTTTTAACTTCCTAGTAAGAAGCATTCTCGAGTATGCGAGCCAAGTATGGAATCCATTTTACTTCTCATATATATCACAGATCGAGGCCGTCCAGCGTAGATTTACCAGAATCACATTATTCAAGCTTGAAAACATGTCCATGGAATACCGCGAGAGATTAACCAAATTGAACTTGTCTACACTTGAGAACCGAAGAGCCCTCCTGGATTCAATGTTCTTATATAAAAACCTTAATGATCAGATATCATGCCCATCTTTGTTTTCCTGTATAGACTTCCATATTCCGCCCCGGAACTCTAAACATAACACCCTTTTTAGATTGCCAACTAGTAGAACGAACATAAAAGATAAATCGTCCATCGTCAGCGTACACAAGTCATACAACTCTAGATTTAATAATATAGACATTTTCAACACTGGTCCTCTGACATTTAAAAGGTTGATTCTGCTAGAGATCAGACAATAAATATTGGCTTATACCTTTTTCAAATATTGCTTTGCCCTTCCCGTTTATATTTATATTTAACCCAGTTTTTAGTATGATATTGATGAATATTCTATTTTTATATTATTACCATTTTTATCCTTCTATAGTGCTCCCTATCTTTGATGGTTCTGTAGTACAACTACAACTGTATTTTTCCTGCTCATTCCTAGTTAACTATCTCATTTAGACACACCTTTAAATGCGCACGCATCGTTCTGTTTTGCTGCTATCCTAGTGAATTTCAGCCCTTTATTGTGGTGAATATCCTATTGAATTAACTAGCTGTAACATTGTAGCTTTGAATTTGCTGATTGTTTATATCTGTAATTATTTTATTGAATTTTAGTTCTGCAGTTGATGCAGTGGTTTTTGTCTCGTAAGTACCATATTTGAATTCTGGTTTGTAGTTCTATATTTCTAAGCTGTAAATTCTAGTTTTATTCTAACTGACTGAAACTGGATAGCTCAGAATTTTTCCCTCCAATGTACTTAGATCGATCGATTTTGTAACTAGTCTATTAAATTGTATTTTTGTAGTATTTGGTTCTAAGTTTAGTTATGCACTACTAGCTCTTAAGTCATTGTATCACTTGTATTATTGAATAAAATAAAATAAAATTACACGAGTAAGTACAACTTGCATGCAAGTGTATTTCCATACTGCTTGCACGTGTAATCCATACTGCGATGTAGGCAGCCCAGCTTCCATAAAACTTACATGCTCCGTTAGATATATATTTATGAGCTCTTTCTAACCATCGTATAAGTTGCCTCGTTTCCAGGTATGTCACTCTGACCAGACTTTCAGTTAGCACCCAGTTTCCGAGCTCACAGTGACACCGTTGCATTAGGCGCGATCTAATGCTACACGAGTCCAGAGCTTTGATTGCAGCTTGGCTGTTATTTCCAATGGATGTCAAGGGACAAGAGTATAATCTCAACTACTGCCATTGGTGTTATTCGAAGAGCCCTGTAATACCTAGGCAGGTAGCTCTCTGAATTTTAGCAAGAGTTTTCAGGCGTGTCGCTTTCTCTAGAGCATTCCGCCACACTAAGATTCTCTATGTAAGAATAGGTCTTCCAATAGTGGTGTACGAGCAGTGCTTAGACCCGCAAACTAACTAGAGGTTTCCGTTGCTCGTGTACCACCACTAACCCTCCGTTGTTCACGTACTGGTGACAGGATAGCTTTCCGTTGTACACGTACTGACTATTAGATTCCGTTTGTTCACGTACTACCAGTAGCTCTCCGTTCTTCACGTACTCACTTTTGGGATGGCTTTTCGTTGCACACGTACTGATTATTGGTTTCCGTCTGTTACACGTACTACCGATAACCCTCCGTTTTTCACGTACTCGCTTTATGGGCAGGGGTGGAGGTGGACTAGGATTTTCTAGGTCTCCTGGCAGCCGAGTTCAACTTGCTAGAAATTCTTGGTAGGAAATTCGGGTAGGCGGATGAAGGTGTATAGTGAATCTATACTGCCCTCTACTTATAACATCAATTCCAAAAAGGCAGTTGTGAATTATATGAAGGAAAATTTTCTATATAAAACTTCACTCATACATTTCTAAATATCTATCTATGTACAGGTTCGTTACATCGGACGAGCGCAAAAGATGGTACAATCGTGTTTATGATCAAAAAGTGTGATCGGAGGGTTCATGCTTAGCCACAAAGCCTATGAAAATTCTATAACATCTATTACTATCTACGATAATATTTAAATATTCGTTCTAAGTATATTGAGACTATATTACAGTTATCTCTATAGAAATGGCATTACTAAATTAAGCATTATTTTCCTAGTCTTGCCACAGATTTAACCTCAAATAAATTTATTTCATGAACAAGTTTGTATAAAATAAGACCAGCCATAAGTTAAGGAAACTAAGCAAATCATCTAACAAAATCTGTGGGCATCCTTTGGGAACCATTTATCTCATCGATCGGTTAATTGCCTAAGTTTATAGGATTGTTTTCATCCATGTCACACTAGCAAGCGCTTTACTCCTTCTTTGGTGTGTCCGATCTCTACATAGATTCGAATGAGGTTCATACATACTACAAAATGCTCATTCGATGCACAATTGGTATGCATTTTGAAGAGGATATATAGCAGTAGCAAAGTATAGGTATCGATTCTGATGTGCGGTTATCAAACACTTTTTCCATTGCTTTCAGCAGGAACAAGTTTATATTAATGGATCGGTAAGCGTTGGGTTGTGTAACTAACCCCTTTCTATTTCTATCCTTAGGTGTGACTGATATTTTCACATCTCTTCCTAGTTTTGGTAAATATTTGTGATAGTGTAGTTTAGCATAGCTTACTAGTATTGGCAGTAGCCAGTATCCTTTGTTGTAGTATACGGCCTGGATGATACCCTCATATACGGATGGATGAACTGAATGCCATCATGGGGTATAAATTTTGCCCGAAAAGATGTGTGGCCTTTATGAAGGTTTTGAATTTAACCTTAGCTCATCGGGGTCTTCTCGATTATCTTGTGTAATTGTAGTAGTGGAAATATCACTGTTGCTTCTTTCTGACTTTTAAGCTCTGGTTACACCAGGTGCGGCGCGGTGCGTTTGCACGCGGAAAATGGAGCGTTCACACCGGGAGCGGCGGATTTTATCCAAATGTACTTTAGTTCCGATGGAGAAATTCTATTATTAGTGGCTTTGGTTGAAGAAAAACAGAGAAAATTGATGAGGTTCGATTATGAATACTTCAGAATGCCGAAAGCCTCGTTTAACGAAAATTGTGTTTTTTAGTAGTCGCGCCGCTTCCGGTATGATTTACAGATTTAATTTTGCAAGAGCAATCGCGCAGCGGGAATTTAGATATGCCGCAACGTGCCGCTCCCGGTCTGACACCTACTTTAGTGTAGCTCTCTTTGACTCTTTAAAAAGGCCGATTTCATTGGAATTTTGACGGCATGCACCTGTAGGTAGATTATATTTATCTTCACAGAAACATCTGAATTTTTTTGAACTCAGTAAGAGTCAGTCACATTCTTTTACCCCGTTGAAGGGCCTGGTAGATTTAGCTCTTAATAAGTACTTATGTCTAATTCCCTAATCAATCATCTAATGACATACCTCATGTATTTATGTAAACAAAAAAAATGGAAAGAAAAACAACAAAATACCTACAGAATAATACCGCTACTGTTGGAAGCTACTTTTACTAGCTATTAGTCGTATATTTCCAGTAGAGTTCTTCAAACAGTTAAAGCTCCTAAAGTGCTTCTAAGTGGTGGAGGGACTACATGAAAAAATAATTTATCGATCATCGTCACTCCTTAAGGAATCTCGTGATATACTGGAAAGCATTTTGATTTGAAACATATCATGTCTACTGCATGTGTAGTTTTGGTTCAATCTGTTATTGGACACCTACTTGCCTCTGCCCCTTTATGGTACTGGGAAAATTATACATAGATGTCTATAGGCAGTTTGAGACTTTCCTAATAGAAATTACTCTTCCATAACTATTTAAGTCCTAAGATGATATTAGTATCGTTAGCTCTTCAAAATTTTGGAACAAAATCAAGAATTTACTATCAATATCGAACTCTAGTTTCGAATATCGAAGATATTCACAAATAAGTTATCACATATACTAGCTATTGGAGCAATATAATAATCGGCTTATATTGAAGAGGAGGCTGGCAACAGTTACCCATTTCAGTTATGGCCTATATAATAGATGTCGAAATCGAAAATAAAAATAAATTTTCGAATAAAAACAAAAAACCAAATAGGACATGCTTGTACTTATAAACTTTTTCAAACTATTGAGTTCGAAATAAACCTTTTCGTAATTCGAAATTCGAATTTTGATGCTAGTACCTACGACTCGTGAACAATGACAGACTATTTACAAAGTGATTATTTTTTATCGAAATTCGAAGTTTAGCTAATGTTTTTGATAATTTTTGAAATATTTTTAAATTGACTTGGCTAAGGGTAGGGGTAAAGCTCAGTAAATGCTGACTAAATCACTATTTGGCTTGAAAAACATATAATTTTACTTTCATAATGACATTTTGTGGTAATGAAATAAAGTACGTTCAAAGTCGCACTATTGGAACATAATAACAGTTAATTACATTAGTTTAAAACCCGGTACCTATGTCCCAGAACTGTATTTTTTCCGAAACATGAGTTTTATTATGTAAATTGGTTAGTGGAAGTCCAGGGAACGTAAAAATATGACTAGTTTGCTTCGCATCCCTTAGGTCTGGTCATAGGGGTGTGTTGCCAAATGGCAACGCTGGGTCATACTAGGGGAAAATTATATTAAAATAAAAATAATAGTATTTGAGTCTGGCATTAAAACACATGTTTATTATTAACTATTACGGAAATTGAAAATCACTTTATAATCTTTGGTATGGTATTTCTGAAAACATTTTAGGCATAAACCAACGTCGCATTTTCTTCACGAAGTACGGCCAATAGTGGAACAGGTATCTCCAGCGCATCTGCTTTAATTGCTAATTGGATATGGCCAGTGATTAAGGCCATCGTACCGTAAGGTCTCATATGCTGTACCTTCATAGTTACGTAGGCGAGTCGGTCCAGGACCGTTAGCTTTTTCACCAGAGTGATTGCAATAGTAGATTGCAATATCGCGTCTGAATCCTAGCTGTGGCATTGCAGGTTGACCGAATCTATGCAATTGCTATGCATTTTGAATAGTTACGTCAACTAACCAAGTGAATATGCAGCTCGACCATTTCTTTCCTTGATTTCCAATACGGTATAAACTAACATTCTGGTCCATGTAATCTACACCAAACATATATTTATTGTATTCGCCGATAACGGATGGTTGAGTCACATTAATTTTATATTTTTGCTCTTTCGAATATCGTAGCACCTTTGACGTTGGATACATACCGAATGACGTTGATGCAATGTTTACAACAGCATTATCAACCCATTTCGTTAAGCAAATATTTGTGTCTTTCATTTTTGTTGAAACAGCAAACCCCGGTGGCTTTTTACGTAAATCCTTTTTGTGGGCAAGTGGACAGCTATTAGGGATTCGGTTCTCACGAATAGTTCCTGTTGCCTGTATCCACGAGATTTCAAATAAGTCAATACAGGAAAGCCAGTAAACAGGTTATCGAAATAAAATGCGAATGGTAACTGACATTAGGTTTAAAGTCGTCGATCATATTCAAAAGTGTCGCTGTGCACTTGCCGAATCTTTCCTCGTACACAGTATTTGATCGTGAGTTTCTCCCTTGGTAGATTTCGAAGTTTACCAAATAGCATGCCGGAGTACATAATGACCATACTTTGTATCTAAAGCGAAGCGGCTTCCCTCTTTTGAACTGTTTGCATCCATGACGACCATAACAAGTGATCATGCTTTCAACATAAGAAAGATTCTACTCAGGATGACAGTGCTTGAGCATATTTGACACCAGGTGGTTTGTAATAGGGCGCAGTTTCCACAATTTATCAACATCAATTCCTGTTTTGTGTCTATCTTCAAAATGAAGAAACTGCAATATTTGTTGAAATCGATTTCTGCGCATCGAGTTTGCAACCATTTCATTTCGAAGATCTTCGTCAGTACTCCAAAATGTTCTGACACGGCTATATCCAGTCAGAAGAAAGATTCCAATAAAAAGTTTAAGTTCCTCGACAGTAATGTTAGGATTCGGTTTGCCATGAAAAATAGCATCTTTTGTGGATTCAACACAAATTTGCTGCAGTTAAGCATCGTCAAAATTTTTTTCAAATTGTTCGTGTTGTTTCAATCCAATGAGTCTTCATAATTAGCAGGTGGAAATATTGGCATTAATGCGGAAGAGTTATCTTATACCCATTCAAAATTGGTGGTCTTATCAGATGGTGGGATTGAACATGTAGATTTTAGTTGCGCGGACCTTACTTAAACCACTAATTGCAAATGAAGTGGATGGTTCAATATCAGACAAATTTTTCAAGACATCAACCAAAATTTCGTTAACTATTCCTGTCTTTTGTTCTGGCTCCCGTATTATTGCTTCATGTGAATCGATACGTCGACCAGTACCCAAAACGATTGCCAACATTCTCTACTCTACATTACATGGCGGAGTGAGACTAACGTTAAATACCAGTCGCCACTTGAATTGGATTCTAGATGGGCGAAAAACCATTGCACGCATAATAAGTCGATGCAAAGCATGTGTAATACAACGTCAAAAAACAAGAACACAATTAATGGGAAATCTTCCTGCCGCACGAGTGAACATTTCAAAACCATTTTTTCATGTAGGTGTAGGAAGAGATTTGTTGCCAGACGGGGACTATCTACGGATATTTACTCCGACTGCGGTACAAATTTCAAAGGTGCCGAAAAAGCTTTACATAAAGATACTGCTCAAGCTGTAAGGGAAGCATCGCCAGAAGTAGAGCAATATCTGAGTTCCAGGAACATTACATGGCATTTTAAACCACCAGCATCACCTCATTTTGGGGGCCTCTGGGAGGAAGGGGATAACTCCATCAAATACCATTTACGTCGAATAATTGGTCAGTCAATATATACATATGAAGAATATTCTACATTGCTGACTCAAGATGAAGCTTGTGTAAACTCACGTCCACTATGTCCAATTGGAAATAATGTTGAAGATCTTGCGGTACTAACGCCAGGACATTTTATTATTGAGCAAGCATTTAATCCTGTTCCTGAACCCAAATTATTTGAAAAACAAGTAACCCCAGCACAACGATGGAAGCACACTCAATATATGACACAGCTATTTTGGAATAAATGGTCAAGCGACTATTTGCATAAGTTACAACAAAGGCCTAAGTGGTGTGAAAACCAAGCAAACATAAAGGTTGGAAACGTAGTACTACTCAAAGATGAAAGTACTGCACCGACATGTTGGCCTTTAGGTAGAATTGAGAAAGTATTTCCAGGCAAAGATGGTTTGGTTAGAGTGCTTCAAGTACGAACGAAGACATATAGTTTTCGGCGACCTATTATAAAAATATGTCCCTTGCCAATGACTTGAGAAAAACGTCATGAAGAGTATGATCATACATTGCCTATACCTCCTCATATCAGTTTTGTGTGTATTTATAGCACACGTTATTTTTTTGTTATTATTTATGCTTGGTTAAACATGTTATTTAATTAGTTGTCTAATTGCAGATAAGAAAAAATGCAAGAAGAAGATATCTTAATTTTGGACGAAAATATTTCATTTTCCCCACCCGAAAGTCAAAAGATAGCATCATGGAAAAAACCGAGAATGAAAGTCCTCGGTGAAGCACAAACGAAGCCGACACAACCCTTAACACTAAAACTGACCGATTGAGGACCCCAAGAAATATCGTCCCAAGCCAACCAGTATCCGGTCAACATTAATGGACGTTCTGGCGTTCTTCAGAAACTATAAAAGAAATAAAGATGCGAATGGACAACGCCATTCAGAAGTTCACCACCAGGGAAGGCGAGGACATATATATAACAAAAACGGTCATACAACGGATTAATTTCGAAAAAATACAAAATTCGAAAACTAAGGTGTTTAAGGTCAATTTGCCAGACAGGTATGAAGTGAAATTACATGTGTATAAGGATGGAAGAATTGGTTTCCATCACCACCAGAGAAGAAAACGAGCCAAAAAACATGACAAATAGTGGAAGAAAAATTGTTTTTTTGAATAATAAATATATATACTGTGCATTTAGAATCTTTTAACTGTTTCATCAATTAAAACTTTACAAGTTGAATAATCGTTGATAAGTTATAAAGACTTATGCAAGTAGCGAAAACTCAGCGATCAACAATAAATAACTGAGGTTGAACATATAGTCGTTCAACGGGTGGGAGTATGTTTCAGCAGCTAATGCGAGAACTCGAACCAATTTGACAAGTTATGTTTTACGAATCACCTCGTATGTGGAAATTAGTAAAGGTTGAGTTCCACATCTTACTAATCACTTTGCATGTTGAAATTAGTAACAAACATAGTAGGCAAGAATAAACAGTTTCACTTTTCATGTGAAATCTGCCAAAAGCACAGCAAGCATCAACACAAAAAAAGTATTATAAAAAGGCGTTGCAATTTCAAAAAGATGTCAGTTTTTCTACAGGACTCTAAGAGGCAACACGAAGTACACATATTAGAAGACCCCAGCAATTAATTCATCAAAGGTGCATCAAGGAGTATATGTTGAATCTAACTTTTTTTTCAGATTTTGCGAACCCCAACATTGTATCTTGAATGATACATTACGTCGTGAAGATACTGAACACAGATATTGGGAAATTGTACTGATTTACACAGCAATGTGGAAAGACTGATACTGTTCCAATATCCCCCCCATCACAAAAAACGTCAATAATAATTTGTATTTCATCAAATCTAACATATGTAAAAACAAAAACTATCCAATAAACTGAAAGTCGTCACAAAAACTTTGTTGTGTTTCTTCATAACGCCAGCAACATAATTACTTTTGTTTTCAGCATAGAAATACAACCGATGGTATTATCTACAAATCATCCACCATTAGGCGTGTGTTGATTGGCTAGCTGGCGTTATGTGCACATGCATCAAGCGTTGCCATATGGCAACGCTGGGACAATTCGGGTTAGAAATGCATACTAAATAAATACTAAGATTGGATAATTCCTTAAACTAATCAGGTCGACACTCTAATTATTGAATCCGAGTTATAGTATCAACGTTACAAAAGCCTTAGAAATTAGGCCTGATGATTTGTCACTATACTATTGCCACTCTTGCTACCATTTTCTGATACATACATTCTACATGTAATCAATACATGTTTAACAACATCAGTGTTTCCTACAAACTACTGGCAATCTGTGATAGTAAATAATTACTACCAATACCGAAGAAAATATCTACCAAGTCTCCTATTAATTTTCACCTTAATAGCATTTTATCTATCTTTTCTAAGCTTTAGGAAAAGTTAATGTAACGCCAGATTTTTGAGAATTTTGAGTGTAATGAACTGCTCACACGCTGGCAGTCAAGTTTTAGACGCTTTCACAATTGTGATACTGCGGTGTTAAGCGTATGCACTAACATTAGATTTGCCCTGGATCATAATAATTTTAGTACCTTAGTATAGCTAGATTTGATAGCGTTGACCACAACAACCTCCTAAATAAAGTTTCTACTAACACGTTAAGAAAGTAAATAATTACTACTCCAAGTTATTATCTCTACTATTCAGCGTACCACAGGGGTCTATATTGGGCCATTTACTTTTTAGCCTGTGTTTGTAGATGGTATCAACTTGTTTCTGAAAGATAATTTAAGTTACAAATCTTAGAATTTCTTTAAATCAAGATGTGAAGTGATGTGACAATATTAATAGATTGATTAGAAAGGTCTCTATGCAAGTAGCTTAACATCTACTACTCGACTTAATCTTGTAAAGACACTATGCTCATGCCATACTTTACATATTGTAGTAGATACACGTTATCCCAAGCTAGATTCATTTTATACTCGTAAAGTGGAGATTGCCTTTATGATTGCGTTCGATTTGTATTTTGACTTCATAGGTTTGATCATTTCTTCCCTTTTAGAACAAGATTATTTGATTGTCCTCTGACTGTTTACCTACGGAGTATGTCATTGATATTCGTCTTTAGTCTTTTAGAGTCGCAGTCACGTAAACCAGAATATCCCAGAGAACTTTTTAGTTTCACAATATCCGAACGTAATAGGAAACCATTCCTCGCTTTTATAAGTCGGCTATGAAAAGTTCTTATATTGTCCAGATCTCGTGCCTGTGGAATAAATAGCCTTCATTTAAATATTCAAACTAAACTAAATTTTATGTTCATGTTTATACTTTCGTTCAATGCGCATTTAAATTTTCGCACGCCTAAAATATTGTACTTTGACCTTGTAGCATAATAACATCCGAAAACTCTGAAGATTATATAAATATGCATAAAATACGACAACATAAATATATTCAAACATATATCAAGCTATACGACCAAAATAGACAAAACAAACTTTCACTTAATAATTTTCATATTACTCAATATCAACAGATTGGTTCGATTATTATTGGCGAAAAGATGAATTTATCACCCATTTGCATAACGCCATGAAAAATGAAAAATACCTAATCGAGTCGTAAATTTAAATAATGTTATTTATAATTTCTATTGACTTCACACACCAGTCAGTTTCATATACTAATTTGCATAAAACTACATAATTGATGTCACATCTATAAATTACTTTCAAAAAAAAAATCTCAGAACTGACTGAATTGATTACAAATTACAAAAACTCTCCCTTCCTGCAGTTGTGTGTGTTCTTGTGCGTATGTGTGTATGTACAGCGAGTGTAGTTTCAATAATAATTATTGAAAGACGCACAAATCAATTAATCAAAGGAAAGATCTCTTAACCATTTCAACAGCTCTATTGTCACTCCTGACAATCTCATTCAATAGAATCAAATGAAGTTATAACAGCCGCATCTCGACGGAATTACAAAATGTCGAGTCGCATCGGGAGAATGTCAAGTCACCGAGTTTAAGTGTGCTTATACTTCATTGACGCAACACGGCTGTCACCATCATTTCACCAGTTCAAGCCATTCGAGTCTGCGCCATCAGTAATCGCCACTCGGAATGTATTCATCATCATAATCATCATCATCATCATCATCATCGCCATCAGAGTTAGTTGTCGCGGAGACCTAAAGCGACCGCCATAACTTTGACGCTCCTCATATGTCAAATGTAATTTATAATTTTATTTATTTAATGGTTTTCGAAACAACATACGTACACAGATACACACATAAACCAGCCCCATAAGAAAATGGCTGAGCGAAAACAAAAAACAAACACAACAGCAATACAACATCAAAAAAAAAACATACAAAAAAAAAAGGCACTCACTCACACTCAAAGCAAAATTCACTTTGATTAAAGCCTCACTTTTCTTCATTTATTTTGACGTTTTGTGACGATGGTCATTGTGAACCGCGCTTTTGTGCTGTTTGATTAAGCCGCACATTGGACTGATGGGGCCGAATAAAAGCCGCCACTATACGCGCTTAGCCGCAAGTGATATGAACGATGATCGCCGTGACAGCCTAAAGTGCTGATTGTTGACCTGGGAAGGTTGATGGTCAATTGCCCCCTGAATGGACATTTTATATCTCGAATGTAGCAGCTGAAGAGCAATTTAGGCTTTTCAATCTAAATGACAGAGCCGCATTGTGTATACGATGATGACTGAAAGTACCCTTGATTTGCAGATGATTTCAAATGTGGCTGAGAGCTGAGAGATGGGAGATGGGATGCGAGGTGAAATCTGTTGTAATTTGTTTGTTAAGGAGTAGAGCCGAAGGTGAAGTGTTTGATATTTGGATACAAAAGGATTTACAAGGGGGATGGATGCTGTGTCGCCATATGAATTGGGTATCAAATTTTATTACTTGTTGAAGTGATGGTGTTTTTTTTCTCCACAATTGACTCTCATATATTGAATTACATAGGAAGACTAGTTGGGGATGCTTAGTTATGTACGGAAAATTCTTAAATCCTTAATGTAAGATCTCAAAGAGTTTTAGTTTGATTTTTACTAATCCTAGGAGCTTTATAGGGTGGAAGAATCAAAGAATTATTCCAGGGTCGGTGCCCAAGAGCAAAGCGTAGAAAGTTCCGGTAAACAGACTCCCATACGGTCGATGTGTGCACCGTAAAATGGAGACCAGACCTGGCTAGCGTATTCAAGAAGCGCTCTCAGAAAGCAAGTGTACAAACGCATTGTTATGGTAGGATTCGAGAACTGCCCGGACTAACGTTTAATAAAACCCAGGATAGAACTACTATTTGATACCATGCATTACATACCAAATTATTGCCTTTTCACAAATCATAAATTTTTTTGAAGGTCACTCTTTAGCTGTTCACATTCATTAACAGATTTAATCTCGACGAAAAGTTTAACGTCGTCCGCATCAATCAAGATTTTACAGTACCTCACAATAGAGCCAATATCGTCAATAGGTAGAATAAAGAATAACGGTCCCAAATCATCCACTTGAAGTACGCCAGATGAAGCCTTCAAGACTCTTGAGATGGAATGTCGAAATAAGGTTTGATATGTTCTGTTATCTCACGAATTGCGTGTTGCACAAACGGAATCGAAGAATAGTCGAAAGTAATAGACCGCTAAGCGATGTCTGCTCGCCGCTAAGTTGAATGGGTATGTCGCAGCACAGAATCCTTTGGTGAGGCGCCAAAATAAGACGAAGAGTTTTCCATGGGCCAAAGCCTATCAAGACTGAACTCCTGAGCAATGGAAGCGAGTGTTCTTCCGCCGTTTGCTGGGGGAGCACATAAAGGAACATTGCGTACAGCTTAAAGGAGGTTCGGTGGGTGATTTAGTAAAAAATTGAAGGTATAATGGACGAAAGGAGATACCACAGTATTCTGCAGCACCAGGCAATCTCCCTGGCAGACGCGTGACTGGCCGCTCTTTTACACTACAGCAGGATAAGGGGTCGAAGCATACCTACCGGTTATGCAAAAACTACAGCCAGTCTAAATAGAGTCAAAAAGTGATCAAAAACATGAGTTGGCCTCCCCAGAGTCCTGATTGTAATCCAACTAACCTCTTGTGGGAGCACTTGTACAAGTGCGTTCGCAATGTGCGAATAACGCACAAAGAATCGTACTGAGATTGGTATTATTTAGTAGTTTCGGACATTATAGATTGATTGATTGTTGGAATAGCGAGATATGGGATCCCAAGGGAACCCTCGAATGAAGGCCAATTCAAGGCCGTTGTTCACCCTCAAGACTCGTGAGCAGTCGCTCATAGGTCCCAACCGGACGCTCTTATAAATTTAGGTATTGGCCTCCAATCCTTCATGCCGAAGTGATGCAACTCGTCCAGAAAGTGTGAGCCAAGGAGTCTGTAGTGAAGTCTGAAGTGAGTCACCGTTTTCGATTCCTCTCCACAACGCCTGCATGTAAGATCGTCAACAAGTCTCATCCTGGAAAGGTAACCCCTGAGAGAAGAGTGCCCAGTAAGAATGGACACTAGAGTTCTCGGGGTTGGCTTGTTAAGTCCTAGGAGCTTATTAGTTTGGTTTGGATTGGGTTTTCCCCACAGTTCCTTTGTTGTTCTACTGGGGGGATCATCTATCCAAAGGCGATTGTGTTGGCGGTCCGCACATCTTGAAATCATCGAGATAAGTTGTTTTGGTGCAATCCCGACTGTGGACCAAGGCGAACAAATTCGTCCGCCCTTTCCTTCCCGCTAATATTGCCGTGCCCGGGCACCCACTGCACAATTACCCTCTTATTCCGAGAGAGGGAGCTCAGGGTGGTTTTACACTTCATTACTAGCTTCGAGGGTTGCAACGGGTTTAAACAAAGCCTTGACTGCTGCTTGACTGTCTGAGCAGATGGTGATCTCCTTATTCTCAATGTCTGAGTTAAGGAGATGCTTTCCAGCTTCAAAAATGGCCTTGACTTCTGCCTGAAAAATCGTGGCGTGGTTTTCGAGTTGAATGGCGATTTCAATCTGAGGTTCCTCACAGAAAACTCCTACTCCGATGTTTTCACGGATTTGGAACCATCAGTGTATATTATAATAGGGTTTGTCAATGATTGAAACATAGAATGTGATTCGCATTCTGCCGTGGATGGTATTCTAAATTCAAAATTGCTTTTCAGCATAGTCTCAAGGAAGATCACTGACCCTGTCGATGTAAGGCTCGATAGACTGCACGAATTCGTAGATGGATTCATGTGGAACTCTTGTTCCCGTGTGAAGTCAGCCAAGATTAAGATGAAGCCTTATCGCTGCAGTCGAATCCCCCGCTCAATATGTATTAGCACCGGATGTATGTTGAGGATAACCTCCAGAGACCGGGTACTAGTTGACTTACTAGCGCTGCTTGCGCTGAGGAGGCACAATCTCTGAATCTTCTTCAATATCTCATGATAATTGGCGAAGTCCATTGCTTTCCACCATACCACAAAACCGTAGGTTAACATTGGTCGGATGACGCTAGTGTTATCCATAGGATCATAGGCATTATGGAAGCTCAAGTCATATAAGTTTTACTTTGCAACATAACCCTTGAGCTAGAAGTTTTGAAGCCGATCAACTATATTCGGCAGTTCTGAGGCCCATTCTGCCCAAAGTAATAATAGTTAATAATACTATTAAATTTGATTTCTGTCTTAAACACTAAATCGGCGACAACTACACGGTGACGCTGCTAAAACGTGGCATTTATTTGGATTTTTTGCGCGTTTTATTTGGCTTTCTTTTACATTTGGACTAATTTTAATATTTTAATCAGTTTCATTTCGTACTTTTTATTGCTTTCTCATTATTTTTCCTTTTTTTTGAGTTTAACATTTTGAATTATCATTGAATTATTATTATCTTTTTATTTAAATTCATAATTTGCACAGATAATTTAAGACTAAAAGTTGTGAACAACCACAGAGTTCAGTATATCTACAATCCAGCACATATCCTTTTTTTTTTTTTTGAAGCTTTTGCAGAGCCTTATTCAGGGCATTTAGTGAAATTAATAAGCGATACTGTACATTGTCAAACAAAAGATCTTTGTCTGAAAGGAAAGTTAGCAGGAGCCTTGTCAAATAAGAAAAAATCAATATCACCAGAATAAAAAAAAAAAAGGTACCTACTAAAGAACTCGGAGAAAAAATGTGCCACTATAGATAATGGATCACTATTTTCGCCACAATCAAAACTCAAAGATGATGAGTACTAGCTGACTATCGATATTCAGTTCAAATAATTTTAACGACAGAAACAAACCTAACTGGTTTCCGTAGATTCCTGGACTAGCAGAGATTGATGTTTTTTTTAAAATTACTTTTCCATCCCTCCACAGCAAGGTGTCCTTTCGGTTTGTTTCTGGGCAAATGGGGATCCTGGAGAATGAACAGGCTGACCTTCTAACTAGGTCTGGCTTTGGTTCTCTCTTCTTCGGACCAGAATTCATTGTTGACGCTGCCACCTGGAATATCAGATCTCTTATCAAAGCGCCCCTGCCATTCATCGCTAGTAGGTGAATTACTTTCTTTTCCCCATCTTCCAAATTACCTTGATATTTTTTTTGCCACATTCATAATTCGGTGTCAGTCTTAACGTAAAATATCGCAATAAAAGTTAAGTCGAAGAAAAATTTTGACTCATAGTAAAGAAGTGTCAACATGATTTTGACCTAAAGTGCAGCTTGGGCCAATTCTAAAAACTAATCACACGATGGAAATCCAAATTAACATCTACAAGCTGAAAATAGTTTAAATTCCTCAACTCAACAAAGCTCTCGAACTCTTTTTGTGTACACAAACCTTTGCATATAAAAACCAATAAGCATTTAACTGTTCAAAGTAGGTCAATTTCATATTGACTAAATTTGCTATGAATTTAGTTCTGTGAAATGCTAGTCCCGCATAGGGCTAATCTTGCTAGGCATTCAAGTAAATACGTAGCATTTCGCCTCGCATATAATTCATATTTAAAAATTATTTTAAGTGCATATATCAGCTTGGCTGTGCACTTTAGCGTATACGGCAAACAAGCCGTACTGATGAGTAATCCAGGTCCTGCTATTACGAAACGCCTGCTTTTACATAGAAATTTCTTTTCTTTTTTTTAAGGAGTTTTCGATTGTAAAAGTATTTTTCCACTAGATGTATGTCCTCGCATCTTCGTAATATTTTTAAATCGAAATCAGTTTACAATTTAATTAATCAATTTTTTTTCTCGCAAAATCTGTCATAAAATCACAAAAATCGCACAACCTTGTACACAAAAAAATTTCCCTTATCAATATTATTATCACCAAAGTAAACGAAGAGAAAATTACTTGAATCCATTGGACATGTCAAATTTCTTCAGGATGATTGATGATATCTCGATATGTGTCGTCCGAATGGATAAATATTGGCAGACATTTAACAAGAACGAATACCTACTTATCTCGTTTGATAAATGTTTCTCATCATGATGAATTAACAGTTGAACACATTTTTATGACTCACTTAATTCATGTGTGTTAATTTCATGTCTTTAATTCCACCGTGTCTGATCAGAAGATTCAATTGATGATTCGGCAACGATGCGAAGAATTTCACGACAACAACAGCGATTTATCAATCAAATCACTTTCTCTTTAGTCGAAATTTTTGAAATTCCTAAGATACGCAGAGAACTCTTAAACTGATGCTGTCACAGCAGCTGGTTGGATGCTGCTGCTGATGCTGCTGCTGCTGCTGCTTCTATGGTAGGTCTAGATAGCATAGCAGTCAACAGTCAGCAGCAGTCAACATGATGAACGACAAGTTATGTGATGCTACCATAGAAATGCAGAAAATAGGAGAAACCCCAATTAAGAGCTGTCACCATAGAACATCGTGTTTCAAATATTTCACATGGCTTGGCAGAAAGTATTCGTGTATACTACATGTCCGCCCGCCCGTCCGCCCAATGACTAAAATGCCTTCACTCCCCGCAGCATCCAAAGCGATGGACCAACATTCACATTCACTTGTTCCAAGTGCAGACAGAAAGACAGGCAAAACAGACAGATAGACACATGCAACAAACAGGCGACAAGGAGCTCACAAGAGACAATAATGGACTTAGAAGATGACAGGCGGCACAATGAAAGCCAACTGCATGGCAGCAGCTTTTATGACAGCTTTAATTCCCGATCTGACTGTTTGCCAACATGAGGCAGGCGGTTCTTCGTATTGAGATAAAAGTTACTCGTCGTCGGCGTCGCTCGTTTATAAAATAGTCCTAGTCTCTAGTCTCTGGGTCCTTAGTCCTTTTTCCTCTATGGCATCAAGCAGCAGGAACAAATTGTGTCGTGCACCAGAAATCTCCAAGCTCTCTGGATGCTGCATTCATTATCATCAGCCCGAGATGCAACATGAATGGATAGCGTTTCTATATACACTCTAGAGATATTTATATGTATATCCACCTACCACCATTACCACCACCCACTGAGATAGAGAGTAACTAGACATTTGCTGGCATTGCAAATGTTAAATCTGAATACGAAAATGGAAAAGTTTTGAGCAAAAAAAAAAACGAAAAACTTCACACAGAGATAGAAGAAAAAAAAACGTGTTTTTTTTCGTGCTGTTAAATATCAACGACAGCTACAGCATCACCCATCTCTCTGGTAGCATCTAAATGCAAGCAACAGTCTCGCAGCGAGTTGGGCACATGCATTTATTTCCATGACCTGACATTGCTGTCAACATGCCAGCTAAACTAAAGAATCCTCCAGGGCGTGCAAATGTCAATTTGCATATAATTTCGCTGGTATCTGGCTATGGTTCTGGCTGGCTCGGGCTCGAGATATTTTATGTTGACGTTTTGTATATTTAGTGCATGAATGAATGACAGCGACGAACGCCTAAAGCGTAGAGGTTCAGGTCGTGAGTTTATGGTTTTATGTGTTTGTTTCGATGCTGTCTGTTACCATAGTTCGTATAACTACTCAGTTATATTTCAATAAACTGACTTGACAACTTCAAAGACAATTTTGTCGATAGGGATAAAATAATGATATTTGATTCCCACCCCACCCCCACTCCTCCAGAATGTTGACATATTTTTGAACAGTTTTGTTTTGTTTAACAATCACAGTGAGTTTTTTTGATGATTGTAGAAATTATTGAAAAGAGCAAAATTTAATACGATTTCAAATAAAATCTGAAGTTCAATTTCTTTAAAATTTCATCATAACAGGTAAATCCGATTTGATACTTTTCACCGTCCATGTATTTTAGAGTTAAAACTAATTAGGTGCCATAACATCACGTGCAGGTTTCGTTCACAGTGTCAAACGCACATATTGTCCAGTATATGCGAATTGTTCCATATGTACGCATTTTACAAGCTCAGTTGACTGCTCATCCATATTTCGGGGAAAGTGAAGATTGAGTTGGGGCTACGAAGATTCGGGATGAAAATTTGGTGTAGATTGGCCAGTCAATCAAGACAACCAATTGACATTAATTCGAAAAGTTTGAAAGTGGAATACCCATATTAGGCCCTACATGAACAGACCTGAGAGATGTCTTAAATAATGGATTGTGATGCTCTGAATATATTTTATTAACAATGTTTATTTCAATTAAGTCGGGGAAAACTTAGGGGGTCAAAGTTTGATCTAGGATATTTTGGAATATCTAGTAGAGAGTCGAATTCCTTAGGTCCTGAGAAGAAGTTTAAGTACCCATACTCCTATACTTGGAGGCTTAAATAGCCATTCCCACGCACACTTTTTGAGGCCAGCCCGTCCCTTTAACTCGTACACGAATATGTCTGTCTATTTATTTATATATATATTTTTTTACTATTTTAGACACTCTCGTAGACCCACATTTCGTCATCACAGTGAGCTGAAATTTGGCACACAGATTCATGTCGCATGACAATTGAATCTATCAACATTTGAACCGGAAATTTTCATGGAAATCCGGAAAATCGGGAAAAATCATTTGAAAATTTGGTACAAATTTGATTAGTGATAAATCCGTTTCAGGAAAAACGCAGAGTTTTCCGATTTTTCCGAAAAAAAATTCCGGAAATTTCCGACTTTTCCGGAAAATTTTCCTGTAAAAAAGTTTTCTAAATTATGCAGGATCAAGTTCCCTATCAACTGGCATCATTACTTTCTCTCTGACAATGGTGAAAACTTGCTGAAAAAATCGAGGAAAATTCATGTAAAACGCTTTACCGGAGTTTCGCCTACCAAGGAAGCGTTTGAGCCTTTTGCAACCTAAGACAAAGTTGTAGAGCGAAATGAGTTGCATAAAGTTGCTTTTGTGGAAAACTATGGAAAACCCGATATGATTAGTGATAAATCTGTTTCAGGAAAAATGCAGAATTTTCCAATTTTTCTGGAAAATTTTCCGAAAATTTCCGGAACTTTCCGATTTTTTCGGAAAATTTTCCGCCAAAAAAGTTTTATAAGCTACGCGGAATCATTTATTCCGTCCTACTGGCATCAATACTTTCTCTTCAACAATCATGAAAACTTGCATGAAAAATCGAGGAAAATTCATGTAAATTTTTAAAAAACATTCATAGTAATAGGAAAAGTCTGTGGAAAACATGGAAAATCGGGAAAATTTATGTTATATGGGATCACGTTGGAATACAGCTAAAAAGGCGCTGTTTAAAACATAATTTGAATTTCAGAAAACCGTTGCAGTACTTCAACGATTTGATATTCGGAAAATTTTTGTTTTCAGATCGGCACCAAACATGACTTAAAATGTCGATAACGATAAGCCGAACAAAAACTTCCAGGCAACCACGGTGCTGACTTCCAATCATCTCATCGTAACTGCCTTCAAAATTTCAAATTTTTCGAAACCTCGGCAAACCGTAGTCCGAGTAATCGAAACTGTTCGGATTGTGTTCGAAGTACGGTCAGTCGATTGGAAACTATCGAGTCGTATGGACGCAAAAAAATTCACTGCGAATATTCAAAAATTGACTCAAAATGAATAAGAAAGAAAGAAGTATAAGGATCAGGCAACAACTAAAATTTAACTTTCGTTGGTTTATTTAGCAAGACAATTTTTCAATTATAAGCTTTTGCTCTTTAGCGATATTTTGACGCAAAAGTTCTGTAAAGAAAAATATTTTTTACTCGAATAAATTTTTTGAAAAACTGCTAAATCAGTGTCTTTTCAGCCGTCATAAAATTATTTTAAAATATCTCCATGCAGCACGTAATAACAATTTAGTTAACGTGAAAAAGGCAGAAAATAAAATAAGTAAAAACGAGATTTCAAACAAAACTGAGGCCAAGCCGCATGAAAAAGTAGAAAATAAACTTTTCTTCACACACAGAGGTGGACTCAGATTTTATTCGCTGGCAATCACCGATATATTTCAGGATGATCAATGAGAGGTAATAAGTGATTCGATTCATGAAGAGAAAGAATATTCAAGACAAATGTCCCAATCAAAAAATCTGAGTCCACCTCTGTGTGTGAAAAAAAGTTTGTTTTCTACTATTTCATGCGGCTTGGCCTCAGTTTTGTTTGAAAACTCGTTTTTTACTTATTTTTTTAATATTTCCCTCTTTATCATTCGAACTGTGGTACTATATTTTTCGTACCTTAGATCGGCCCTAACTCAGTAGGGTTTTCTTTGATCGGAAAATGGGTTTTACTGTTCGCCTCAGCTCATTACCTACAATTCGTATATGAATTTTATTCTCTGGATGCTTAAGATTAGGATGGGGGGGGGCAGAGCACATGGGGAAGGGGGTGGTTCCAATGCAGCATGCTGCATATCAAATGCAAGGTCTCGCCGAATACTCTTCGATAGTGTATACGGATTCAGAAGACTTTCACGGAACGTTTTTTTTCTATCGGAAGCCCATCTTTATGCATTTGGGTCACATACACCCCAGTTACTACATTTCAAATATTTTCTTGCAATCTTTTCTTCCATGGTCCCTAGTGCTCTGTTCTGAATATTTATCTCATAGGAAGTCATTTTCCACGACGCACCAATTCAATTCAATTAAACCGCTTAATTTAAATAAACATTGTTAATAAAAAAAATATGTTCAGAATATTATAATGCATCGTTTAAGATATCTCTGATTGTTTTACCACAGCTGATGTGTCAATTCTAATAATTGACAACTACGCAAAGACTGCGTTCGCAAGGTTTAATGAAATTTGTCAATTCTTATAATTGACTTTCGCACAAACCGCAATTACGAACGAGAATCCACGTATGCTGAAATAAAATATTCTGGTGGAGTGAATCGGTTAAATAAAAGGGGAAATTTGTCACTCAATTGTTCACGCAATTTTCTATTGCAAGAAATTATTATATCTAACGAACAAATGGTAATATTATGCGGATGTCAATTACGTTAAATGAATTCACTTAATTCTTTCAAGTTGTAAAATTTACTTCTACTAGCTTACACGTGTCCGTTTATAAAGTTCAATTTTAGTTCACTGATTTAAATTATGTTTACACTTATGTAACAAATAAAGGAATATTAATTATACAAAAAAATTATGTTTTACTCGAATTTATTTTCTTTTCAATTATGAAAAATTATGCTACGTTAATATTTAACACATACAAGGTCAAAAAAAAAAACTTCTTTTTCTGTTTCTCTTAATTATGTTATTTACTAATGGCTGAAAGTGAATGATGATTAGTACTCAATGCAGATCTAGTTTCTAGTTTATTATGTTGTGTAAAACTGACCTAATGGCATATTTTTTACCCGATAAATAATTGCTTGAAATTTCGATTTGATTGAGTTAAATAATTGCAAAACGTTTAACTTGCTGAAATGAAGAAATTAGTTAGTGGGAACCCAATCGTTCTTGTTAATTTCATACATATGTGTATATGACCAGCAACTGGAATGCAAACACAATGAAATTTAACGCAAATTGAGAAAAGCAAATAATTAGAGAATTTACCCTTACTTTGATCTAAGAATTTGTCACGAATAAAATTTCACACACAAAGTTACTAAAAAACTTTGCTGCTTCACTAATGGTGCTATTTCGATATTCAAAGAAAAATACCATTTTTTGAGATAAATGATCGGATCTTCATTTCATTATAAATAGGAAGGTATGCCGTGAATAATGGAAAATAACATCAGCCAAATGACCACCACCACCACGCCTACAGGACCATATCCTTTTCATGAAATTTTCCATAACCAAATCGCAAAGTGGCTGCCCTATGTCCTCGATAGCCTCACGAATTCCATCTTTGAGGTCTTGAATCGACGCTGGGCTGTTGGCGTAGTCCTTCTCTTTCACGTGGCCCCAAAGGAAGAAGTCGCAAGGTGTTAAGTCACAAGATCTCGGTGGCCAATTGTGATCACCTCTTCGAGAGATAACACGGTCCGGAAACTTTTCCCGTAAAAGATCAATGGTTTCGTTGCTTGTATGGCACGTAGCGCCATCTTGTTGAAAGTAAACGTTGTCCAGATCAATACCATCCAATTCCGGCCATAAAAAATCATTAATCATCTGTCGATAGCGCAATCCATTCACCGTAACTGTTGCTCCAGCCTCATTTTCGAAAAAGTAAGGTCCAATGACCCCGCGGGACCATAAACCGCACCAAACAGTCACACGTTGAGGATAGAAAGGCTTTTCAACAACAACTCTTGGGTTTTCCGAGCCCCAGATGCGACAATTTTGCTTGTTGATGAAGCCATCGAGGTGGAAATGGGCCTCATCACTCAAGATGAGTTTTCGATGGAATTCCGGATCATTTTCATGCATTTCAAGGACCCAATCAGCAAAGACTCGACTTTGTTGATGATCGACCGGCTTGAGTTCTTATGTTAACAGAACTTTATAAGCCTTAAGACCCAAATCTTTATCCAAAATACGGTGTAATGACGTTTGTGGAATGCCTAATTCCAAAGAACGACGAGGAATGGACAAACCTGGGTTTTCTTCAACACTTTCGGCTACAGCAGCAATATTCTCGGCTGTTTTTGGGCGATGTGCACGGGTTTTATTCTTCACATCACTAACTTGTTCCGACAGCTCGAATTTTTCTACCAAATTCTGTATTGCGGTCCGACAAAGTGCTTCACGACGACCCAAAAATATTCGAGTTTTACGAACCGTCTCTGCCATATTTTCACCATTTTTATAGTGAATTTTAATAATTTCAATGCGTTGTTGAATCGTGTATCGTTCCATTTTTATTAATGGCGTAGTTTCTACTTGTCAAATGTCAAAAAATGACAGCTCCAAAAGTGACATCTACCGAAACAGTGGGCTAATTAAAATAACACCTCTTATTGGAAAACCCTATACTTATGATGTTCCTTGCGGAAAATTCTATTTCTTTATGTTGATGACACTATAAAAAAAACTTCCAAATTGTGAGAAGAATGCTACGGCATATGTTCGCAATTTGACAGCTTTGAAAATAAAGACGACTGAATGAAGAATGAACCCCATTTTTATAAAGTATTTTGTTCCGATTTCGTATCCATTAAAATGAATTCTTGAATTTTCAGGCTTAATTTTACTACAATATATGATTTTGTTGTAGTCATTTGATGTCAAATTACAAATTGCATTTTTTGACATCTTTCCCATAGAAATCAGTTTTAATTTCGAGGAATTATGATAAGTTTTCCTAAATCTTACCATCCGTTATTATTGTCCCTTTCACACCTTTGCGTTTCTTTCTTACTCATTGGTGTAAAGGTAATTTCGAAAATTCGCGAATATTACGTAAACCGTTAAAAATATCGCGACGCGTAGGCGCCCATTCAATTCTTCGACTCTTTTTACCCCGGGGTGACATTTTAAACGTCGCGAAAGTATGGAGTTTGACGTGTTGTTTATCTTCGTAATGTCAGCCGCGCGCCAGTTTTGTTGTATGTTAAAAATCGTGTTAAATTCAGTGTTTATGGGTATCTTAATTATTCATCGAGGGCATTACACATTTTAACACAGGTGAGTACATACATTTCTTTCGTTTTATGTGTTGATTAGGTATAATTTCTGCCTTTTTACAAATGGCATAGATATCTGTCAATGTTGAGCACAGCTAAAAAGAAAATAAAAAACATTATCATTGGATAAAAATTGTATTTCTTACTTCCCTTGATGTTTACCAGGTAATTACCTCCAGGTCATCCCACAGTGTCAGGAACTGATTTGAAAATAAAAAAATGCATAAATTAGTTTTTAAATGCATCAAATAGAACACTAACAAACAGAACAAGAATAAATTCTACAAATCACATGTAAAACTGCCAAGAAACCAATTTCTTGGCAGTACAACAACAAAAACATGCAAAATGTACATAATGTAATTTCTTTGCAAAATTCATATGCTCTGCATAATAAACATTTGCTAAACATGCAAATATGCTTAAATATGCAAAACATAAAAACTTGCAACACGCACATCCATTATAATTAGGGAAATGCAACAATTTATATCATTGTTGACATTTCAAAATCTACATTTCCAACATGAATAATTTAACAGAGTTTGTATATTTCTTGCAAATTATTCATATTGAAACACATAAATAGTTAATAAGGAACACTTAGAAAGTAATAAAATACACTTACCTGGACAATTAATCCTTAATTTGAGGAGAAAACCACGAAAAACAACACGGCACTAACGAACTAAAATACCGCGATCGCGACTGTCAACTTGACACGGTGAAAAGTTGATTATACGAAGTTGGCTACGCGCTACCTGTTGGTAATGCTTAAAAACCGCGATAGTTACCAAGTAAATAAATATTCGCGAAAAAAGGTAAAATTAATTCCCATAATAAGTGGGAAAGAGAAAAATGCGAAAACGAGATGCAAGAAAAATGAGAAATATTTGCGTTCCACAGTGGAAATTGTCATAATATGGCAGGGAGCCGCCATCTTGATAAATTTCAGAAAAATTATAATAATTAATAAAATAAATTACGAAAATTCATGGATAATTTTAAATAAATTAGTTGAAGGAAATTGGAACATTTTGACATAAGTATACAAGTCAAGCAAAGTCGAAAAATATGCTTAATTTGCATGTCTCTTGTGGAACGTATGACAAAATGGCCGCTTAGAGCCTATAAAAAGGGGGCAATTCCTAAGACCTCTCTCAGTTTTTCGACAGCGATCACACAAGCCTAAGCATAAGATCCAAGAATTTAACCAAGTTTTTTTTCAGTTCCAGCAATTAAGCATTAAATAAAAAGTGCCATATTTAAGGTAAATATTTTACATGCTTAAAATTTGTGTGCAGTTGGTGTTGGCAAAGGACAGGAAGTTTTGGGTTCTTTTTTTGTTCTAAAGATAAGTATTGTGTTAAATTAGTGCGTGGATTTAGTAAGTTTCTTGCATAAAATTAAACACATGCCAAATCTGGCATTTTAAGAATATATGCAACGAAACAAAATAGTTAAGTATTTAAGTTAAAATAAGTTTAAAGTGAATTAAAAATAAGTGAAAGGCGTAAAAACCTAGAAAAGGCTACAAATTGCATTTAGTTGAATATATGCCAAAATACGGCATAATAACTACATATGCAATATCGAGCAATTAAAGAACAGAATTAAATTAGTGAATTTATAAATTTGAGTGTTTCGCATTAGAATTATTCAATAAATACAGCATTAAACATAAGCACACATATCTTTTTTTTTCATACCGCTACACTGTCCACTTAAATGCCGTAATCTAGCTGTAGTTATCGATTGCAGCTACATTACAAAGCAGTCAATGTGAATTTATTTTGCGAAGTCTCACCTAAGGTATATGTAAATTTTTTGTCAAAGCTAATTAAATTATGTATACGTACCTAGTACGTTATTATTTGTATGATTTTATGTTATAGAACATAAATTATTGCATTTGCATGGTGCCTATATGGTGCTATGTGCATACAACTTGTTATTGTTGTTGATTCTTGTAGATTAAAATTTTTTGTTTTTTCCCCTTAAAATTCATTTATTAAGTATATTTATCTTTGGAGTCATGTTTTAATTCGAGTTGTTTATTTCAGGTCATTGTGGGACCCTTAGCATCTGTGAATCTCCACATGCTGGTAAGATTTTTCAATTTGATTTTAATCTAATTTTTCTTTGATTTTTAGGTTGATCGAACACTCATGTCTGTTCATGTGGGGTCTAAGGTTGTATGAAAACTAGGCATTGCCTATCGGGGTGAGATAAAAAGAACAGAAATCAATAATATTGTCACCTACACCTTTGCCTGACCTAAATAATGATTTTGTATGTGCGTAGAAGGCAGTCAGTCCATTTTGAACTGTCAAGCTGAACATCACGATATCACTCTCGCTTACCACTGGAATTTATATTATAGGATAAATATTTGGAAGTTATTTGGAATAAACCAACAAATAAGGTATAAGTCGCTTCCTTTATTTGGCCCCCGACACAACAAATAAATTTAATTTTGCAACACCACCGAGGTTCGAAATATGAAAAAAAAATTGGAATAAAAAAACTTTCAAAAGTCCTGCAAACTTAAAGCAATATATACTGATTAAAAATTTGTGCAGCCCGGATACCCATCCCAATCTGGATTTACGTTGTCGGCCAACATAAGAAACTGATAAAACAAATTCTAGTAACTTCATAAGACAACAAATGAATGCTTATCTCCACGCATACAAATTTTTAGCGGCCCAAAAAAAAAAGGCAGGCCAGCAACATTTTTGTATTATTTTTAACAAATGAAATTTGTAATTAGAAAATTCTAAAATTTGAGTAACTAGAAGATGGATGAAGGAGTGTAAATTTCAATTCTGATGGTTTGGGGGACAAATGAAGGATTATGTAAAATTTGGAAAACTTTTGCAATAGTTAGTTTGACTAATTTAAAAAGTGCAAAACATAATAGAATTTTTACCCATTTTTAAGTTTACGGACTTTGTCTTAGGTTGCAAACTTACTAAATTATGAAGAGCATTGATTTGAAAGTTTACCACAGAATTTCAGAATTTTTGCATTTTATGGCCAAGCAGACAATAATTCCATTGGAGCACTTTTGGATTTTTTTTAAATTATTTGTAACTTTTAAGAACGTTATTTTGCAATAAATAATTCCGCTGTGGTGGTCGAAATAATTTGCAAATTTAATACAGTGTTGAAAATATCAGAATAAATTTTTCTTGAAGTTTGCAGGATTTTTGAAATCTATATTAATAAAAATCAATTGCCACATGCATGTTACATCATTAGTTGAGAACAGCTTGACCGATTTGCGTAATTTGTGTTTTTTGTGTTTGTAATTGTCAGGACAAGGTTTTTAGGGAAAGAACACCACACCTACATCCTCAGCCAACTTTAGACCGATTAGCCTATTATGCTTTCACTCTAAGATCCTGGAGAGATTAATGTGCTCGAAAATTCAGGAATACTTATATGCGTAAACAATCTAATCAGCTCGTGTCAGTCAGGCTTTCACTTGCATCACAGCAGCGATACAGATCTACTCAAGGTAACTGCTGGCATTCACATCTCTCTTGATAATGATACGATTTCTTCGTCTTTGATATATCCTAGTATCCTGCCACTAAGCTTACGTATGACTCTGGTCGAACTACTCTTTCTCCCTCATTTTACTAAAGGATGCCTTATTTTTCCAGCCTTAGATTCTGTGTGCTCTAGAAAAGTGGCATTCAATGATTGTATTAGGTAAGGGCTGCGCAGATATGATCATGTATCCTATTACAGTCCCTCATTGCTGGGGAACTTGGTTTTTTTCATTATAGGGTACTGCAATTGGGCCAGCCTCCTTATCTACCTGATTTTCTACAACCGTTACATTCCGCCAGATGTCGCAACTTGCTGCTGCCGCAATGTCGTACTACTAATCTCACTGGCTCTTATTTTGTTCAGGTTATTCGCCTCTGGAATAGTTTACTTTCCCGGGTTCAATGCGTGGGCTCGCTCGGCACTTTCAGGGGCGACTTCTCCTCAATTGTGCGATTTAGCTGCTCTCCATTTAAGACCGAGATCTGTATTCATTCATTTGCATACAATTTTTCTTAATTTCTCTTACTTTCTATGTAATTCATTTATTCATTTCAATCTCTTTTTCTTTCTTTTTCAGGTTTTCTTTATTCCTATTAGACTTCTGATATATATATGCATATATATTGTTATCCTTACCACCTGACCGAACGGTTTCCAGTGAGTTAGACTGGTTTCAGGCGCACCAATTATGTGCCAGCATAGACGTAAAGTTTTACACATAAAAGAAGGAAGAAATTTTACCATTCCCATAAGCTTTAGCACTCCGCTGGATAGGTGTCGACGTCGTGTTCAATAGCAATATGTGAATTTTTATCTGGATGAACTTTAACCAATGCTCGGCCATCAAGTTGAGCGCGAATTCTTTTGCCCACAATCTCGGCTGGGAAACAAGATCTTCCAGAAGAGCGTTATAAACAGCGGTCAATTTGTTAGATCTGGGTGTCTTCAGTTTAGGGGGAATCCTTAGTAGCTCTAGTAAAATTCTCCTCTAGTCAATGAAACAACACGTTTACCGGTCAAATATCTTAATTTTATTTTATTTTCTTCTGTTTAGTTATTACATATTTTTATAGATTTTTTTCTCGTTTTAAAACAAAACTCTTACTGTTCAAACCAACATTAAATAGCCACCTGGAAGTAAAATAATTTAAAAGTTTCTAATTCCAAGTTTTTTTTAATCATTGAAAATAGGTTGGGAACGGAACGATGCATACCTACCTACAAGCATATCGATAAGGCAGTTTTTAGTGGAGATAACAATCAACACCTCATGGCTACATTCCACATAAACAAATCCGGGACACAATCCAATAAGAGGAAAGTAACTTGTCTTCGCTAACAGTGCGCGAATTAAATGGAATTAGATTAAGGAATCTGTACATTTAAATGAATCTTTAAAATAACAAATTAGCAATATTGTAATAGGTATCTTATTGTATAATTATAATCCTAATAACTTTAGATAGGCAAAATTAGGAACGGCAACAAAAAATGCACAAAATTCCAGTTGCTTTGCACAGCTGCTAGGGTCAATGTACTTTTCTGAGCTACGCACAGCTGCTAAGGTCAACGGACTTTTCTGTTCCTACCTACGCACAGCTGCAAAGGTCAACGTACTTTGGTTAGTATACGCAATGTAAAATAATTTGTTGGAGCCGTGCGCAATTCAGCTCTCATAGATTGTGCATCGTTTTGGAATTCGACTTGGCGAGTGTAATTAAATAAAATTATTAACAAATTAACTTTATCTTGGGTAACGACTGAGATAAAGATATTTATTCTGGGTCTCGATTGGAATAAATCTTATTAACTTAATAACTTTATCTTGGGTACCGACTGAGATAAAGGTATTTATTCTGGGTCTCGACTGGAATAAATCTTACTAACTCAACAACTTTATCTTGGGTACCGACTGTGATAAAGATAGTTATTCTGGGTAGCGACTAGAATAACACAGACTAACTCAAACCTTTATCTTGGGTCTCGACTGAGATAAAGATATTTATTCTGGGTCTCGACTGGAATAAAATTTATTAACATAATAACTTTATCTTGGGTACCGACTGAGATAAAGATATTTATTCTGGGTCTCGACTGGAATAAAAATCACTAACCTAATAACTTTATCTTGGGTAGCGACTGAGATAAAGATATTTATTCTGGGTCTCGACTGGAATAAAGTCTACTAACTTAATACCTTTATCTTGGGTATCGACTGAGATAAAGATAGTTATTCTGGGTAGCGACTAGAATAACACAGACTAACCTCAAACCTTTATCTTGGGTCTCGACTGAGATAAAGATCTTTATTCTGCGTACCGACTAGAATAAACACTACTAATACAACTTTGCTTTGGGTCTCGACTGAAGTAAAGTATCTTGTTCCGGGAACGGCTAGAACAAGATAATCACTAATTATTTAATTACCAACGCCATAAAGTCGATTCCATAGTTTTATACTGGTGAGTACATTTTTTGATTCATATTGAGTAATATATTTATACATACATACATATATAATTGCCATTGGTCAAAGTTGTATCAACTTTGACAGTGTTATACTGAGAATAAAATTATTATTGTGTAGTGAATAAGTGACCTTTTTTTTAAAATCTATTGAAGTTTAGTTCTTAAGCGTCGTGAAATTGAATTCGGTTAATTTTAGTTATAGTTGTAATTTTGTACTTAAGTTTTACGTGCGTTCTATAAACCACTGACTAGAAAATATTCCCCGGCGTTATCATTTACAGTCCACATCCTTATTGATATTTTCTTTTGAGTGTTCTCATTGGGCAGAACACTTACTAGAGCGCGAACTTCAGACCGACACAGTCCAAAAACTTTCCTAACCTTAGTTAGCGACATCTATTCTTCACGTATGCATTCAATTAAGGCTTTTAATTTTGTTTTTAATTTCTTGTACAATTTTAAGTTTACATTACTTCAAAAGAGCCTGTTTTAATAATTTTTAATTTGTTGTTCAAGTTTTATCTAATCTTAAGTTTACATTATTTCAAAAGAGAGCGTTTTAATATTGTTTAATTTCTTGTCCAGATTAATTTCGATTATCTCCTTTCTAATAACGGTTCCAGTTCATCCCATGTATCCCATCATCCCTGGACTTTTATTTCTTCTATATTTGTCGATCCGTACCATTTCAATAGTCATTAAATGTCAAAGCTAATTTATTGGTTTTTATTTTCCTTAACTTGTTAGATCAAAGCATGTAACTTCAATAAACGTCAAACTAGATTTGTCAAACCGGTTTGCTCTAAAATTCATTAAATGTCAAAATTATTATTGAATTATTTATTGGCTCTGACTTTTCTACATTGGCCAAACTGGTTGAAGTGTTTTAATTTGCATGTGCAATATTTGTTCTCATTTTCATCAACAAAATTATTGGAATCCTTTAGTTTAGAACTTGGTAATATTCCTTCTCTATTTATCACGTGTCAACTGGTTCATTGCTAAGTTACTGTGATCCCACGTCTGGGCACAAGTCCAGCAAAATATTCGTGCTTCGTGCTGGTACGTGTGGGTTCGCCTTCTCTAACATCGGTTAGAGTGGTTCATCTGGGGTGAACTAGGTGTCGCGCGGAGTTGTAAGAATTTATTTATGGTTTCATTATGGTTCATTGTATAGGGCTGACATGCCATGGAACAACTGACAAAATTGTCAAGGTTCGATTCGATGTTGTTTACTTTAACGACATGTGGTAGAGATGGACATAAAACAAAAGCAATACTTCGTGGAAAATGGAATATCACCTGATAATAATCATACAAGTATAGAGCTATGTATGTATATGCCAATCAAACCTTTCGTACATTGCCTGGACTAGCAGATTAGCTCTAGTTATGATATATATCAATTTATAACAATGAAATCAATATTTTTATATTTCAACGATTTTTTTTCAAAACAACATTTTTCAAATTTGCTGCAGTTCTAACTCAAATACAAATCATCCGGCCGACTTGAATCTTGTTTTAGCGTATTTAGCAATTGCTTCTTCATACAATGACGCTCCAGTTTTTCGATTGAATAAAAAATGTCAATTTGCCAGCCAAAAACCATCAGATTTTAAGCGCAATTTGGGACTTTTTTTTTTTGTCAAAACTCCGTCACTTTGTTGGATTTGTTTTTTTTATCTGAATCCTACGTCATGGTACAGGCAATACTTTCCAGTTTTACGGACGTTTTCATTTTTTGATTTAAGACACTCTGAAGGCCGGAATCACTGAATTAGTGGTAGAGCTTTTTTTATTTTGTGACTCGGGAGACGGCGCAAAACTCGCTGAAAATTGAATTTTTTCTTGCAAAAAAATTACTGTTAATACCTATATAATTCATACACAAATATATACTTGAAATTTCAAAATCGAATGTTTTGAATACTTTTCTTTCAATAAATTCCCGAAAATCAAATTTTTTTTGCAGTCACACTAGTTGTGCCCCTTAATAAATAAGAAATAAAAAACGTTAAGGGTTTTTGCAAAGCTTTAAGAACTACATCTTATACTATACTACATAGCTAGAGATATGATTGCAATAATGGCTCTGGTGCAGTGGCGGGTCCAGGATTCGTGTGAGGTGGGGGGGGGGGGGGGTCGCAACTATGCTTTAAAAATGGTATATGCTGAACACTGAACAAAAGTTTGAAGACACTGGCCACCACTTGCAAATGTCAAATGCACACAATTTATCATTTAAAAGATACGAGTCGAACAGATTAGTAAGTGGCTACCACTCGCAATGAAGAAAGCTGTTCAACATTGTTGCCACTCCTGAAAGTCAAAAGAGATATTAGGTTATTCATTTGGTTTGTAAATAGTGGAAGTGTAAAAATTTCCAATCATCCATTTTATTTAGTAAAACCGGGGAAATGTATTTTATTCAAATGAATAAATCTTATCTTTGTAAAATACAGGAATTAAAAATTTACATTTATTTAACATAGCAGTCACAGAATATAAATAACTTCGTCGGCAAATTAAGAAAGTGTGACTTCTTCTGTTTTTTATATTATTAAGCCAATCTCAGGAGACATCCTATGAACTATGATGCAAAGCACAGCATGGCAAGAAGGTGATAAAGAATGGAATTAGGGAACATGAGGAGAGTGGCGAAAGTTCTGATATATCACCCTTAAACTTTCGCAGATTGCATGCCAGAGGAAAGACAGAAGATGGTAGACTATTCCACGTTCCCACAGTTCGGGATAATAAATCTTCACGAAATTTTACTCTACGGCCGAAAGTATTTTGAAGGGTAAAACGATGTGCGCGGCTTGCAGTGCGAGCTTTACATGCATGAATCAGGGATAAGACAAGACATTTCATCAGAACATTGACCATGCAAGTAGCAATATAGGAGCGAAAGGCAATCAACATTGAGGCGGTGGTCGAGTGAGTCCATATGGGAAGTCTTTGCCACATCGCCAATGAGCTGAAGGCCCTTTTTTGGACAACATATAATGAAGCTAAGGCTTTGCGACTAGCCTCGGCCTACAAATGGAAATTATATTCCATTCTAAGTCTGATGCAGGACTTGTAGAGAAGCGCTAGAATCGAGGGGTTGGAATATTTCTAACACCTTTTCAGAAATCCAAGATATTTTGATGCTTCTTTGGCAACAGAGAAGATGTGATCTGTTCAGCTTAACTTACTTCAAATATTAATGGATGGGATTGAAATTAAGGGAAAGCAGATCATTAATGAAAATTGAGAAAAGAAGTGGAGATATAATAGAGCCCTGCGGCACCCCGGCATTTATTGGCTGAGATTCAGATGTAACACCAATATAATCCGTATTAAGCGACCGGATCAAACATTTTGTATCCATAATAGAAAAGAACGGGAGAGGCCACGTGCTTTAAGTTTGGCTAAAAGAGCTTAATGCCAGACACTATTAAAGGCCTTTGAAAAACCTAGGGTAACGATTTCGGACTCTCCAAAATTGTGAAGATTACGGCTTCTAGGTTCTATAAGAAAAGTCAGAAAAAGAAAGCCACATTGCCGATCGTTAAGGGTTTGATTAGTTTCTAGATACTTCAGTAATTTTGAGCTAATTATAGATTCAAAAACCTTTCAAAGAATCGAAGTGATTGTAATTGGTCGATAATTTTAGAGATCGCTACCCTTTCCTTTCGTGGGAATTAGCTGAACGTGAGCTAGTTTCCAAGCAATTAGAAATTTTCCTGTCGAATAAGACAAATAGAATAGTTATCGCAGAGCTTTAGCCAAGAATGAGGCACAAATGTTATTTATCGGGGGCTTGAAACTATCAGGATCTACAGCTATAGAGTCGTTGATCTCCCTAAGGACCTTGACGGAAGTGTATTGGCTTTTGTGCACATCCACAAGAGAGATTTGAAGTGGCTGGAAAAGGGGAACTTGAAATGAATCTAACAGTCAAAATATTAGTTTCGTTCAGGGAGCAACATTCGCTTCATTGTAAAGTATTAAAAGAATAGAGGAACTGCTGAAGTTTCTCCTGATAGTATTGACCAAGGACCAGGAACTTTTGCTGCCGTCGCGTCTTGCCAAGATTCTAACATTCTGATCAAAAAGGAATTTTTCTCTTTGAATGGTGTTTCAGCTCTGAACAGACTATTTCCCTTTTATTACTTGGTTGCACTTACCGTTAAATCTAGAGTGATTTTGCTGTTGTTGAGATTTGCTGTATAAATACTGAATGTATTCACGCATGCCAAGACTTTGAATTGTACTAAATTCAAATGTGCTTTTATCAACAATCCCTTGAAGCAAAACAGACCGAGGAATCAAATTCTCTAGGATACTCATTGAGACTTTCCCAATCTGCAGGTTTATTTTGTTTTTATTTAACGTTTACATTTTACGAAATAATAAAAAAAAAATATGTAAAAATTAATCACTTGCTTCAAATGTAATAACCGTTGTGTAGTTCGCTAAATTTCTCCAATTATGAGCTAAAATTGTTTTTTTAATGTTTGTTTTGCCACGCCGCGCCGATAATATTCTAAGAAGCCGTCTTTACATCGAAGGCTTATCAAAAACCCTTTGGCAGCTGTTTTCAATTAAAACAAACCTTCCATCGTATTTACATGAATAGGCTCTGTTCTGCTTTGAACACCCCGAGCAAAGCGACGATCATGTACAAGTATCCGCGCTTCCTGTTTTCTCTACAAGCTTCAACACCACGACCTAAATTGGACCGAAGGCCTGCGTTCCTAAATGTATCAAATTGACTTACTGCTCAGTGAATTATTTTGCTAGGAAAAATTCAGAAGATTTACTGCAATTTTGTTGAGTGGTCTTCAGGGGGAGGGGGGGGGCGCAGGATCCACCCCTATTCTGGTGCTGCCCATAGACGAGTCAAGTTTTTTTTTTTTTTTGTAAATTATACCCCGCTCTAAATACAATTCTTGTAAATGAAATGTCCGCTTCCGTTGTGTGCAGTATCCGGTCGGTCATTTACTTGTGTATATTAATTACAAAAAGTTTCGCTACTCTGCCCTACGCAGGCGTTCAATTTGCGGTGGGTCCAACTCCTGTGAAGAGAGGAGTGGGTCATGAATGATTGTAAATAACCTGTACATATAAAACCCTCGGTGATAGGATGGGTGCTCATAAGTGAAGATTCTAAATAGGTCAAGAACAGACTGTTCCAATGACCAAATGACAATACTGTTTGCCCTTCACGGCAAGACTGACCAAGAGCTGCACAATGTTCCCGATGACCTCACACCAGCTAGTCCCACTGATGATGGATATCAGATTGTGCTACTAAAATGGAAGTCAGATTGTCCCACCGATGGTGGTCAGGATGTAGGAATAATTCTAACGTCAACTGCAATGGATGGAGGCCTGAAGTTAATATGCCTGTGCGTTTGGATGGTCAAACATGCATATGAGTCGAGATAGTTGACAGTCTAAGTACAACGCCCAAAAAATAGAAATGTCAGATTAAAATGAACTGGAGGCATTTAACCAATGTTTAATTTTTTTTTTTTTTTTTGGGTTCAGTAAAGTATTCCTGGACTAGAATATAAACTTTACTAGATTTATATCGTAGTTGTTTGAGGGTTCGGAAATGTGCGACTCGGCACAGACGTTGTTACGCTGCCCTTGAAGCGTAAATGATGGTAGCTCAAGTGGAGGAGGGTGTGGGTTCAATATGTGAACAAATTTGCAGGAAAGTTGGGTTTTGTGGGCGCCACGTGGTTTTTCACACACAGAAGATACCACGAAACTTTTCACTGACAAAAAAAAGGATATACAACAAGAAATTCGCGATCTCAACAAAACTTAAATTTATTCATTTAATGTGATTAATAAATAATGCGTTCGTACAATAAAGTTCTTTTCGACCTCGATTCCATTCAATAAGTTCTAGTATCCAATCTAATAATTCAGAATACTTAAAAAAAAAGATTGCCGCACTAAGGAAAGACTACAAACAATATTTTATTAGATATAAGTACTTATCTCTCAACTCAGCATGAAGAACTCGTTCCTTTTATATTTTAAATTCCGCTCCTCCAATTGTTCCTCCGCAACTCCACAAAAAAAACAGGATCTTATGTTCTCCACCCGAAAACCGACTTGATCCACACTTTGACTACTACTCAAGTGAAGAGCTACCTATCGCCACTTCAGGAAGCAGTCCTCTCCAAAAAAACTAACATGGCAGCAACCACATTTAGTCCACTGAACTTCATGGCGTTGTCCATGCTAGCAGTGGCTGCGTGACCGCTAAAATTTGAATATTCAATTTTAGAATATTCTATTGATAATATCGACCAGCTCCTGGCAGCAGATTAGAGTACGCTTCATACACTTATCATTTTGAAGCAGTTAGCAATTTACCTACTGCTGTTTAATTTATAGGAACCACTGGACAAGAATTAATTTTAATAATCATATCGAATTAGTTACTGTCTAATCGATCTTCATGCTGAACGAGCGAGTACAGTCCTAGCAAAAATTACAAATGTGCATATGTAAGTTATTTCTAGCTAACTATGTAATGAGCTAGTTTAAAATTCTTAGGTCTAAGATTTCGCAAGAGAATTGTTGAAAATTTAAATACTGACTAACAAGGTTATATTTTTAATATGTGTATGTGTATGTGTGTGTTGAATGTGCTTCTAGTTGTTTCTGGTTTAGGCCTTGTGTAAAGTGTTGATCCATTCGGTGTGTATATGCGTAAGTATTTGTGTGTGTGTGTGCATGATGTATAATCGTGTTTCTGATTTTGGTACTTTGTTTATCCATGCAGGTGAGTATCCCTTCACTATTCCTGAATTGTTAATATTTCCAATAAAACCTAAAAAAAAATCTGCGCAGAATCAAATGGTACTGAAAAGTTGACAAACAAGACGAACACATAACAACGTGTCGCCACAACACAACTCTTTTGAGACTTGAGTTAGTTTGCATTTCCGTCTATAGCTTATTAAGATCTATGATCAGATACGCAAGTATTACCCCTGATTTATCATGGAAACGATGTGATTTTTGATAACTTGATTATCTAAAATGATTACAAAGCAACTAATGATATTTTTGTTTTTAATTTGTGCACCCCATATCCCTTCCGTATCACTATATTTTTCGTAATACTTATTTAGAAAATGGAAGATGAAGGAAGTATGTGTGTCATTTCATTTTATATCTCTCCAAATTACTCCATCATAAACAGGTAATCAGAAAAAAGTCTCCATATTGGATATTTACGAGAAGCATAAAATCATGGATATATAATATGTACGTGTTAGTAATAGCGTTAATCTTAGCACCGATAGGACATTTTAACTGCAAGCATCCCTACATCCTGTCGAGAACAAATAGGCAAATAAAACTCAAATAGAATGGACATTGAGAAAACTCGAAAATTACTCGGTCCGCATTGAAAAGGCGAAAGCGTTGTTAATATCGTCATAATCTAGACACGTGCAAATGGGAGTATAAAAGTGGTCATTTCACCCTAATAAGATGTCATCTCCTTGCTTTTATCGTTGGGTCCAATAAAAGCAAACATAAACTACCCTCTTGTGCATGATTTAGTGTCAACCCAGACCTAATTCATATGGATGGGTATATTATGGATAGCGTACCGTACTGAAAAAAAAAAAAATTATATAAATAAAGGCAGAGCAATGCAACACAAACATAATATATAAAGCTACTAAATGCGCGTGACATTATACCCAAAGTCCATATGAGCTCCATTATGTTAGGAAGTGAAAATTTTTTTGGCACTTTGTTCTATTTCTTCTTGCTTTTATGATGGCACTCAAGCATCTATGAACGTACCTATGCATGTACACATAAATTTTTCATATTACATAATATTATGTACAATATATGTAGACACGGTATCACACATGGAGCTGTTTTGCTGGTCGATCGGCTGGAGGAACATCATCAGAAAATATACAGATATTTTTCAGATCCTGATATCATTCTCTCACCCTTGACTTGAGCTTTTATGGCATTCGTCCTTTTTTCAGGCACTCGATATATACTTTCAGTATTGACGAGAGACTATCAGACTTTTTTAGTGGGTCATAAACACGGTGTAAAATGGAAAAATAAATGACAGTTACCCGCTATCTATGAGTACATATAACCTCTCATTTATTTACAAGTTCTCTTCAACATAGACACATTACACACATATATACGTGAATATTATGACTTTTGGGCGCTTTTTAAAAGGGTCGTATTCTGACTTATATGTACTATTTAAGGGTAATGGGTGTTCTTTGTATGGGACGAAAAAAAAATATAAATTGTGTCGTAATTTTCTTCCTCTCTTTTTTCGACTTAGGTATGGCATATCTTACTATACTCCACGCCTATACCATGATATATCAGGACACTTTAACATAAATTCTTTCGTTAGTGGTAGTCATAAAAATAAAGCTTTGAACGCCTTTTATCCCTTATCCTGTGATTATGTTTGTTTTATGTATCTCAAGGGAAACTAAAAGTGAAGTGAATTTTGCATAAATATTCAAAATGATAAAATTTTAAGACACAAAAGCGATCCTGAAATTTTTTGATAAATGCTTGAGATTGTTTGTGAATGGATATGTAAAGGCTGCTTAAAATATCTATGTATTATAAATAAGTATACAAAGATGATAGTCAATATAATATTAGGCCTATTTTAAATAAATTGTGCAAAATTAGGAAATAAACAAAATACATACAAAAAGAGGAAAATTTCATCAGTTTTGAATTCCTCAAACTTTATAATGAGTAACCATTTTTGTTGTACTCGGGAGAGAGAGAGATGCTCGTCATTTTGGAGATTTAAGACCTCTGATAAAAATTTGATTGATTTCAATTCACTGACTACTACAATTATGTAAGTAAGATCCTACAAAATAACATTAACATATATATATATATACAGGGTGTTTCATAATTGGTGCACCTAGCTCAAGGGATTGATAGCTAAGGTGCAGCCAAGCAAAAAATTATATCGAAGGGGTTGCGGGGGGGGGGGGGGGGGGGGGGGGTAAGACTCGTCGATAAGGCGGTAGGGGGTTAGCATTTTTACTACTTCTTCCATTTTGCATCCTGTTCCTTTTCTGATATAGATGATAGCCAACCGTCTCAGCTTCCAATGAATGCCTAATTGGCTTTAAGTATGAAGTTAAAGGACGTCAAAATCAAAAAATTGGAAAAGAAATTCCTAATTTTTTTTTAATTTTAACGATTTTACTGCCAAAATGCATGATAACTATACACTTTTATTACAAGTCTTAGAAACACCGGAATGTTACCATTCACTTGTACCTACCTAAATGCAACCGTTTTTGAGATATTCCCGTTTCTATGATTCATAAATTCATTAATATTGCTACTAGCGATGGTAATTGCGCCTAATAATATGCAATTCACGCAAAATTAGCAACCAGTTGATAACACCGGAAGCTTCTAGCACTGCAAACAGTCGCTAGTAAACTCAACTCTTCTGGCCCATCCATTAGCAAGTACTGCTCCAGTAGCTCTATGGTAGACACTTTAGACATAGCTAAATGTCTAAAGGATTGCAGCCAGTTGCATTCTCTTCTCAAAAACTCTCACGAACACAGACTAAGTAATGATCGGGAACTTCTTGGTGCTTACCCTGCAATCAAATACTTCCAACAACTGTTGGACGTAAGGCAATTTATTCGATACACGGACCACAAGCCATTTATTTTTGCTTTTAGTCAAAAGACTTAAGTGCCAAACACAATTCCGCCGTTCCGATTCAATTCGATTCGATTCAATTCGATCCGTTACGTGAATAAGCACAATTGTTCCGTTCAAACTTGCCATCAGTTTTAAATTTTTCATTGAAATTTTTCAAGATTTTGTCTTTTCTTTTTACATCCATGTAAAATTTGTTGCCTTTGTCATAAAGCTCTTCATAATTTTTAATTTCTTCAATAAAAAACTTCTTCATCCATCTTTAGTTATACACAAACATTGTACAGGTAATTTTTCTAGGTTATGTCATCCGTAAAAGTTGAAATTTGCTCAACTTCTCCGTTTCGATTCGATCCGTTTCGCTCCATTTCGGCGAATATGTACAATTACACGTACGTCTCATATAAGCAAATTTGACATTTGTACGTATCGGAGCGAAACGGTGCAATTGTGTTTCCCACTTTAGAAGCATTGATGTGGCCAGAATCATTGACGTCTTAGAAAGGAGCAGTGGTGGCTTTCAGCACAGGCTGAGTAGGCTGAAGCCGGCTATTTTTTTTTATTGGGTGGGGGGGGGGGGACTAATTCGTTATCATACAAAAAACGAGTTTTCAAACAAAACTGAGGCCAAGCCGCATGAAAAATTAGAAAATAAACTTTTCTTCACACACAGAGGTGGACTCAGATTTTATGATTGGGACATTTCTCTTGAATATTCTTTGTCTTCATGAGTCAAATCACTTATTTACCTCTGATTGATCATACTGAAATATATCGGTGATTGTCAGCGAATAAAATCTGAGTCCACCTCTGTGTGTGAAGAAAAGTTTATTTTCTACTTTTTCATGCGGCTTGGCCTCAGTTTTGTTTGAAAACTCGTTTTTTACTTATTTTATTTTCTGACCTTTTCCACGTTAACTAAATTGTTCTAATATCAATTTAACCGAACTTAATTATGTTTTTACTTAATTCTAATTTAATTTTAGTTTCTTACTTTCTTTTTAATTTTCCGTTTTAGTTTTAGTTTCCATTTTCCTTTAATTTTTCTTATATTTATCCTTATATTTCTTCTTTATTTTGAGTCATTTTTTGAATATTCGCAGTGAAATTTTTTTGCGTCCATACGACTCGAGAGTTTCCAATCGACTGATCGTACTTCGAACACAATCCGAACAGTTTCGATAACTCGGACTACGTTTTACCGAGGTTTCGAAAACTTTTTGAAAATTTCGAAGACAGTTACGATTTGATGATTGGAAGTCATCACCGTGGTTGCCTGGAAGTTTTTGTTCAGCTTATCATTACCAACATTTTAAGTCATGTTTGGTGCCAATCCGAAAACAAAATTTTTTCGAGTATCAAATCGTTGAAGTACTGCAACGGTTTTCTGAAATTCAAATTATGCTTTAAAACAGCGCTTTTTTAGCTGTATTCCAACTTGATCCCATATAGCATGAATTTTCCCCGATTTTCTATGTTTTCCACAGACTTTTCTTATTACTATGAATTTTTTTTTAAAAATTTACATGAATTTTCCTCGATTTTTCATGCAAGTTTTCATGATTTTTGAAAAGAAAGTATTGATGCCAGTAGGACGGACAACAAAATTATTCCGCATAGCTTATAAAACTTTTTTGTCGGAAAATTTTCCGGAAAAGTCGGAAAATTCCGGAACTTTTTCCAGAAAAATTGAAAAATTCTGAATTTTTCCTGAAACAGATTTATCAATAATCATATCGATGAAAATTTGTCCGATGATTATCCCGCTTTTACACGGAGATTTCTACAAAAGCAACTTTATGCAACTCATTTCGCTCTACAACTCAAACGTTTCCTTGGTCTGAAAAAACTCCGAAAAGTGTTTTACATGAATTTTCATTGATTTTTTCTGCAAGTTTTCACCATTGGCGAAGAGAAAGTAATGATGCCAGTTGATAGGGAACTTGATCCTGCATAATTTAGAAAACTTTTTTACCGGAAAATTTTCCGGAAAAGTTGGCAAATTCCGGAAAAATCGGAAAACTCTGCATTTTTTCCTGAAACGGATTTATCACAAATCAAATTTGTACCAAATTTTCAAATGATTTTTCCCGATATTCCGGGTTTTCCATGGAAATTTCCGCTTCAAATTTTGATAGATTCAATTGCCACGTGACTTGAGCGTGTGTGCCAAATTTCAGTTCGCTGTGATGACGAAAAGTGGGGTCTACGAGACTGTCGAAAATAGTATAAAAGAAATATATAAATAAATAGACAGACAAATTCCTGTACGAGTTAAAGGGAATGGCCTCAAATGGCCTCAATATGAACATATTTGTCGTTTACAAATTTAAAGCTTAATTATTTTTTTTTTTTGAAAAAATTATTAAAGACTTCCGTTGATCGTTCGGTATTTCCGAAGAGGTTTTATTAAATGGACCTGCTTCCAAAAGAGGAAGAATACTACGAAGTTCTTCCTTTTGATTTTTTTTTTAAGATCTATGTACTCTAGTAGACGCAGCTGGCTATCCACAAAATCAAATCGTCCCTTTAACTCGTCACACAGTTTAATATAGTACTGAAGAAGATTCTGTTTAATGTTCCTCAAACTCTAATCCACAGAACATGTTTGAAAATGGTAGATGAACATTTGAGTCTTTGTAATTAACAGAAATCTATTCGTTTTCATGATTTATATTTTACAAAATTTTCAAAATATTGTGAAATCGAAGAATATATATAGTAAATAACCCCCCCCCCCATTTTCCCCTCCCCCTATCCTACATTGATAATTTTCGTTATTTCCGTCATAGTTGTGCTTTGCTAACTAAAAAAATCGGAAAAGAATAAAACATAAAATTCGCGGAGACTTCGTATGTGCGATGTGATCAGGTAATCCATAAACATAATAAATTAAAGATAAAAACTGTGGGAGATTTTGATCTTTGCGTGGAAGAGGTGCAGAGGTGCAGCTGCTCTTTACAAGGCTGTAGTTCGAAAACTATTTGAGATTCACGCACTTGAAATTTTAATATGTTATTCTTAAAGGTATACACTATCGCAAAATGGACAGAAAATCAATTTTTTGAAAGTGTCATACTAGTTGTGTCCCACAAGTTTCGTTTCTAATGAAAAACTATCTTGTAATGGAAAAAAGTGATTGTTTGAATAAAAAACCTATACACATACAAATATCTTGAAATTAATATTCATAATTACCTACATATATGATTCACATAAAAATATTTCATTTCTGATATCTTAATATTTAAATAAACAATCGAATCATAAAAATCTCATCTCAAAAGTCAAATGTGCAGTAAAAAAAAAAAAAAAAAGTTCTCACAAATTTTGTATGCATCCATAATTCACCTGTTTTTGTTGACGACAGTCTCGGGGCCGCCGCCGTATTAAACAACTTTCTATTCATGAATCATGATGACTTTACGTCCGCATGAATGCAACAATAATTTTCGCTCGAAATAAAACAGCGAAACGTCAATAATAAATTATTTCGGTAAGATATACGACGCATAAATAAATTTGTATATTATCTCCTTAATTTCCAAAAGACCCGATTCAATGGACCCGATCCGACCCGTTCATATTAATCTGCAAACTTCAGAAGAGAAACGGCCGCTAATTCAAGTGAGGCTGTTCAGTTCAGGTCGTTTTGGACGTTTTTTTCATCTGTTCTGTTGATGTTTTATATATGGCCCCCGGTATCAATTTTCCTTTATTTATGAGATGGTTAACGCACATTTTATTTAATTTCTGACTGCTTTTTTTGTTTGTTTCAGACCTACCTGGTCTGAACTGCTATACTACTACTTACCTATATAGCCATTAAGAGAATCGGTTTGTTTGAGACTCGAGCCTCTTACTCTGGCTCCTCTATGCTTGCTGAAAGGTAACATTTCGGTTGAGGTTTTCCGAAAAAATTGATTAACGATAATTTATGATCGTAATGAACTCGTTCTGGCAAGCAATCTTGTCAATATATTATTACTTTTAATATTTATTGATATAAAACTTGCCAGTTTCTGTGGTGTATTTTTGAGAAGAAACAAGTTTTCGTTACCGAACCGGCTGGTGGCTGCTGGCTATTTATTTCCCAGTTTAAATATTAAATTTCACAATAATAATTAAGTATATATTGCGCACACACGGTGAGTGTTTGTTCCGGCAGATTGTATTACTAGGACACTTTTGGGCGGTGTGATTACAACTTAACTTTCTTGATGGTAGATTGATTTGCTATAGCTGTATAGGCATACATATATGTAGGTACTATACCTATGTTAATATATCAAACAAAACCGCCGAAGGCCTTAACATCTTAATTAAGACTGTGTGTGCCCGTTTCAACCTTTCATTAAAGCCAATCAACAAACGGAATTTATTTGGACATTCCAACTTATATGTTCATATGTCTGGAGAGAGATGATAAATCGGAAATCATTAAATTTAACGACGGCACATGAAGACAAAACTTTTGAAATTGGTCATAAACAATTTCGAAACACTGTCGACCTCTGAAGAAACTGTGTCATAAATTCGATCTGAAATTTTAAAAGCGCAATTTATTGGTTATTGTTGTAACACATAAAAGGTTTTCAAAATTTTTCATTGAATTTTAAATTTGTCTCTTTGTTTTCGTTGTCTATTAACAGTTTTTCTTTTTTCTTTTTTTTCTTAATAAATTTCCGTGGTAGAGATGGTCGTTTAGGTACTCATCCTATGTAACAAATATATTTAAAATAATGTTTAACTTTTTCAGCAATCTGTCAATCGAAATCGAATCCTAATGTGGTGGCCATAGCAGTGAAACTGTCTTGTTGAAAGTTTCTACTGATATACGAAATTCACTGGACAGTGATTTGTTAACAATCAATAAAGCATTTGATTCCGTCGATCACAGTTTACTTTTATCGAAACTGCAAAAAATGTATAATTTTTCTCATTCCTCTTCTAGAATGATTTCAGATTTCCTTTTCAACCGCTCTCAGCACGTTAAAGTTGAAGATGCTAAATCGACGTGGATTAGCGTCAAATGTGGTGTTCCGCAAGGCTCAATTCTTGGACCCCTTCTCTTTAGCTTATTCATAAATGATCTTCCTGATACTATTGAAGACGTGAACATATGCTGATGATGTTCAGATATATCTATCTCGTCCAATTTTAATAATGGAGGACTGCCTACATCGAGTTAACCGTGATTTAATAAATATATCTGATTGGGCCACTACGAACCGACTCTTGTTGAATCCCCGGAAGTCTTCCTGTATGGTCTTGTATAGGAGTGATCTTATGTTTTCAGATCTTCCCTCTATATATCTCAATGGAGTACTTTTGCCTTATGCCAGGAAGGTTAAGAACCTTGGTGTTTTTTTTTTCAATAGTAAATTGGAGTGTTGTGACCATGTTAATTCCTTATTACAAAAGATATATCGCGGTCTTCGATTGCTTCATCTGTCGAGTAGTCTGCTCCAGGTTGAGTTAAATCTAAAGCTAGTTAAGCCACTGCTAATTCCACATTTCACTTTCTGTAGTACAATTAATTCGCGGCTTGACTCTGTGTGCAGTCGTAAGTTAAATGTAGCTTTTAATGATTGCGTACGCTTTGTTTATGGTTTAAGACGTCACGATCACGTTTCTGCTTATAAAAATTCTGTACTAGGATGCTCTTTGGATACGTACTTAGAAATTAGATCATTAGCTTTCCTACGAAATATGATAATCTCTAAGTTCCCTTCGTATTTATTTAGTCACTTGCAATTCTTGGATTCGTCCCGTCATGTAAGTCTTCTGATTCCTCGTGCACATTATGTTGTTGGGCAATGTTCTTATTTTTCCGTTATTTCTCGTATATGGAGCTCCCTTCCGGTTAACGTTAGAGGGCAATCTCGGACATCTGATTTTAAGAATGAACTGAACCGTTTCCTGGATTCTTCCTAATCTAAAATGTGCCGATGACACAATTTTGCTACGTTGCTTAGAATAAAATTAAATTCTGGTCTTTTCAAGTTTATTTTTTATTTTATTATTTTGTAGATTTTTTTTTTCAATCTATTTTGATCTCTCAGTTAGTTACAATTATTATATTATTATTATAGTTTTATTTGATCTTAAATTTAATTTTTATTTATTTTTTTTCTCTTGCATTATTTTATATTTTGAATTCCCCATTTTCACTGTACTATAAAAAGATGTAATCTTTTGTACAAATCCTTCAATAAATTATTAAATACAATCAAATTTTAAGAGCTATGACGAATGTCGAATCATACGGAAAGCTGGTGGTGTCGACATTTTCTATGAAGAGCATGATCCTCCAAAAACGGAAAATGCGAACGATTTCAAGGGTGAGTGGCTGGAAATGAGGAACTATGCTGCTGATAAATTATACTTATATGTACGAGTATCAGATATTAGTTTCGTAGTTCGCGATAGGTCTGTTATGGCCAGTAACCTCTACGACACGATGAATTATGTAAGATTTTATAGTTGTCAGAAAAATGAAATGAAAATTAATTGTACAAAAACCAAAAACCAGTGCTTTACTTAAAAGTAGATGCATTATAAAAAATAAAGTTTGTATTCGATATCTTAGCCTTTAATTAATTTTAAAAATCTGAGATTTTCAGAGCATACGTGACCAAACTTTCCACGAAATTTTAGAACAATTGCTGGCCTTCGTAATACTAAAATTAAATTAAAAATAATAAAATGAGTTTCTGTAAAACAAGATTTCGTAATATCAGAATTCCGTAAATTTAATTTTGTTAAACAGAATTATTTTAATTGGATTTTTATATACCTACCAGTAAATGTACCAAACACCTCTCAAAACGCTTCAACCCAGATAACACAGAACAGGTAGCAACAAATTTTTCTCGATGTGCTCCACAGAATAACAGAATATGAAAAAATGTTTTCTGGCTACACGAATTGATATCAAGATACATGGTCTTCCCCATATGCATTTTATAAGACTCGTGTTAACCCTGCCAATTGATATTCGAACGTCGGTCAAAAATGATCGTGTAAAAATAATAATCGGTGGTAATTAGTGGATATCCGAAAAAACCATATTCAGAACATATTCCAAATGATATAGAATTTATATAGATGAGCACTGACAGAAATATATTCAAAACGATATTAAATATATATGAAACTCATATTGGGATCGTTTTCAAAGGTATATGAAATATAAGAAACATTAAAATAAATATTTTTGTGAAAAAAGTATACTATAAAGCAAGAAATAATTTTTTTCTTTCTCAGTGATATACACAAGAAAAGTTTCATTACAAAATAAGAAATGTTATGGCATCCATAACTATAACCACAATCGTCTAACTGCAACTCATGTCCAAACTTTTATGATTTAATCTGAGTTGTAGCAATTCTTATTTTGCATTAAAACTTTTCTTGTGTATACCACTGTGAAAGAAAAATATATTTTTGACGTTTTAGTGCATTTTACTAACAAACATTATTTATTTTCAAAGTTTTTTTAATATATTTTATTTCCTACTTTTTAGTCATAAATTCTATACACTCTTTCGACTCTTGAAAACCGACTCTCGAATTTCGACTATCGACTCTCGAATTTCGCCTCTCGAATCTCGTCACCCGAATCTCGCATCTTGACTTTGAACTTTCGACTCTCGAATCTCCATTGATATCGTTTGGCCCAAATTGGACAACCTCAAGGGTGGTAGTTACGACCCCCCAATGGCAGATTCAGCTAGGTCGCGCGGGGGGCGCGCGCTCCCTCCCTGAAGACCAACAACAAATTTCAGTAAATCTTCTGCATTTTTCTGCTGGACATTTTGTTAAAAACTTAAAAATATCTGGAAAAGTTCAATTTGAAGCAGAGCTTATTCGGATAAAACCGATAGGAGATCTGTTTCAATTGAACACAACTGCCAAAGTTCTGCTGATGAGTCTTCGCTGTAAAGAATATTATCGGCGGTTCAAAGCAAATATTTCAAGAAACAATTACAACTGGTAATTGGAGAATACAACGAAACTACACAACGGCAAACAAATCATTGTGTATTGTTGTATTGAGTTATTACATATAAAGCAAGACATTTATTTCGTAAAATGCAAAAGTAGAATATTTAGCTAAAATGTAAAATAAAAAACAATCTAAATGCAGATTGGGAGATTCTCAATAAATATCTTAGAGAAGTAGATTAGTCGGCCTGTTTTTTTTCGAGGGATGTTGATCAATGCACATTACAACGTAATAACATTCTTAGTCTTAGGATGCATGATTACATTCCTTATTCTTACAGCAGGTCTCAACAAAATCGCTCTTGGTTTAACGACAAGTCCAACTAAGTAATAAAAACGAAAGGATCTGCTTTTCGCGCATATTAATTGCATTCAAGTCCAGAATTGAAACAAGTCTACAAGACTAAAGAGAATATCTCCAAGTCTGCAACCCGGAGAGAAAAATTTCCTTTTGATCAGAATGTTAAACAAAGAATCTTGGCAAGCCGCAAAGATAGCAAAGATTTCTGGTCTCTGGTCAGAACCATTAAGAACAACTTCAGCAATTCCTCTATACCTTCAGTACTTATCAATGGCTGTTGACTCCTTGGATCAAGCTAATATTCTGACTGGTAGATTCACTTCAAATTCTCTAGATAAGAGCCAATATTCATCCGTAAGAGAAATGTGTTCAAGGTCTTTAAGGGGATCAACGTCTCCAAAGCCATAGTTTCTGATAGTTTCTCACCCCTGTTAACTAAAAGCTGTGCCTGATCCTTAGCTAAACCTTTGCGCAAACTATTGCACTTGTCTTATTCGACAGAAAAATTTCCAACTGGTTGGAAACTAATCCTAAGAAAGAAGAAGGTAGCGATCCATCAAATTATCGACCAACTGCAATCACTTCAATTTTTTCAAAGTTTTTTGAATGTATTATTAACTCCAAACTAATGAAGTCATTCGCATCGAATTCAAGGCATCTAAGTCCCAAAACTGTCTCAGCTCTTTGAAACAAGATCATAATTTTTCACTCCCATTTCTTTAGATGGAGCACTGATTTACGATAAACTGTCTTTATACATTCTTGGCATTAATATTTCCTAAAAGGTAAGCTGGACGTTTTTGTTGCAAAAGAAGCATCGAAATGGCTAGGATTTCTGAAAAGGTATAGAAATATTTCAACCCATCGACTCTAGAGTTCCTGTACAAGTCCTACACCAGACCTAGAATTCAATATAATTTCCATATATGGGGCGGGGCTGGTCGCAGTCGAACCTTCATTGATTATTGTACAAAAAAGAGCTTTTAAACTCATTGGCGATTTGGCAGTAACTTGTTATATCGACTCACTTGAGTACCGCCGCAATGTTGGATGCTTGTCGCTCCTTTATCGCTACATGCATGTTCAATTTTTCGATGAAATATCTAGACTGATTCCATGTAGATTAATTCCTGCACACATCCTTTTACCCATCAAATTACTTTCGGCCATAGAGTAAAATTCCGTGATGCTGATGTGGAACAGTCTACCATTTTCTGTCTGTACTCCGACATACAATCTGCTAAAGTTTTCCTATCACCTTCTTTATAAGGTCTGGGTATCCCCTGAGCTTGAGCTGCTTTTTGCAAAGTTACAATTAATGATTAATTTGTCAATTTGAACAAAATGTGTTTCCCTATTTTTACTAACTAAAATGGATGATCTGGAAGTTTTCCACTACCATTATTTACAAACCAAAACAAAATAAACAATTTAACGCCTCGTTTGACATTGGCGAGTGGCAAAAGTTGGATATTGAGGAACTTTCTGTTCGACAGGTATCTTTTAAATGATAAAATTTTGTGCATTGACATTTTGAGAGCGGTGGCGAAAGTCGTCGAACTTTTGATCTGTTTCCAGCTTAAACCGCTTTTATACCAAAGTTGCGCCCCCCCCCTCACAGGAATCCTGGATCCGCCCCTGCGACCCCCGCTCCAAAGCCCAATAAAACGTATGAAAATTTTAAACCATCGGAAAGCTCCCCATGTCTACTCATTCTAAATAAAAAAACCCCATGTAAATCCATCTACGTTTACTACCCTAAAACTCTTTCGACACGAACGGAACTCTCAGGCGCTCGGCGCTCTGACACGAAGTTTTTTTATTCAGGGAATTGTGAGTTGACAAAAGGTATTTAAAAAAGTATATTTTTTTTATTTTTTTACCATATAGTACAATATGTCTAGTATATTTTCCCAAAGTTCCAAGCCAATCGGCTTGACCGGCCAGGAGAGACGTTTGTTGTCCTTTCCGCTCGCTTCTCTAACTTTCAACGGGTCACCTATTTTAACACACGATGGACATGGTTTCTCAAATAATAATGCACCGATGTTATTACAATCTTGCACACTTCTTCAAAATAGGATTCGATTAAGTACAACTAATTTTATAAGACTATACGTAGTGTAAGTTGTAGCAAAAAGCATATAAATCTGCCAAAAATTCAAATTTTATTTTTTTTTAAATCCTTCGTTCAGTCACGAGCTATACTCAGAGCTGGGCAAGTACCAAAGAAAAAGTACTTAAGTATAAGTACAAGTACCGAAGGCCTGAGTACTTCAGCGTAAGTACAAGTACTCCATGTATGAAAAGTGCTTGTAACTAAGTACGAATCCTATAAAAAGTCCTGAGTACTTTTTGAAGTACTTTTTAAAGTACTTTTTAAGAATCTTTATACATTGGCAGTAATATAATGAAGTTTATCGAGTTCAGTTAATAGATATTAATAAATAAATAGCTTTTGAAAACTATAATATGTATAGTCCAATGGGTACTATTTATAGTTTTTTGTAGTTATCGGCGCTGCAAGTAGAATAAAACTTTCACCTACCATTGCTACACTCAATATCGCATACAATAATGCCTAACAATTGTAAGGAAAAAATTTCCAGTAAATTTCTAAGAAAAAAATGAGGCCTTCCTTACATCAGGTCTAGGCTTCTTTAATTTTACATTGCGAGGTATTGCTTGCTTACACTTGTTTATGTGAACTGACGTATATAATATGGACTGCTTACTTTTCCATTTCACGTGAGCACAATTGCTTGCGTCAAAAAGAGTTCTTACGTCAGTGCCAACATTGAAAAAGTCATTGGCGGGAAATTGGAAAAAATAAGCACGCAGCTCGGAAAGTGATTTTAATAAAACATTTAGAATTTCTTCTGCGTATCTAATGAATATATTGTCTTTGGTAAAATAGTTTTTATCGCAGTAATATCTCTAAATAATTGATATAAAATCATGTATTTCGACGAATCCACCAATTTATTTGTTGTTTTCAGTTCTCTCTCAGTTGGTACTTGGTGCTTAGACCGAAAGTCACCAATATAGAAGTTAACGTAGTCAGTCCATATTATACATGTCAATGGTTATGTCATCAAGTCGACGCATCGTCGATTTTATATTCGAGCGAGACGTTACTGGTTTTTGTTCTACATGCCCAGTCTTGTTTGTATGTTATTAGTTATTAGTTTGTCGAAGGTTCTGTTCTCTGTTTGAGAATTCTTTGCATGCTTTAAAACTCAACAGAAAAGGAGTTGCGCTTGAGATTGTGTTTGCTTTTCTACGAAGAGTTAGATATTTGTAGGTACTTAGACTCAGAAATACTTAAGTAAAAATCTTGGTACTTAAGTACAAAACTAAGTCTTAAGTACAAGTAAATAGAAGCAAGTACTTACGTTTAAAATACTAAGTAGGGCATTTAAAAAGTATTGAGTATTAAGTCTTGAGTAACGAAAATGTTCTTTAAGTAGTTCTTAAGTCTTTTTTTACTTAAGTATTACCAGCTCTGCCTATACTTATCTACTACTTAAAAAAAAAAGGTTTTTAAGGCTAACATGAGTTATCCTGACCACGACGAGGACGCTTTTTCGAGGGGTCTCCGGAAACCAGGACTCATTAGTGGAATTTTCGAAATTTTTGTCAGCAAATTTTTATAAAATATATAGTAAATGTTGCTCTTTTATATGATTAAAATTTTGAATGAAATGATTTATTTATTATATTAAAAAAAATAGAGAAAATGTACCTTTTTTTATGCTTCGAAACCCATATAATCCCTTAACTGAAATAAAAATTTATTCAATAAAAAAAAAATCTTTTACCAAAATATAAGATCTATATAATGAAATCTAACTCAATAAAGAAATTCAAGTACCGACATATAAATTTTATAAGACCATTCTCCTAAAAAATAACATTTTGTTTTTTGATGTGAAAACTGTTTTCCACTTTAAAAATTGAAACAGTACCAATGTTAACCACTTGAAATCAGCACAAACTATACTAAACTAGAACTGACTACGAACATCAGCCGTGATCCCGCCTTAAAAACGAAAATTCGATATAAAATAAAGTATCGAAAAAGTATCATTCTTCTGTAGGACAGTAGATAACCCGAAAGTTGCTGTACTAAGGCGGGAACGTTAATTTGATTTTCCCAAATTGCATTTTAAAAATATTCACATCCAGTGAAATAGTTTTACCGATTTACCAAAAGTAAATGAAGTTAACCCAATTGCAACACAGATGATCGTGTCCAAAAAGTATCTTTTCAGAACATATTCAATTTGGTTATTTGGGAGCTTCTCTTTTTGCAACAACCAATGAATAGAAAAAAAGGATTAGAAGGATTAGAAGCAAGTCTATGAGGTTTTACATTAACCTCATTCAGTTTAGGTTAGGTTAGAGTGGCACTTCTGAGTTGTTTTACAATTAAGAGTACTTCAATCAATCAAGGGCTTCCTGTGATGCGACCTCATCAATATCATACCGGAATCTCACTATAGGTGCGCTAAACTCTTTGTCTGATATTTTCTCTTATTCACGGAAAAAACTAACTAACAAGTCCACACAGGAGTGATGATGATGGTATTTTTAGTCCAGTTGTGCTGGTCTATCTGGCTATCTGCAGTCCAGCAAACTGATGGCTCTGGTATGAGAGGACCGTCCTGGAGGACTGGCCTCTTGTCGAACAGTTCCGAGGGCAAAAGGCAGTCCTGGACGTTTATCTTCTAAACGGGCTGTCCTGGGGAACCTAGGTCTTATGTTGGAAAGTAGACATCCAGTCCCCTGGGGCTCCAGGAATGTCCTTAGCAAGTATGATTATTAAAGATGAGCGTTTGCAAAGACAGTCCTTGGAGATCCAGAAACTCCTAATGAAGGTCTGCACAGACAGTGCAAGGGGAATCCAGCAACTGGACGAGATCTGCACAGACAGTCCTTGAGGATGAGCGTCTAGACAGACAATTCTTGTAAGGATAAGCGTCTAGACAGACAGTTCTTGATGACTAGATTCGGCTTCTGAGGGTTGTTCCTATAACAAGGAAGGAGGCAAGATTAAAGCAGTCCTTCGGAAATAAAAAGCAGTCAATGCAGGTCTTCAATATAATCGTCCTTTATTAAGGTTGCTAGCTTCTGATGAAGCTAGATAAAAGTTACAACTAATAAGCCTGCTTTATAATTCTGATCAAAATACTCCTACGCCGCATAAAGTAGTTTTTTTGATTTGCAAACCCCTAGGCCTCATTCTAAACAGGTACACACTCTGATAAAAGTGTGGTCGTATCGCCACTAGTGTAGGATAGAACATTTCTACCACAAATTTCTACCTACAATTCCTTTTCGTCTATATACATCTTCTAGATTGCTCGACAATGTTCCGCATTATGACTGGAGTGAGGTTGCGTATGACTTCTCTTTACCAAAGGTTTTGTCTTCCTATAAAATATTTCGGACCAAAACTCAACCCATCTTTATTTCGCTAGCTTTTAAGCTAGCGGGGTCTAAAACTAGTTTTCCTGATTCTAGAGATCTCGTTATCTGGATCTTTTCTAGGAAGTTAATCTGCTGTCTAGTTTTATATTGTAGCCAACCAGAGAGTACCACCTTGAGGTATGGGTGCGATGGGTACTCGCCGAGAGTCTCATCTATTTTTGGACCATAAAGGAGCAGTTAAAAATTTATGTTACAATATAACGTAACTACTATAATATTAGAGAGAGGATTTTAACGGTTGCTAAGATTTGTTACGAGTCGGTTGTCTGCTATGGTACATTGCACTTGAGGCATTATCGTTTTCTTCAGAAGACAAACCGTTCTAATGATCTAGATTAATTGTCCAGATCAGAGAGGAGTTCGGTTCTCTCCGAGAGGTTCAGCTTCTTCGTCTTCAGTTATACCGTCAAAGATGAACCAACCAGTCCAAAGTGTAAAGACCTTTCTCTGTAGTAGGCTTTAACAAATCAAGCGTATCGAGGGCGGACTGATAGTCTGACTTTCCTATAGAAATGTTGGATACTAGTACGCGGATGGCTTGCTTAGATGTGCGGAACACGCAGTAAAGATAACATGATGTCGCGTAGTGTCTATTGTGCGTGCTGTCGATATGACAGTCTGGCTACAGTATGGAACCTGAGGAAATGCTGGGTGGATGAACTTTCAGCGCAGTATGACGAAGACTCAATCAATTGAGAAGAATTTGTCGCATATGAAAATCTTGCTGCAGCACGGAACCTCCGGAAACACTGGAAGGCAAGACCCCCAGTATGACGGCGAGTCGGCCGTCCACTTTGGACAAAATGTCCCTATGATAGCTTGCCTAAAACTTGCTTCAATATAAGCGCTGAAACTCTGATGTTTACTTATAGTTTCCGGTTTCTGGAGACACTTGCAGAGGATCTGAAGTGCATCGTTGCTGAAAAAAAAATGTCTATTTGTTAGGCCTAAAGTTTGGTAGCTACTTTTTCTATGAAATAGGGGAATTTGCACACAAAAAGTTGGGAGACCTTCTAAGGTTCGTTAACTCTTGTGGTTGGTTTAATCTTATCCCTAGCTCTTAATATCTCTTCCGGGTAGGTTCCGATAAATCGGGATCATAATTGACGATAGATGGTCTAAGTGTAGCTGATCGTATATGCTTTTATGATGGCCACCACTCTAACCAAACCTAGGCTAAAGGTCTGAAAAAGAACTATGATGTTTCAGGTAGCGGTTATTAAACTTTTACTTTCTTGGTTTACATCGAGTGCTAACAGTAGACTAGATCCAATTTTTTTTATCATCTTATAAAATTAAAGCTAACTAAGCTATTCTGCGTTTAGCAAAGTGTATTTAGACGAGAATCTCGAAATTAATTTTACTACGTTTACAACGTGGTTGGTCAAAAGTTCTGAAATGTGCAATTGGTACAAACACGTCATCACAGGCTCAGAGTCCCCCTGTGTTATTAAAACGTCCCAGGATAACTGAATGGAAGATTCCTAGTCTCCCGAGTTTTTTTCGGTATCACTGAACAAAGTTTGATCTTATGGTGTTCCAAATTTGTGTTTTATTTACAGCTTTGCTGTCAGTACAATTTTTGAGATCCACATCACATGGTATTCTATGGGATGCCTTTGCATTTCTTTATCTCGAAAGATGTTGCAGTACTTAGTTTGATAAACGGACACAGTTTGAACTCTGTATACTTTGGTAAGAGTTTTCAGATGAGTCGTTCTTTGTGGAACGCTCCACCATATTAATATCCCATCGTCAAAGGTTGGTCTTACAATAAAGGATACGGAATACATGCTCGATACGGGTTGGTGCTCATTTCTGACCAAAGGTTTTCATCTACTGACCAAGGCTTTCATCAAGGCATAAAAGGCAACAAACGTCTATTAATCTTCATTATTTAATCTAAGAGTTACTGATATTGGCAGAATTTATTCAGTGTTTTAAGGGTTGAGCACTAGACCAGAAATTTTTCCCAGTTTCAAAAATTTTTTGTAATGCTTTTTTACCGATTCAGTGATGACCATGTAATTAGCAATATGAAATAGAAATTCTATGAACCACCAACAGCCAAACTCGGTAGTCTATCTGGAGAGGAAGGAACTCTATGCTTCTAATAATATCACTATTACAGAATTCTGCCGTTATTAGTTTTATTGTCATTAAGTCAATCTACCTATGAGTGTAGAACTCGTCTTCTAGAGACATTATGTCATCATGGATAAAAACTATTTAATAAATATTTTTAAAGGCTTTCTCGATAGTAAGAACTGCATCTGTGTTCAATTTTTTTCAATCGATTTGGTTTTATTATATGCATACCAGCATAATGTTAAAACTCTCACTTCCATTCTGGGGAAAGCTGCAATTCAATCTGCACTGTGAAGCAAAAGTCAAGCAAAATTCGAAAGTCTTTAGAAGAAACGTCGAGAAACTTAGGGGTCTGAAAAACTTGGCAGCTATGTATATGTGTCCACTTCTGCTTATGCATTTCTGGCTTTTAGCCTATATGAATGAATTTCAGAAATCTGCTACTATGGAGGAGGCTAAAAATTTTCAACGTCTGAAGAAAAATACAAGTTCCAAGCCAGGTATACAATTCTAGTCCCCACAGGTTCAGTATTATAGAATATAAAATATGACATCACATGCCATTTACATTGGACAAACAAGATCTATAAGGACAAGATTTAAGGAGCATACCAATAACGCAAAGGCTGCATAACTAAATTCCGGTTTCGCTAAACATCTGAGCTTAACTGGACATAAGCGTAATCCAGACGACATTAAAGTATTACATAAATTATCAGAAAAGAGGTTATATGAAATTTTCAAGATTAAAACAGCTTAATGACGATGGCTATTTTATAGTAAACTATGGAGAGCCCGTCGGCGTTGCGCGGCGATAATATAGATACTTATATGGGTGGGGGTTGGGTTGAGTGGCTAGAAATAAGTAACATCTATAAGCTATTATCTGACTCAATCGCGCGATTTCCTACTCTAGCGGTTCACTCTGTGACTGCACGTGTGTGCATGTGTGCGTGTATGAGTGCGCGTGCAAAAATTCACATATGTGAGAGAGTGTAGCTCTTTACGTCAATTGCGATTGCCCTATTGGTCCCATTTTCGAACTGTATATGCATTTTTTTTTAAACGCAGCGTACAAAATATTAGCCCTCTACCTCGACACCTTCTCAGGCGTATGGCAACAGCAAGAAGGGGTAACCCGATTTAGTCCATTTTTGAAATTCCATTTACTATTGCCATGAGAATACCATGTACCAAATTTGTTTGTATGGCAACGCTACGAAGAAGTTTTTTGATTAGTCCCATTTTTGAACTTAATTTACATTTTGTAAAAAGACCCGTAGACAAAACTTAAGCTCTACGTCGACGCGTGAGGCAGTGTTCAAATATATAGTGAAAAACTAATGTTTTCTATGGCAACACCAAAATGGGGTCGCTCATTTTAACTTGTATTCTCAAATGTCATGAAAACGTCGTGTACAAAAGTTTTGCCCTCCACGTCGACGCGTTCTACGACAGTCTCCAAAGATATAGTGAAAAACCCAAATTTTGTATGGCAACACCAAGAAGGGGTTGCCCGATTTAGTCTATTTTTTAACTCTTAATAACTAATGCTATGAAAACATTACGTACCAAATTTAAGCTCTCTACGTGTCCTTGTTGTCAGTTAGGCATTGTCTAAATATATAGCAAAAAAAACGAAATATTTGTATGGCAACCCTACGAAGGAATTGCCCGATTTAGTCCATTTTTGAACTTGTATTTTCAAGTTTTATGAAAACGCCGGGTACAAAATTTCAGCCTTCCACGTGAATTCGTTCTCAGGCAATTTTTTAGATCTCGACAACAGCGCCATCTATCGTATCTAGAGCTAGCCTATATCTTTCAACCTGGAACCAACCAAACACTTTCACAAAATTTTATTGAAGTCGGTTGGGCGGCTTTGGAGATTAGCCTGTACGAACACAGTGACACTAAATTTTTAGAGTTCCGTACCAAAAGGGTAAAAACTAGAGCCCAATTGCTAAGACTCAGATGTCCGTCCGTCCGTCATGGGGCTGTATCACATGATCCGTAATAGCTAGACAGTTGAAATTTTAAAAAGTGTGTACTTCTATTGCCGCTATAACAGCAAATAATAAAAATAAAATAAAACTAAAAATTAAAGGGGGCCGCCATATAAGAAACGTGTTTTTTGGCGTATACATAGTGTTAAATTTTGTACGATGGTACGAAACCCTTCGTGTGCGAGTCCCACTTGCACTTGGGAGCTATTTTTTTATATTAAAATAATCAGTTAGATTTTAAAACTAAGAGCTCGCTGTTGAATGCTAATTTTAGTACACTACACATGCGTTAGCTACCCATTAGAGTTTAGTAAGCAGCTAGATTAATCATTACCTCAGTACAACAAGAGCCCTGATGATGTCCTGATTAGACGAAACGCGTTGGCGGCTCCATTATATATTTAAATAAAAAATATATATATGTACGTTGTGGAAAAAGCAAGAAGCGTTTACTTATCTTTTATAAGATGGTAGTAAAAATAAATCTAAACCACCGATGTTAGTTACAATAAATCTATTCCACCAAGAGTTATCGATAAAATCTTTGAATGCCTTTTATGTCAATAACAACCCTTTCAATATAAAAGAAAAACTCCTGAAGGAAATCAAATAAAAAATCCGAAAACTTAGTCGAGTCACAAAAAAAAAAAATCTGAAAGGCGTAAATCAAACACCATTTACAAAGAAATAGCAGTTTTTTTAGAATTTAAGAGAGAGTGCGGGGCAGGGACATAGATTTTAGGGAGTTAATTGCTTCAAACGAAAGCTAAAGGCTGATCCCGATGCATTGCATTTCCTATTCCACCAAAATGGGATCTCGTTGATCTTTATTTTGGGCCACTTCTTGGATGCCATTCCTCTGATCTTTTCTAGTTCAGTGACATCTTAAAATATTCAGCAGTACCAAAATTTCTCAGAATCAGTTTATAATGATGTAAGGCATGTATGTCATATTTTTAGTACCTACATATTTCTTTTCCGATAGAGGGCCGCATTTTTTTTTTTTACCTTCTTTCAGTAAATCAAAATTAGTTTTAAACTGAACTCCAACTTGAGACTTGGAAATAATCCTTAACGGCATACTTTTTTATCCTAATAAAAATCACTACGACAATTTTATGACATTATTGGCAAAGTTTGTATTTCTCATAAAAATTTTCCATATAATTTTAACTTGAGTTTCCTGCTAAAATTATCTCAACTTTATACAAAAACGGAGCACTCCTCCGTAGTAACTATATCGGAGTCATCTCTATCTTCTGACTCATTTTATAGTTCTTTCTACAACTTCACTATAATTCGAAATTTATTATCCCAGAGCTCAAATAAATTCCCATTTTTCTGCAAATCCTCGACACTCCTACAATATTAAGTCTTCATAGAAATTTGTTGCATAAAAGCTTCCCTCCAACTGACGACGACCTTCCGAAAATTCTTACGATTCATAAGGGCGCGCATATATAAGATAAAAACGACGAGCCAAGAAGTAAGAAATGTTTTCCAACACCAAGAGACCATGGTGAACATTTGTCAACGTATACAGCAGGGCGCTTGTTACGTAGATAAATGTCCCGAGATACATTACCCGTATATCCTTGCTTCAGCTTACACCCGGGACACTCTTAACGTACGATAAATGTACTTGGTACGCTCTGCACTTACATTGCCGAAGAGAAATGTTCGCAAATTTATCTCCGGCTGAGATATTGGTGCAATTTTTATTTAACGGGCTCCACTGAACACCCCATAGGACCGCATTATTGCGAATGTCGTCTTATGCAGCAGAATTAATGGCCTCAATAATATTATTTGTGATAAATAGACAGATAACTCGGCGGGTTAGTCTCTGTAGAGAGTCTGTAACCGCCTGACGACGACGCCAGGTGGAGCTTTTCTTACACGGGACGCGATATAGAGGGCCCCGTGTGTATGTCTCGGGACCGCCAAGAATATTGCGCGATGCAATAATATTTTGTTTTTGATGCACAAAATTAAGGTGAAATTCTATGCACACGTTTATGAAGTTTTTTTATTTATTTTAGTTCTTTTTTTTTTTACATACATACATACGTAACCTTTTCAACTTGTGTTCGCCGAAAAGTCAAGTGTCGACAAAAATGAAAATTTATCTGAGAAACGAGCTCCGCAAAATCCGGAGCCATTCATCTTCCGTCGCGAACTTATATAAGTTTTTGCTGTCTGACCTCTTCAGGGTATATTTCATTTTGGGTGAACGTTGAAAACACTTACAAGGCCTCTTTTCCTTCACCCTGGCCATGGGAGCAATAGTAGCAGACCACCATTTACCATCCCCCCCACAACAACCACCACTACTAATACTGCCACAGACTTCTTGTTTACGAGGATCCACAAGAAAATAATATAAGAAAAGCCACGACCATGAAGAAAGAAATTGCAACGAAATGGGGATATCTAGGGCCGTAAATTTTGGGAAAATGTGCTGCTCGGGATAGCATTAGCAGGAAGGTGTTAAACTAAGATTTCTCTGCAGAAGGTCGTTTATTTGCGGGCCAATTTATCGCTGTTGAGATGAAAATTTAAAAGGTATTGAATATATTTTATGCTAGTTAATGGGATATTTTCGCAGGAAAGAGCTGATTTTTAAGGTGTGATTGCGGAAATAGTAATTAATGTTTTATACTTAGGTGGACGATGGACTACATACGAGTTTTGGATACTTTTTGTTTTTTGCGTTTTTTTTCTGAGAGGAAACAGTTCTATGCCGAAAATGGAAGGTAGCTAAGAAAACGAGAATAAAAGCCATAAAAGCTACATAATTATTATTGAGATTTTAAGCTATTCCAGAATCGGTTAGCTGAGGTTGTCCTTTGAATGTCCGCCACGGTAAGAAATTCCAAATTTTTCCTCTACTTAGGTAAAAGTAAGGTAAATGATTTCAATGACTTTAAGATAGAAGGAAACTTAAATATTCGTAGAGATTTCACATAGGTCCTTCCATAAGCATATGCAAGGGAATGTCATCAAGGTTGGACACCCTTTAGACTTTTGCCCATAACTTCCGTTTAAGGAAGAATTTGGTCAATCAAAGCACACATTTGGAAACGCCTGAAATGATTGAAAATGAACTGGAAAAATTGACTGAATGAAATAATAGAATAAGTAAAACACGTGTTTTCAAACAAAACTGGGGCCCAAACCCCATGAAAAAGTTGAAAATAAACTTTTCTTCACACACAGAGGTGGACTCAGATTTTTTGATTGGGACATATCTCTTGAATATTCTTTCTCTTCATGAATCAAATCACTTATTACCTCTGATTGATCATACTGAAATATATCGGTGATTGTCAGCGAATAAAATCTGAGTCCACCTCTGTGTGTGAAGAAAAGTTTATTTTCTACTTTTTCATGCAGCTTGCTTGGCCTCAGTTTTGTTTGAAAACTCGTTTTTTACTTATTTTTTTTTCTGCCTTTTTCACGTTAACTAAATTGTTATTACGTGCTTCATGGAGATATTTTAAAACAATTTTATGACGGCTGAACAGACACTGATTTACTGAATTTTCCCGATTTTCCATGTTTTCCACAGACTTTTCCTATTACTATGATATTTTTTTTAACAATTTACATGAAAGTTGCAAGTTTTCATGATTGTTGAAGAGAAAGTATTGATGCCAGTAGGACGAAAAAAAAAATGATTCCGCATAGCTTATATTTTTTGTCGGAAAATTTTCCGTAAAAGTCAGAAAATTCCGGAAAATTTCGGAAAATTTTCCAGAAAAATTAGAAAATTCTACATTTTTCCTGAAACAGATTTATCACTAATCAAATCGGTGAACATTTTTCCGATGATTATCCCGCTTTTCTGGGTTTTCCATGGAGTTTTCCACAAAAGCAACTTTATGCAACTCATTTCGCTGTACAACTTTTTCTTAGGTTGCAAAACGCTCAAACGATTCCTTGGTCGGAAAAAACTCCGGAAAAGCGTTTTACATGAATTTTTCTCGATTTTTTCTGCAAGTTTTCACCATTGTCGGAGAGAAGTAATGATGCCAGTTCATAGGGAACTTGATCCTGCATAATTTAGAAAACTTTTTTTCCGAAATTTTTTTTGGAAAAGTCGGAAAATTCCGGAAATTTGTTCGGAAAAATCGGAAAACTCTGCATTTTTCCTGAAACGGATTTATCACTATCAAATTTGTACCATATTTTCAAATGATTTGTCCGATTTTCCGGGTTTTCCATGGAACTTTCCGGCTTAAATTTTGATAGATTTAATTGTCATGCAACATGAACCTGTGTGCCAAATTTCAGCTCGCTGTGATGACGAAAAGTGGGTCTACGAGAGTGTCGAAAATAGTAAAAAGAAATATATAAATAAATATACAGACAGACAAATTCGTGTACGAGTGAGGGGACGGGCTGACCTCCAAAAAAGCTGAATTTGTTGAATTTTTCTGTTTTTTAGCAAATTTTAATGGCACATTGTTCGGTATCGCATTTCCGGCAAATGTCGTTATATTGACGCACTTCAAATGCACTTGTCTCTTACATTGTCCTAAGAGGGCTTTTTCGGCAGGCATCTTCCTTTAGCTGATGTTTTATTGGCTGGACATGTTTTTGGGCATCTTCCAAGCAAATAATCACAGTGGGCCAATCCTGACTAAACAAAGTGGGCAAACTTGCAGCATCACGTGATACCACAACGAAACATGTTACCAGGATTGAATTTGCCTATTGATTATTGGCAAGCATTAGGTCACACAACACATTCACAATGCTTACCTTGATGATTGCATATTTTCTCCTCACTTTCTGGCCGTATTCACGCTCTAAAAAAAACTTTTTTTAGAATTTCAAACCAAATCTGCATTATCACGAAAAGTTCGCTGTTACTGACAGAAGTTTTTTCCGCGCTCGTGGACAAAACTAAAAATGGCAGATGGCCGATCTGGACGACATTCCAAAATTCTTCTCTTATTTTTCTCTTAATGTTCCTTTCTAGCAACGATTTTGCTTGCTCAATTTTATTCATGTGCCACACAGTCCTAAGTCTCTACATACGAAATTTTAAGCATGCAGATCAAACTTTTTTATGAGCATCAAAATATTTTGTATTGATACAGTATGATGTGATAGAAACGTCGTAATCCATAGATAAATCGCTCGCAATGCTTATAGGCTACATCCAGTTTTCGAGTACAAACAGAGTCCAATAACAGTCACATAGGT